>CAWUFW010011775.1:220000-590026 GCA_963921515.1 Calotriton arnoldi | reverse complement strand
CACCCATGATGCCCACCACAGAGTCAGGGAAACAGATGCTGTCTCCCACCTTGAGTCAAGCAAACTGCAAGGACACAGTCCTAAGTGACAGAATTCCCTGCATGTAAGGGCCACACCTGGGTATCAGATGAGGAGTGGGCAGTGCACAATAGAGGGACATGGCTCCTGGACAACATGACTGCTGTACTGTGGCAGTTCAACCTGGCCCGAGGAGGGCACATAGCATGTTAGACAGAGTACACAGTGCAGTCTTTGACTCACCCCTCCTTGCTGCTCTCTGGCCTTCAGCTGCCCATCCAGGTCTGGAAAGACCACCGCCAGGATCCTGAGCATGTGGGGGTCAGGGTCCGTGTTCCGCCCCTCCTGCGAGGAGGCGACAGCTTCAGCTGGACCCGTGCAATCCTCCGGGTCCAGCCCCGAAGGTCCTGCCACCTCTTTTGGCAGTTGCGGATCCGGCGCTTGTAGACCCCCACGGACCGGACAGCCCGGACGATGTCCTTCCAGATCTCATGCTTCCGATGGGCAGAAGCCTGTCAGGATGACAAAGTGATAAGGCCATTACTACACATGCAACATATCCGTGCATGACACAGTTGCATATACATGTCGCAATCACAGGGGCACATGGTGTACCCAGGCAGTGCACGGCTGCCCATGGACAGTTTTCCAGAAGTCACTACATGGTATCATTGCATGGGGAGTAAAACCCTGTTCAGAAGCACTGTCACTGCACCATACCTGTCCAGTGCAAGTCACTACACACTATGGGGGTGACAACTACTCAGTGAGCCTGCTAGCCAGTGGTGTGCTGACTCTCAGCCTTGCTAGTCAGACAAAATGCACATTCAGAAAGGCAGTGCACAGAACACTCACCTGCTCCCCTGGTGTCCCATACAGCTTGCTGTACTGTGGAAGTAGGCTGTCCAGCAGGGCCTGGTTCTCTTCAAGGCTGAAGGCTGGGGCTCTCTCCACAGTACGTGCCATTGCAGGGTCCAGAGGGGCAGAGACAGCAGCAGTGCAGTGGCAGATGTCGTCCTGGAGCATGTAGTGCAGGCAAGTGGGCTCTCAGGGGAACATGCAGCAATATATATGTGCTGGAGAGGCAGATACTGTCCCTTGTGTCCAAAGTGATAGGTCCAAGTCGTTTGCATCTTCTGAATCTGGCCAATCCATGGAATAGCAGCACCAAAACACGCCCACAGCATCCTTCAAAATTTCAACTTCATGACATACATGATTTTGCAACATTGTTGTGGGTGACCAACTGATTTTCCAGCAACCGACTCGCTCGAATATTCGAAAACGCGTCCGTTGCCAGGCAAGCCCATTGTCAATGGGTGCGCACCGATCGGTCCATTGAGGTACAACGCGCACAGGGGTACAACGCGTACCCGCACACATTGAATGCAATGGGCCGGCCGGAGGCACCGATCGGTCCATTGCTGTTCAACGCGCACAGGGGTACAACGCGTACCCGCACATTGAATGCAATGGGCTGGCCGGAGGCACCGATCGGTCCATTGCAGTACAACGCGCACAGGGGTACAACGCGTACCCGCACACATTGAATGCAATGGGCCGGCCGGAGGCACCGATCGGTCCATTGCTGTTCAACGCGCACAGGGGTACAACGCTGTACTCGCACACATTGAATGCAATGGGCTGGCCGGAGGCACCGATCGGTCCATTGCAGTACAACGCGCACAGGGGTACAACGCGTACCCGCACACATTGAATGCAATGGGCCGGCCGGAGGCACCGATCGGTCCATTGCAGTACAACGCGCACAGGGGTACAACGCTGCACCCGCACACATTGAATGCAATGGGCTGGCCGGAGGCACCGATCGGTCCATTGCAGTACAACGCGCACAGGGGTACAACGCGTACCCGCACACATTGAATGCAATGGGCCGGCCGGAGGCACCGATCGGTCCATTGCTGTTCAACGCGCACAGGGGTACAACGCGTACCCGCACACATTGAATGCAATGGGCTGGCCGGAGGCACCGATCGGTCCATTGCAGTACAACGCGCACAGGGGTACAACGCGTACCCGCACACATTGAAAGCAATGGGCCGGCCGGAGGCACCGATCGGTCCATTGCAGTACAACGCGCACAGGGGTACAACGCGTACCCGACACATTGAAAGCAATGGGCCGGCCGGAGGCACCGATCGGTCCATTGCAGTACAACGCGCACAGGGGTACAACGCGTACCCGCACACATTGAATGCAATGGGCCGGCCGGAGGCACCGATCGGTCCATTGCTGTTCAACGCGCACAGGGGTACAACGCGTACCCGCACACATTGAATGCAATGGGCTGGCCGGAGGCACCGATCGGTCCATTGCAGTACAACGCGCACAGGGGTACAACGCGTACCCGCACATTGAATGCAATGGGCCGGCCGGAGGCACCGATCGGTCCATTGCAGTACAACGCGCACAGGGGTACAACGCGTACCCGCACACATTGAAAGCAATGGGCCGGCCGGAGGCACCGATCGGTCCATTGCTGTTCAACGCATCACTGTACATGTGACTGGCATATGTCAGCATGCCTGTCTCAGATGGACATATGCCAGCCACAGATAGCTCCCAGGGAGTGAGGGGCACACCTACATCACGACAGCCTGTCCAAACCTTATCATAAGGCATGTAAGGCTGCATTTCCTATTGTGTGTATGTTGGTGTACATGTTGTCCTGTGGGTGTCACCTGTGGGCAGCCACCCCCAGGCTGTGCACGTGTTAATGGGGACAGGATCCTGGGTGTTACGTGTACGTGACCACTGTGATGTGCAACTGTTCATATCTGTGCATGTGCCATGGTCACATTTCACAGTGGTGTTTGTGTATGTCATGTCACATACCCCGTGAGTCCCATGTGGGACGGTATGTTTGAGCCAGGGTGTCCCAGTGGCACAATAGTGATGGCCCTCCACAGTCTTTGTGCATGTAGTGTTTACAATGTCTCTGATTTCATGTGCACAATGGGAGACAGTCTCCACATCCACGTTGTGTGTGCATGGACTCTGATGTTGTGCGTGTGTGTCACAGACGTCCATGGCTCTCCTGCCATGGCAAGTGTGGCCACTACCTGTGGGGGTCATGTTTGTTTTGTTGTGGTGTACACATGATACTCCAGGTGATGCCAGTGGCATTATAGGGTCCCTGGGAATGTGCCTGTCGTTGAGCTGTGGTGCCTGGGGCACATCTGTCCTCACATGTCACTGGGGGGGTGACTGTGACACAGCATCATGATATCCAATGGGCCAACCTGGGACAAATTGATGCCACCTTTAGGACCGTGTTGACAGATGTTGGCCATGTATGTACCATACATGTCGTTCCGGTACTGCACACTTCATGTAGTTGTGCCTCATGATGATGTATGTTGGGATCTTGAGTGTGTTCAATGCCGCATATGTGGGGTGACTGACGATCTTGCTTACTTCTCCTCTGCACTGCAGGGCTCCTGCTGTCCATCGGCCATTCCCAGACCTGGCAACGATGGTGGAACGGGACAGCATCCGACGGTACCGCTTCACCAGGCAGCTGATTGAGGATTTGGCAGTGCAGTTGTCCCCACATTTGCAGCCTGGCCGGCCGTATCCTACAGCGCTGACCCCCAAGGTGAAGGTGATGGCAGCCCTACACTTCTTTGCCACCGGTACCTTCCAACATACTGTGGCGTCTGCTGGTGGGATGTCACAGACCATGTTCAGCCGTGTGCTCCGCGATGTTTTGGCGGCAATGTTGCTCTTCCTGAACCGGTACATCTATTTCCCTAGACTGCGACGACTCACTGACGTGAAGAGTGACTTTTATGCCCTGGGGAGGATGCCGCATGTCATTGGCTCCATTGATGGGACACATGTGGCTTTGGTACCACCACAGGCCCAGGAGCAGGCCTACAGGAACCGCAAGCACTACCACTCGGTCAATGCACTGGTGGTGTGTCTTGCAGACATGACCATCACACACGTGTGTGCCCGTTTCCCTGGTTCAGCACACGATGCCTTTGTGATGAGGAGTAGTCGCATCCCCAGGTTGATGGCACAGATGCAGAACCAGCGTGCCTGGCTTGTCGGTGTGTACTGACTTTGTGCCATTGTGTGTGATCTGATCTGTAGTATTCCGCCCACTTTTCCAAGTCAGCTGATGTGCACTTGTCTGTCCGTAGGTGACTCGGGATACCCCAACATGCCGTGGTTGCTGACACCCCTCAGGAACCCTGTGACACCTGCCCAGATGCGCTACAATGAGGCACATGGTCGGACCAGGAGAGTGATTGAGCGGACCTTTGGTCTCCTGAAGAGCCGCTCCGCTGCCTGGACAAGACCGGAGGGTCCCTCCCATATGCCCCTGCGAAAGTGTGCAAGATTATCATCGTCTGCTGCATGCTCCACAACCTGGCAGTGCGGAAGGAGTTGCCTCTCATCCAGGATGACGATGACCAACATCCGCCACCTGTGGAGGATCCTGGCCTGGACCACGATGCCAGTGACGATGATGATGATGATGGTGATGGTGATGTCCGCACACAGCTCATCACCAACTTCTTTAGCTGAATGTGAGTATCCTGAGGTGTCATGTGAATGATGTGAGTTGGCATGATGTGTGGGTGGTGCTCTGGTGCTGTTGGAGTGTGTCCATGGGCTACTTGACAGGATGTGTGTTGCGATGTGTGGTGACAGGTGGGCTGTACTCCCCAACAGTGTTGACATGCTAACTTGGTTCTGGGTGGGTATCTTGTAACATGTAATGTGCATGAGTTTTGCTGTTCTGTCCTGTACTGCATTGCTTTTGACTGTGTGTCATTTCTGTCCTTCACAGGGTACTTTCAGATTCGTTTGGTCAACTGTGTCCACCGACGACGTGATTGCACATCCAGGCTGGTAGCTGTTGTGTCCCTACAGGTGATGTGCGCCACACCCATGGACTTCCTTCTGTCTACAGTTGTTGACTGTGTGCCCGCTACCAGGTGGGGTTACCTTGCATCTGTAGTGGTTACGGCATGTTGCTACTGTGTAATAAACCTGTGCTTCACTTAGTGATGTGCGTTGTCTGTGGTCACACATTTGACTGCCATTTGCTTACTGCACCTGTGGGCTACTTGACTACAACTGGGAATGGGTGTGGTGTCTGTGCATTGCACCGTCTTCCCTGGCAACATCAGTGTAGGCAATGAGTCAGATGGCCTAGGTGTGTATGTGTTGTGTAGCCCTGGTGGTGTGTCTCCCTCATATGTGTCACGTTGCCTGTACTCACATGCCTGTGTTGTCCTTGCTGTTGCAGTTCGCATACACAGTGTAATTTTGCAGTTCATCATCCCCATAACAGCACCCACGTTGGAATCACGACAGAGGCAAGTATGGTGTATTAGTGTGTTTATTGTGATAATAGTGCATAGGATGGATTGTGCTGTACATGAATCTTGCAATCCCAAGTTCCTAGATGAATAGAAAGTCCAGGTAGACAGGATCCCCAGTATCGGGGCCACTGTTGTCTGACACATTGTTCCAACTTGTACTCCCCATGCAATGTGTGGGAGTAGTGTTGCCATCAACAGGGTGAACAGTCTGTGCACAAAGGCGAAAATCCAGAACAGGTTCAGGCTTCCTGGGAGTTGCGCTTGGCCATCAGCCTCTCACTTTCCCCTCCTCGGACGACCCCTCTTCTTGGGGGGGGCCCTCAAGTGCAGGCTGCTGCGGTGCAGGGGACTCTCCGCCAGAGTCCTCCTCCCTCCCTGTGGCAGTTGCAGTTTGTTCGGTGCCAGATGTTGTTGGCACACAGGGAGGTGTGGACTGGTTGCTGTTCATCTGGCGGAGGCATTGTAAAATGTCCCTGTGCACCGCCGTCATCTCATGTAGTACATCCCACTTGGACTCCACGCGGGTCATGTGGGAGTCCACACGTGACATGTGGGAGTCCACACGTGACATGTGTGACTCCACTTGGGACATGTGGGAGTCCAAGCGGGCATGATGGGCAGCCTGCTGCTGTTTGATGTCTCTGAGGAGCCCCACTACCTGGCTGAGCTCTCCGGTGCTGGACTGGTACGCATCAGCTATGCGTACCAGTTGTGGGTCTTCATGCACACCAGCAACGTCTGCAAGCAGCGACCTCTGTCTCCCACCCCTCCCACCACCCCTGCTGACATGAGCAGTGTGTAGTTGCACGCACAGATAACCCTGGTCCACCTTGGGGGTTGGTGGTGGTGGTGGTGTCCATGGCCCCAGGTTGGTCCAGGGTCACTGCGCTGGTGTTGTTCCTTATTCTGTCCATGTCGGCAGGGATGGTATTCGTGGTGACAGTCGTTGGAGGGGTGGGTGCAGGGGGTGCAGCTGGTGGACCTGCTGGTGCTGCAGCTGGTGGTCCTGCTGGTGCAGCATGTTGACTTGCACCGGATGTGCCAGGTTGTTCTTCATCGTCCGAGGAGGACAGAGGCTGTACGACGCCAGTGAGCTCGGCATCCTCTTGAGCCTGGGACTGGGACTCCTCAGCGTCTGCTGCTGTGTCCCTATCATCACCTGTTTTTGGGAGACACAAACAATGTATGTCATGTTTCTGCAGGCATCAGTGGTTGACACACCTGACAGTTGTGACTGTGCCTCGGGGTGCGGGCCTGTACATTGTATTGTCCTAAGTCGTCACAGTCAGGGGTTGATATTGGTGTGGCACATTGTCCTGCATTATTTGGGCATTTCTATGTATTCTCTGGGGTGTGAACATGGTCTGCATTGATTGTGTTTGGTTGACAGCCAGACCTCCTTCCCACCCACCCACCCACCCAGTCAGTTATCCCACCATGGAACGTGCTTGCATTGCAGGGAGTGTAAGTTGTCTCTCAGGATGTCAGTCAGTGGTGTCCTGCTGTTTGTTGGTGCACAGTTGCCAGCAGGGCCTTGTGCTCCCCACAGCAGTAGCCAGTGTCAGCCATCTTGTGAGTCCTTCTCCACTCCCTGTGATGTGAGCATGGTTCAGGGTGGTGTTGATGGGCCAGTTGTGAGGCTGAGCAATGTCTGTGACTACGACTCCCATCATGCTATTGCCTCCACCCCCTTCCCAGCATGCCCATGCTTCCTTCCTTTTGACTCTGCTTCCCTGTGGGGTGGGCTGGCTGTGCTGACAGGATGGCTGGGAGTGTTGTCCTGGCAGTTGTTTGGCTAAGAGTCCCAAGAGTGTCCCTGTGCTTCACACAACATAACCCAGGGTGGTGGTGCTTTGTGGGATCTTGTGTTAGGATGGAGGGCATTGCATTCTACCAGGTGGGTACTGTGGAGTTTGTGTTGGGGGGTGTGAGGGGAGGTGCTGGTGACTATGGTCAGTGCTGCAAGTCCCCCTTCCCACCCAGCCAGCCAGATATCCCACCATGGAACGTGCTTGCATTGCAGGGAGTGTAAGTTGTCTCTCAGGATGTCAGTCAGTGGTGTCCTGCTGTTTGTTGGTGCACAGTTGCCAGCAGGGCCTTGTGCTCCCCACAGCAGTAGCCAGTGTCAGCCATCTTGTGAGTCCTTCTCCACTCCCTGTGATGTGAGCATGGTTCAGGGTGGTGTTGATGGGCCAGTTGTGAGGCTGAGCAATGTCTGTGACTACGACTCCCATCATGCTATTGCCTCCACCCCCTTCCCAGCATGCCCATGCTTCCTTCCTTTGACTCTGCTTCCCTGTGGGGTGGGCTGGCTGTGCTGACAGGATGGCTGGGAGTGTTGTCCTGGCAGTTGTTTGGCTAAGAGTCCCAAGAGTGTCCCTGTGCTTCACACAACATAACCCAGGGTGGTGGTGCTTTGTGGGATCTTGTGTTAGGATGGAGGGCATTGCATTCTACCAGGTGGGTACTGTGGAGTTTGTGTTGGGGGTGTGAGGGGAGGTGCTGGTGACTATGGTCAGTGCTGCAAGTCCCCCTTCCCACCCAGCCAGCCAGATTTCCCACCATGGAACGTGCTTGCATTGCAGGGAGTGTAAGTTGTCTCTCAGGATGTCAGTCAGTGGTGTCCTGCTGTTTGTTGGTGCACAGTTGCCAGCAGGGCCTTGTGCTCCCCACAGCAGTAGCCAGTGTCAGCCATCTTGTGAGTCCTTCTCCACTCCCTGTGATGTGAGCATGGTTCAGGGTGGTGTTGATGGGCCAGTTGTGAGGCTGAGCAATGTCTGTGACTACGACTCCCATCATGCTATTGCCTCCACCCCCTTCCCAGCATGCCCATGCTTCCTTCCTTTTGACTCTGCTTCCTGTGGGGTGGGCTGGCTGTGCTGACAGGATGGCTGGGAGTGTTGTCCTGGCAGTTGTTTGGCTAAGAGTCCCAAGAGTGTCCCTGTGCTTCACACAACATAACCCAGGGTGGTGGTGCTTTGTGGGATCTTGTGTTAGGATGGAGGGCATTGCATTCTACCAGGTGGGTACTGTGGAGTTTGTGTTGGGGGGAGTGTGAGGGGAGGTGCTGGTGACTATGGTCAGTGCTGCAAGTCCCCCTTCCCACCCAGCCAGCCAGATATCCCACCATGGAACGTGCTTGCATTGCAGGGAGTGTAAGTTGTCTCTCAGGATGTCAGTCAGTGGTGTCCTGCTGTTTGTTGGTGCACAGTTGCCAGCAGGGCCTTGTGCTCCCACAGCAGTAGCCAGTGTCAGCCATCTTGTGAGTCCTTCTCCACTCCCTGTGATGTGAGCATGGTTCAGGGTGGTGTTGATGGGCCAGTTGTGAGGCTGAGCAATGTCTGACTACGACTCCCATCATGCTATTGCCTCCACCCCCTTCCCAGCATGCCCATGCTTCCTTCCTTTTGACTCTGCTTCCCTGTGGGGTGGGCTGGCTGTGCTGACAGGATGGCTGGGAGTGTTGTCCTGGCAGTTGTTTGGCTAAGAGTCCCAAGAGTGTCCCTGTGCTTCACACAACATAACCCAGGGTGGTGGTGCTTTGTGGGATCTTGTGTTAGGATGGAGGGCATTGCATTCTACCAGGTGGGTACTGTGGAGTTTGTGTTGGGGGGGTGTGAGGGAGGTGCTGGTGACTATGGTCAGTGCTGCAAGTCCCCCTTCCCACCCAGCCAGCCAGATATCCCACCATGGAACGTGCTTGCATTGCAGGGAGTGGAAGTTGTCTCTCAGGATGTCAGTCAGTGGTGTCCTGCTGTTTGTTGGTGCACAGTTGCCAGCAGGGCCTTGTGCTCCTCACAGCAGTAGCCAGTGTCAGCCATCTTGTGAGTCCTTCTCCACTCCCTGTGATGTGAGCATGGTTCATGGTGGTGTTGATGGGACAGTTGTGAGGCTGAGCAATGTCTGTGACTACGACTCCCATCATGCTATTGCCTCCACCCCCTTCCCAGCATGCCCATGCTTCCTTCCTTTTGACTCTGCTTCCTGTGGGGTGGGCTGGCTGTGCTGACAGGATGGCTGGGAGTGTTGTCCTGGCAGTTGTTTGGCTAAGAGTCCCAAGAGTGTCCCTGTGCTTCACACAACATAACCCAGGGTGGTGGTGCTTTGTGGGATCTTGTGTTAGGATGGAGGGCATTGCATTCTACCAGGTGGGTACTGTGGAGTTTGTGTTGGGGGGGGTGTGAGGGGAGGTGCTGGTGACTATGGTCAGTGCTGCAAGTCCCCCTTCCCACCCAGCCAGCCAGATATCCCACCATGGAACGTGCTTGCATTGCAGGGAGTGTAAGTTGTCTCTCAGGATGTCAGTCAGTGGTGTCCTGCTGTTTGTTGGTGCACAGTTGCCAGCAGGGCCTTGTGCTCCCCACAGCAGTAGCCAGTGTCAGCCATCTTGTGAGTCCTTCTCCACTCCCTGTGATGTGAGCATGGTTCAGGGTGGTGTTGATGGGCCAGTTGTGAGGCTGAGCAATGTCTGGACTACGACTCCCATCATGCTATTGCCTCCACCCCCTTCCCAGCATGCCCATGCTTCCTTCCTTTTGACTCTGCTTCCCTGTGGGGTGGGCTGGCTGTGCTGACAGGATGGCTGGGAGTGTTGTCCTGGCAGTTGTTTGGCTAAGAGTCCCAAGAGTGTCCCTGTGCTTCACACAACATAACCCAGGGTGGTGGTGCTTTGTGGGATCTTGTGTTAGGATGGAGGGCATTGCATTCTACCAGGTGGGTACTGTGGAGTTTGTGTTGGGGGGTGTGAGGGGAGGTGCTGGTGACTATGGTCAGTGCTGCAAGTCCCCCTTCCCACCCAGCCAGCCAGATATCCCACCATGGAACGTGCTTGCATTGCAGGGAGTGGAAGTTGTCTCTCAGGATGTCAGTCAGTGGTGTCCTGCTGTTTGTTGGTGCACAGTTGCCAGCAGGGCCTTGTGCTCCTCACAGCAGTAGCCAGTGTCAGCCATCTTGTGAGTCCTTCTCCACTCCCTGTGATGTGCGCATGGTTCATGGTGGTGTTGATGGGACAGTTGTGGGGGCAATATGTGTGACTGCGACTCCCATGATGCTATTGGCTACACTGACTTGGCCAGCATACACAGAATTCCTTCCTTTGAGTGGTCTTCACTGTGTGTTGGTGTTGTTGTGGTGGCTACATGTGTGGATGTGTTTGTTGGTTCTATTTGTGCCACTGCCTAGCTGTAGTTGTGGTTGTGTTTGTACATGTGTTGGCACAGTTGGATGTGACTTTTTGATGGCATGTGTTGTGTTTCTCTGACTGACATACACATTTTGGGATGATTCTGTTCTGGTTGCTGTGTGATTGCTATGAGTGCATGGTTTGACTTTCCCCTTGACAGTGATGTGTGTGTGTTTTGTGGCAGTATATTGTGTACATTTGTTGTGTACTCACCAGGCTCTGGGATGTCCTCTAGTCCATATATGCTCACTGGCGGTAGGATGGCCCGCACCTTCTCCTCCCAGGGCCTGAGGTATATTGGCTTGGCAGGAGGGCCACTGCCGGTGTGTTGGCTGTTGATGTAGTCTTGCTTCAGCAGTTTCCGTACCCTCCTGCGCACGTCATACCACCTGTTCTGGATGTCGGTCTTTGTGCGCCGACATGGTGATTGGGCGTTCACCCTGTTGATGATCCTCTCCCACATCTTGGTTTTCTGCGACATGGGGGTCTGTTGGACCAATGTGCCAAACAGCTGTGGCTCTACCCTGAGGATCTCGTCTACCAGGACTTCCAATTCACAATCTAGGAACTTGTGATTCTTCTTGGGGGCATGGTGATGGGTGGTGATGGTGGGTGATGTGTGTGTTGGTGTGCAGGTGAGGGTGTGTGGGTGTGTGTTGTGCTGGGTGTATGTGAGGTAGGTATTTGTTGGTGTGCTGCTGGTGTGTGGCTTGTGTGAGGGATGAGCTGTGGGTGTGTGGTTGCTTTCTCTTGGGTGCTGGCAGTGGAATGGCATTTGCAAAGGCTCATGGTAGTGATTTGTGTCCTTTATATAGGTGGAGTTGTGGGTGTGTCTTTGTTCTCTGTCCCCACCCCCCCAGTATTTATTGGCTTGGTAATTGCTTGTTTGGCCTTTTTTGGTTGATTTTTCCTTTGTGCTGTTTGTGTATGTTGGAAACGTTCTTGTGACCGAGTCGGACCCTGCATTGGTCTCGTACGGTGTTTTCCGTTTCGTTCACGCTGTGTTTGTGCAGTTTTGTATGCTGCGTACGCGTCGGTCGCGGTGTATTGTGTTGCTTCGGCTCGGTTTTGTATGCGTGTCGGTCGTATGGCTTGTCCTCCGTCCGACTCGGTCGTGTTTTTCGCGCCTTGCATCGTACTTTGCGGGTTGGAGTTGGCGGGTACGATTCGGTCGGATTTGTTCCGGGTGCGTGTCGGTCGGTTGAATTCGCGTGTTTTTCCGGCCGGATTGCTATTTTCCGAGCGGCTCGGTCGGTCGGCTTGGTTTCCTGACGTGTCGGTCGGATTTATCGCGGCTTGCATCGTACTTGGCGTGTCGGGCGCCACTGGTACGTGTCGGTCGGTAATTTTTCCGGCTCCGAGTCGGTCGGTGCTTTTTCCGGCCCGAATCGGAATCGACCCCAGAGTGTGTGTATTAATTAAGTAGAGCACTTCCCTTACAGAGGGCCATACCTAATTTGAGAATAGCAGAAATTTCCATGTAAATGTACAGGCAAAATGAGGAATAACTAGGCTTATTGATTTCCCTGGTCATTCCTCAACTTGCAATTGCTAGATTTTTGCCACCCTGGAATTATTAATACCGCTGGGGGTTGCCCGGGGGCATGGGATAGCAAATACATTTATACAATTTGATTTGATAATATCATATGACCTAAGACACGAGAAGAGAAGAAATAATATTATACAATAGGATATCGTATGATGTGAAATTAAATTATAATAGTGGCTCAGTTTATTACCATTTACTTTCTTTCAAGTTTCCTATCATACTTTGACTCAAGACAAATGAACCCTGATGCTGATCAAATGTATGCATTTATGTATCTATATTTGGGAATATGTATAGCCCAAGCATTGCTACATAATGCAACAGAGCATGGAACAAGGTGAGATCATAATGGAAGATCACAGAGGAGTTTAATTTTTTTTTTTTTTGGGGGGGCACATTTGTATTTATTTTTGAGTTTTCTTGCAGTGCAAGGTAGGTTCATGTGGATGTTATAGCACTGTCCATAGATGCCATAATGTATCGAAAAAATGAAGAGACTAGCTGAAAAGTATTGCACACAGGAATGTGGTTTTATATGAAAAAACTTGAGTTGAGTATAACCCAAGTTTATTAGTGCTAGGGATGATTTGTGAGAAGATGACATTATAAAACCAGGATGAATGAAAAGAATAGATATTGACTGGAGAAGATCCAAAACAGGCAGGTCCAATTAATGAGGAGATGGCGAGTGGCAATCTAATTTGAAGAGGAAAACTGTTCTAGATTATAGGAGCAAGGCTAGAGTGGAAAGGAGACAGAGTATATTTCTTTTTGAAGGATTGGGTTTTGAGGCAGCGTAAATATTCACGTCTTAGAGTCATCTATCTTCCAGATATGATAATTTCGTTGGCTATGTAGTTTAATGTAACCCTGTTTTGTAAGTGGTTTGAGTGTTTTAAAAGAAAGAAAGAAATATGAAAATTTGAAAGAAATTCTTTGTGTCATGTTGTGTAGGATGGCAGTTATTAAAGGATTCTGATTATTGAAATGGTCAGCGTGCAGAGATTTTGTAGTTGATTCTAAAAATGAGAAGAGTTGAACGTCTCTTTCAAAATTCTCTTTTACGAATAGGCTTGATTTCTCTGAACGCTTTCATTTGGAGTATGCCTGGGTTTTAAATGTTTTGATTCAGATCTAATTGTTTGCCATCGGTGAATCCTGATTTTTTTACTATTATAATAATCATAGGAGAGATGCAGCTTTTCATGGATTTAGGAGATATTGAGAAGTACTCAGAATCCTGTGGAATTAATTTGAATTTCCAGTAGGCAAATTATTTTTGGATTTGCATGAGATAGAAATTAAGGTGGATTAGAGATTGTTAAGTGTCGATCTTGAGAAATAGGCAAACATTTTTAGCAAATGTACAGTAGGTGATACCAAGCATATTCATCAGATCATCAAAAGATGACCGGTAGTTTTGGAACAGTATGTTGACTAGGTTTTAAATTTAAGAGTAAAATGGTGATGGTAGAGGAGATTTTAATTTGTCTTAGTCCTGATGACTGAGTGCAGCCTTTTAGGCAGGGCTTTAACTATTTTTATGTTCTGCCTTCAAGGATCATTCTAGATTTGATAGTCGTGAATGAAAATGTTGGCCAAATGTGCTAATGCTGCATTCTGGCAAGTAGAATGAGGGGACATTATTTACCCAGGATTTGTAATGTATCATTCATATCTTTTAGTCTTATAAATCCAACAGATTTTAATTTAGATAATATTTCTCAACAGTGTAGCCTTGTGGTTGAGATACTTTTCCCTTAGAGGATTACAACAAGAAGTGTATCATTTCTGATAGTGAATGTAATTAAACCAATGGGGACGTGTGTCACCTTATGCTTTAGATCTATGAGATGTATTTTACTGCCTCGTGGGACAGCTGATGAAGGTTAAAATAGTCCACCTGCTTCTCGGTTTGTATTGCAGTAAAGGGAAAATCAACTTCTGCTGAACACTCAAAATATCATCCATGAGAAACTTGGAATGTGGTCGAAAGGTATACCTGCAGTAATTGACTATTTCACTTAAATTGCAATGCTTCATACTTCATGATACTTTGTAGGACGTTGATGCTTTGAGTCATAAAATTGTATCATGGGTAAGATTACAGTTATCCAGTATATCTTCAGTCCTCCTCTGGCAAGAGCATTCCATTAAAAAGTAAGTTTACAAAAAGACAAAAATCACAATTAATTGTTGTAGTTGACTAAATTGTCTCCTATTGCTCCTTCCTTTTTTATCTTTCAATTCACTCTTATTCACAGCCCGCTCATGTAATTGTTGCATCGAGCTCTATTTCTTTTGGCCATCCTGTCATTTTTATGCTGATGATTCACTAATTCTTATTTCCTTCATTTCCTTTTCTGACTCCTAAATTCTAACTGAATTGATCTTTTCTATGCTGTGAAATTGTAGATGTCCAGTGTCTACCCACACTGAAATTTCACCTAAACCTGAGATGCCCTTTTTGGATCTGTTCTCTTTCCTCCTCCCTCCTGCTTGCTTTCTTCATTGTTATGTAATTTAGTAGGTGTCTTTGACTTGTTCATGTCCTTTCCATCTCAAGTCTCTTCTGTTGCACATACTGTTTGGCACTAATTAAACAATATTCACATGCTTCACAACTTCATCATATTTTCTGGAGCTCAGACTATTATTCTTACCTTGCTTTTCCACCAGCTGGATGAATTCTCATCTGTATTTCTCAGTTTATTTGCTTACTCTCTTTTACAATCCCTTCAAAACGAGTTGAACACCACTATAAAAGTGCTAAGTAACAATAACAATAGCAGTAACTAAAACATGTCTTGACCTCTGGTTATTATTTCCGTTTTGGATCACAAAATATTTTGACGGGCATTATTTGATGTGTTTTGACAGTAAGTTAACGGCAGTGCTTGGTGCTTACACCTTTTACCTCTAAACTATTAAAGTAGGTTTCTGGAGGTGATAATGTGTGACACAAATGTTTCTGCATATTTCATTTCTGGCATTTTGTTGTGGTGATGATGTGTACTTTTTTATGCTGCTGTGTTTTTGTGCTGATGTTGTTGCATTGCACTGTGGTTAATGTGCTGTGTTTTGGTTTGACTACATTATTGGGTTTGCCATGCACTAATTGTGATGTTATGTTGCTTTGTGTATGCTATTGCGCTATGTTCTGTTGTTTACATTAGATACGTCAGCAAATGCTGTTACACTTTTAGCCAAAAGCAGCACATACCTTTAAAGTTCCAATAACAACTAACCATATACCCAAGGCTGGACTGGCCGTACGGGGCATCAGGAGTTTCCCTGAAATTAACAGCACAGGAGGTGGCTTTGGGTGGAGGGGAAGGTGGCAGACTCATGCAGGAAAGGGCTGAGGCTCTGGGGAATTGAAGAAACAGGACATGAGGGCAGTGGAGGAGGCCCAGAGAGTGCACTCGAGAATGTGCAGAGTTCCCAGTTATACAGGCTTGTCAGAACCCCAGGAGTTTTCTGCATTGTAGGGAGTGCTGGAACCTGTGCAAATCTCATTATTGGCGCTCTCACTAGTGCAGAAGTGTTAGAAACAGCAGAGATCACAATGCTGCACAGAGTTTCAGAATCCGTTGGGTCCACATATTACAAAGTTTATATATTACAGGGCGTGTAAGAGGACATGCAGAGGTCCCTTTATTACATGAAATGTACGAAAAGAAATGGTTGGGGTTTGCGACAGGCTTGCTAGTTGAAACACTGACAAGTTTCTTAAGACTTAAGCCGTGTTATCAGAATAAGAAAACTGTAATACGTTGCCAAAGAACTTTTAGTTGTTTTTCTTCAATTTTCAATTTTTTACATTTTTTAAAGACTTGATGATGTGGCGCACTTTTCTCTTGATGCGCTTATAACCCAATAGTAACTTGTGAAAGACGTTAGTATAGGAAATACCGTTTAGGGGACAGAAAAGGGAACAGCAACACAGAGAGATACTGTCTTGCCATTCATCACACATCTTTCAACTAAATGAGAACTATATTCTCCTATCTCAATAGCAGTCCTCAGATCACAACTCTGGTTTGCAGTTTCATAAGTGTTTGGGGGATGTGCACAAGATCACACATGACAAGCCTGAGCTTCTGCACAGAAGTAGGCAGTAATATGCATGAGGTCACATGTGCTCCCAGTTAGAATGCTGGGCCAGCAGTTCAGGCTTTGGCAGTCCTACTGTGTATCCTTATTTAATCCATCGCTCGCGCTTTCTGTCAGCATTATCGGTCATGGGGCTGAATCACAGGTTGAAAATGACGCAAGGATGACCTTCACCTTTAAATTCTCTTTCAGTGTTGTGGAAACTTGTGAGCTCAGAAGGAACTAGGGAGGAAAGAGGAAGAGTGTTGTCCCCGAGAGTCCATAGTGACCAGAGTGCGCTAGTACATGGTGCAATATGGGCTGCTCTCTGAGGGCATAGTATCCGCGTTATCTCTTTGAAAGCAAGGATCCTCAATGGACAAAGAGGCCTACAACATTGTTCTGCTGACTGAGGGCCCGATTCACAAAGGTAAACTGAGAGGAAAGTTTAACTTTATGGCTTTCGGTATTCACACAGGGCATTTATGAGTAGTATAGTTAGACGTTTGTCTCAGTTTTGGTCTCCGTTAAACTTAAGACCAAAACTTAAGTTTAACTGAGACAAAAGTCTGGCTTTACTACTCGTAAAGGCCCTTTGTGAATACCGAAAGTCGTAAAGTTAGACTTTCGTCTTACTTTGCCTTTGTGAATCCGGCCCATCGTGAGCAGAGGAGTCTAGCAGAGCGAGCTGCTCACTGAAGGTACAGGAGCATAGCACAGAGCTCTAGTCACTGAGGGCCCACAGGAGTATGCTTACTTAGGGCACACAAACCTGACTCAGTGTCCATGTGACTCAGTGTCCATATGACTCAGTGTTGTGTTCAATGAAGGCTTAAGAGTCTGGCTCAGTATTTTGCTTACTAAAGTTTACAGGAATGAAGGGTAGTGTAATGTTCACTGAGGGCAAAGAAACCAAGACAATATACTGTGCAAATGGAGTAAACGTAGGACCCCAGAAAACCTTGACACCTAGAACATACTCAGCCTCTCAACCCAGGCCAAATCCAAGTATTTTCAAAACATTGCATCACTATGTCCTCATTCCCAATGTCTCTCACTTACTCATATGCATCACCAGCCCCCTTTAACTCCCAAACTACTCAACATTCTTCTACTCTTTCTACCAGTTACTTGTCTGTCTAACCGCTCTATCCATTCATTCCCTTCTAACTGGCACTCCACACCCGGGAATTGTAAGCTCTGGTAATGCACTGTTGGACTCACAGGGCTTCAATTCTTATTGTAAAGGAACTTTATTGAATTAAAGTGATAATTCAATTTTTGTTTAATTCTGCTCCTTAATTTGCTATTTGTAAACTTGTTTAAATAAAATAAAAGTAAGCAGCTCAAATTCAGTGTTTCACTTGCCTGAGGGCATCAGATGAGTGCACTGTCATAAATTTGGGAGCGGGTACTTTTTGATGGTGGTTGTCCTTTAATTCAGTAATATATGTACATATAAAAAATAATATTGCTGGATTCAAGTACAACCATAAAGATGGTCATCTGCAGCTCTGAGCCAAAAACAACTCTTTTCGTTTGTTTTTACAGTGGCCCATGATCTCGCAAGGGAGTACCCTTCCAACATTTTGACCTTCTACACACTCAGCAGGAATTTACTGTCCACCAACTTGAACCTGTTGCTCATCATCCACGGAATGTGCAATGTACTTGTATCCATGCCTGACCCATGCTCAGCGAGTTCAAAGCCAGCCTTGAGAGCTATCTTATGTGATCAGAGAGTAGTGAATAACCAAGGATTCATATACTATGCCAATTGTAAATTATCCTATTGTAAAACTAAACCATGTTCTATGTTTGTTACTTCTTTGTCCAATGCCTAAAGCATCCAGTTTGGTTTCTTTCTCTTAACTCATCAACATACCATGCTGACTATCACTCTTCTCCTATGAACAGTGCTTCTGTGAGAAATATCATGCTGTTTGTGTCAAATAAATAACTATTCACCAGAATCCCCTTTATGATTACTCCATCTCTCATCCTTTTCTCTCCCAACAATTTGAGGTAGCTGAAGGATCTAGGAAGCATGCTTTTCTTCCTGTTTTGCAGCTTGTCAAGGAGATGTATGCATGTTAATTGGAAGAGGGCTGAACTGGTCCTGTTTTTATGTAGACAGTTCTCGGTATGCTTTTTGTGTTAGCTTGCGCCACTTGGAATCAAAATAGAAGTAGCAACATGAGGTAAGCACAAAGTCAGTAGTGAGTGAAAGCTTATACAACTGAATATATAATGAAAAATGTGTAGTAGAATGCAAAGGTTTTGCCATTTTTCTCACATTTTCTTGGGAGAGAACTCTCCCACTCCCCTTTGTAGAGGTCAGGTTCACTCGCTTTGCTCACTTGCACTGTACGGGTGCTGTTCTGACTGAGTTTTCCAAGATTACTTTGGGTTCCCATTCCAGACCTGCATATACCACTGACTTAGATGGTAAACTAACACTGCTCTATCTTTTCAACTATTTAAAACGAACATTCAGCTGAAAACGGTGTCAGAGAGCGTGTCCTAAATTAGCACTTACAGTGTTTATTTGATACAGCTCCTGGAAATTCCTTGTGTTTCCTGTTCCTCATTGTGAGAAAGTGTATCTTTTTACGTGGTCACCCCCATTTTTTGCCGACTAGTATTGCAGGCTTTTGAACTCTCCACAATGGGGCACTGATGTCCAAGTGGCAAACTTCTAATTGGCATATCTAATTTCCTAGCAAGGCCATAGGGGCAGATTTACCAACAAATTACACAGTCACCTTGCTGCACTGCACTGCGTGACAGGAAAAGGGCAGGAATGGGCTGTATTTAAGGCAATATGGCGCATTCCTGCCTTTCCCCCTGCCTGATGCCATTGTGGCTGCCTAGCACCAATGCAGGCACCCTTGCACCATGGTGCAAGGGTGGCTGTGTCGCATGCAGGATTGTTTTGTTCAGGAAGGGCACCTTCCTGCACAAAAACAATCCTGAGAGACAAATATATCTTTCTATGTGTGCTGCATTCTGCAGCACAAATAGAAAGAGGAAGTAACAAGGAGAAAAAAAGATATTTCTCCTCGTTCCTCCTCTCCGAGAAGGTGTATATTTTTACCCATTCCCAGGTTCTGGAAAATCTGGGAAACGTCAAAAACCATGGGAGTTATGTGGGAACACCCATGCGACACCCATGGAATGCCTCCCTAGTGCAGAGTAAGGCAATGCAGTGAGTTGCGCTGCGTTTCTTTACTGCAGATTTATGGAGCCATTCAGAGCCCTGAAAAGTGGCCTTGCATGGCTTCATAAATCTCATTTAGGACTTATGTCGCTCTTGCACCACCATGCGTGGTGCAAGAGTGACGCAACTCCACTCACAAATATGCCCCATAGTATGCAGTGCAGGAAATACAATGACATGGAAAAGTTAAAATTTGCCTTTGAACTGCAGCAGATGCTGTGCCAACCTACCTGTGGGGCCTGACTCCTGCAGCTTTAAAACTTGCAGACAAATCTGTCAAAATAACCCTTTTAGACAAAAAAGAACTCTACCTCTAACTATTAAATACGCCATCCTTAAATAGGCTTTGTACTCCAAAAGGTAGGGTGCCTTTTATTTAAAAGAATGCAAGAATTTAATGTAGAGATGTACCTATACTGACTAGCACCCAAAGGCTATTTTCACTGTTAAGGGCTGTAGCTGTCCTATGGGAAAAAATAGAGTTCAGAATAAAACCATAACCCTGCTATCTCTGATTTGGGAAAAGCTTCTAGCATAATTCAAACACTATTTTAATGTTCATCAACAATATAATTGAATGGTGAAGTTGGATTTTTAATAACTATTTAGAAAAGGAAACTTTTAAAAATGTAGGGCCCGATTCACAGAACTAACTTAAGACAAACTCCTAAACTTACTACCATTTTGGTATACACAGAAGGCACTTACTCAGTTGCTCAAAATGAGTAAGTAAGTGTCTTCTGTGAATACCAAAATGAGTAAGTGCCTTCTGTGAATACCAAAATGGTAGTAAGTTTAGGACTTTGTCTTAAGTTAGTTCTGTGTGAATCGGGCCCATACACTTTACCTGCCTGAGCCTCCAGTTGGCTAATTAACATTAGCCTGCTGGCAGACGTCCTTGTTGGTGCTTCCCCTTAATGAGGTGTGAAAAACTTCATTAATTTGAAAGGGGCAGGGGAGGCCTGCCCATTCATAGCTATGTGTAAGAGAAGACCTGGGGAAGAAAAACCCTTTGTTTTGTAGGTTCTCTTTAGACAACTTGGCACAAGGCCAGTGGGAAGGGGAGATGGTTCCAAAACCAATTCGATATAGCTGAAGAGGTGGCGAGTGCTCATTTCCCTAAGCACAACCCTGGCTGGCCTACAGGCTCTCTTCAGGGGAAGAAAGGTTCTGTCATGTTTGATGTTCCTCCGAAGTGTGCACTGTGGAATAGTTTTCAGTGAGGCAGACAAGATGTGCTGCGAAAGTGGGAATAGCTGCGAATGGGAACTTTTTTTAGGGGTGGGCAGTAAATTCCGTTCTGCCAATGGAGTCCATGGAGTTTTGCAGCTTCACGCTCTGCTTGGAGTGCGAAGTTCGCCAAAAACTCTGCAGGGTTTACTGCCCATACATCCCTCTTTTCTTGCCAACCGTCAGAGGAGTTTGTTGTTATTTGTGTTGTCATGTATGGTCCGACTCAGCAGCCAATCAGTATTTTGAACGCTGTGTGTCAAAACTCCCATCGTCGGTCACCTTACATATTAGGAGTCCCTCACACTCCCAGAACAACTCCAATTTGTGATCAGCTGTGGGATTGTTTGTTGCATGAGTGCGGCCCAGAAGTGGTAAAATGACGACAGATGCCCTTCATTCAAAGATGATCAAGGGATAACAGACACTGAGTTGAATTATGGACGGTCATGTAGCGAACAGGTTGTTATCTTAGGAGATAAAGGTCCAGGCTTGGCGCTTTTAATAGGATTGAATGCACGACTGGAGCTGCCACCTCTCGGTACTAATGGAGCAGTAAGAATTCGACGTGTATTGAATGCGAGCACGAAACATTACTACTTTCTTTAGAGCAACCCTGACATTAAGACTGAAAATATATTATTAGAGGCTTTGTTCTTTATCCCAATTAAAAAAGGTGCTCCCGAGAAAATATCTGACATAAACACCTCTCTGGCAACAGTCAACATTTGGATAGTTGGAGACGGACGCGTTCTTCTGAAAAGCTACCCAAGTATAAGAAAAAGATGTTCTACATTCCAAAAACAGGAAAAGTAAGATTCATATTCCTCGAATCCATACATGCAGTTCTCTTGCCAGCTTGCCTCGCCTGACTCCTAAAGATCTCGATCAGGTATCAGAACCATGGTATAAATCCATACTACATATTATGCACTGACACATGAAGGTGGCCATGGAACAGAGTGCTATTAAGCTGGAAAGAAAAAATGTGACACTATAGTTTCCTTACATGACCCCGACACTCCCGAAGTCTACCCACCTTTCAAGGATGTCTACCCGCCATGAAACTGCTATTAATTCTCATAAGCTACACGGCTTGGGCTCACAATTCTCTGTACATGAAAGGGTTGGTTGGACTAAACAAAACAGCTAGACTGATTATACAGGTATGTCTTGTTTGTTTCTTGTTCCCACTGCTTCTGTGACGTTCTGTGTTCCTACCCTTATTTGCATCGAGTTTCACCCACCAATTTGGGGGTATTTAATCAATTCCCCGAGGTCTTAAAATGGTAAAAAGATGCTCATACTTCAAGCCTCTAGAATGTAATTGCATTAATGCAGCACCTCAAGTCCTTTTTTCCTCAGTTGAGGCGCTGAAACACATTAACACCAGAATAAATGATCTGCCCAAAGTGTATCCATGTGACACCTTCTCCCAAGCCTGGGATCTCAGCAAATTACAATGAGTATTCTGGGACATGTAGTTTTCCAGTTTCAGGTTTTTCATTATAATTGGGGCCTGCAAGGCAGGCCTGTATATAATGCAAAATACAGTTTGAAAGAAAAGAATAGCTAAGGCTGGCTGAAGCTGTCATACACGATGTAGTGGGCATCTGACAGTTTTGTGACAGTGTGAATTATGATGCTTAAAATACCCCACCTAACTCTCAATATTCAGTTACCCTGAGTCTGAAGTCCGCGCCATAGCTACTAAGTGGAGCCCTGCCACGTGCTATAGGTACTTGGGGGCATATCAACAACGATTAGAGATAAACATCGCTAAGCGCGTTTAGTGATGTTTATCCTATCGCTGGATTTCATCGCCGTGATAGCGCTGTATCAACAACGCTATTCACAACGGCGATAAGAAATCCAGCGATAACGGGGGAAATCGCCGTTTTGCAGGGAACATCGCTGGTTTTCCAGCGATGTTCCCTGCAAAACGGCGATAACCTTGCTGATATGACCCTGTGGTCGTATCAGCATAATCCACCCCCTATGTCAAACATAGGTAAGTCAGGATTTTAGCAGACGTTAGATTTTGGCGAAAACGTCAGTTTTCGCCAAAATCTAACGTATGCTAAAATCCTGTGGGCTGCCTTGTAAATATCGCGATGTGAACTGAACATCAGCGATATTTGCAAGGTAGACCATCCGGGGTACGCCCAGTGACGCCCACTTTGCATCTCATTAGAGATGCAAAGGGAGGCGTTGGGAAAAAGGGTGCTAACATGCGATTATGCATGTTTGCACCCTCTTGTTAATAGGGCGATAGTTTTATCTCTGCTTTTTTATAAGCGGAGGTAAAGCCCTTGTAGATATGCCCCTTAGTACATGTAACCACACAATGGCGCCATCATCATGTTTTTTATTTTTTTACATAACAGGAGATTGCCTGGCGAGACGCATATGGCATTATTTATAATGACAAAACCTGAACTCCAAGTCCCAGGCAGCAAAACGTTCTCTCTTAAACCATCATAAAGATGAAACAAACTACATGGAGCACTAGCTGCTCGAATGCACATCAGTCCCCGAGGTTCATCACGATTGTCTTTGCAATGCATACAAGAAGATAGAGCAACATCTTTACTCCGATAATGATCAGGAGAATCATATTAGTATGTAGGCACAGTGTGTTGCACATAAAGATGTATGCTCTTTGTTCAGGTTCAACTTATATTCAGGCGTCTAAACACTAGAAACACTAAGGGGCAGATTTACAAGCCCCTTGCGCCATTTTTGCGTCACTTTTCCCATGTTAAAAATGACGCAAAAGTGGAGCAAGGGCCTTGTAAATAAGCCCCTGAATACTTGCATCACCTAACAGAGGAGACATTCAGGTTTCCCAGTTCCATGCGTGAATAGTTCATCCAGCCATTTTTATTTTTATTGCATTCTAGTACATGTAGTCATGTTATACAAGTGTCAGAATGCAAAGGGATAAGGTGGACTAAACGAGCTTCTCGTGGATGACATTAAGAAACTTGGGTTCCCTGAAATTGAAGTGTGTTTTGTGGCACTTGACAGCTTAACATATATAATTAAGATGCAAGTGAATATCTTGCTATAACAGGATGCTGCATTCTTTGACGTCAACCTCTCGGCTGAAAACTAAGTTATGTGACAACCCCAGTGAATGTTACTAATGAGCAGCCATGACAGTCACTTGGGGACTAGCCAAACAATCTGGCGGCAAGTGAGCAAATGCCCACTCATGTTCAACTGATCCCATTTCACAAGGTTGTACTTTAGGTAACGGTTAGGTTACAAGAAGCTGGCTGGTATTGATACCCTGGGTCATATAGTCGCTGTGCGAGATCTCTGAAACCACTATACATGCTTTTTTTTTTTTTTTAAGTTTAGGTTAATTCAGCAAAAATGAAACAAAATACAAGAAATACAGCAAGTAGCATAAAGTACATGACATTAAGTTAGTAATTTTATCAAGAAATCATTCTATGAAAAAGTGGAGAAGGAGAAAAGAAAAAGAGGGGGGTAGAGACAAGAAGAGAAGGGGAGCAAGGGAAGGGAAAATATATACTGTTATAGTCTTAATACTATTATAATCATAAAAAAGAGAAATAGCACATGAAATAGATTTCTGTATGCATAAAAGACAATTTAAAAGATAAGAACAACAAGTTATAATATGTAAAAACATCAAAGGGAATATTGATGAAAACTTGTTTAAAACAGACTAAAAACAACAAGTATGTCAAGGACGTTTCAAAACTTCATCAGAGGTTTTAACTGATGGGTCACTATGAGAAGCGATATGAGTTAAGTATGTGGATATAGGGAGCCACAAAAGGTCTCTTTTAATGGACACAGAAATAGGGGTAATGTAATTGGTATCAAGTTTGTGATGAAAACAGACGGCATTCCACCAGGCTCTAAAAGTGACTTTGTCGGTCTGTTTCCAATTGGAAGTTATTAGGTGAAGAGCTATTGCCAATAACAAATCTACTAGTTTAAAATTAGATGGAGATTGCGGCCAGGAAAGTGATAGGGAGCCTAGAAAAACGTTAGCGGGGGAGAAGGGAATTTTTATTTTGAAAATGTTGTTAATTTGAGACCACACTAATTGCCAAAAGCGGTACACGGGGGACAATCAAAAAGCATGTGTTTTAAATCAGCATTTGTGCAGGGGCAAGACCAACAAGTAGAAGTAGAGTCTGTAGAGAAGGAGGCTAGTTTTATGGGAGTAAATAAAAGGCGTTGATAAACAAAATAAAGGGTTTGAGAAGTGTTAGCAGCTCTGGAAGTTTTATGAATTTTGAGCCACAACTTATCCCAAAAAGGGGTTGTCCAACATTCTATAAGATCCTTTTCCCAAGCCAATTCAGCCTTTGTTTTGCTCCTATCAGAAGAAAGGGATAAGCATTTATATAGAGATGAAGCTGAGGAAGAAATAGATAATAAGGGAAATAGCATGGAACAGCTGGAGGAAGGAAAAGGCGTTGATGGTAAAGATCGAAGGTATTGGGAGAGAGAAGTGTATAAAAGATCATATTGAGTTTTACAAGAAGATGGTAAGGAAAATTGTTCTTGAAGATCCGAAAAGGATAAAGGGATATTATTGAGTAATAATTGTGAAATCCAAAGTAGTCCCTTAGCTCTCCAGGATTTCCAGTAAATGGAGCGATTTTTAATGCGTAATAATTTATGATGCCAAATGGGTTGTTGATCTAGCGAAGAGTATGAAGGGTAAGAGGAGGGTATTAGTGGAGCAAGAATTTTACGAGTGTGCGAGATGGTTGGAGTTCTAAGGGAAGAAACATTGTTGGTAAAAGCAAGAGATTCTTTAAACTTGAAAGGTGATATAAAGTAATTTTCTATGGTCAACCAGATGGGAGGATGCGAATTCTGATCAAGAGAAAGCCAACACGAGGATTGTTTTAAAGAAAAAGCATAATGATATTTTTTAAAATCAGGAAATTTAAGACCACCAGAGGTTTTGTCCGCCTTCAAGGTAGACAGAGCTATTCGGGGAGATTTGTTTTTCCAAAGGAATTTTGTTAAAAGAGAATCAATTTTTTAAAGTAAAATCCAGGAATATGTACAGGAATCATGGAAATAATATATAGAATTAAAGGAGAAAGCATCATCTTAATGGAGTCTAGTCGTCCCCACCAAGAGAGAAAAAGAGGGTGCCAGCGATCAATAGAGTCAGATAAAGTTTTAGTTATGTGGGCAAAATTTAGTTTTAGCGTTTCCGGAATGTTTGAAGAGAACCACAGGCCCAGATATTTTATCTTGGAAATTTGCCAAGAAAAACCGGTAGAAATGAAATCTTGTTTAAGACAAAGCACATTGAGGGGAAGAACTTCACACTTGTCTGAATTGAGATGATAACCGGATAACTGAGAGAACATATCAACCTGTTTTATAAAAGAGGGAATGGACGTAGAAGGATTAGAGCAGTATAAAAGTATATCATCTGCATAAACAGACATTTTAACATGGGAAGTGTCAAGTTGAAAACCGGTAATCTGAGCGTCCTGTCTAATTTTAGTTAAAAAGGGTTCTAGTGCTATTATAAATAAAAGGGGAGAAAGGGGACATCCTTGACGTACTCCTCTAAGAAGAGAAAAATAATCTGAGATTCCCCCATTAACAAAAATAGAAGCTTTAGGACCTGAATACAATAACGAAATAAGGGATATTAATTTTGGAGGAAACCCTATCCATTTTAGCGCCTGAAACATAAAATCCCATCCAATTCTATCAAATGCTTTCTCTGCGTCTAACGCTATAGCTGCAATAGGGTAATGAAGAGAGGAAGCTTTACTAAGGATATTAAAAAAGACTCTGGAGTTATCAGAAGATAAACGACCTTTTACAAAACCAGATTGTTCGGGGCCAATGAGATTAGGTAAAATGGGATCAATACGAAGAGCAAGAATTTTTGCAAATATCTTATAATCAAGATTGACTAAGGAGATTGGACGATAGTTTTTGCAAAGAGAGGGGTCCTTGTTATCTTTGGGTATTAAACAGATCATGGCTTCTTGAAATGTTCCAGAAGAAGCGCCAATTGTAATAAAAGAATTAAAAAGTAATAGAAGACGGGGGAGAAGTAGATTAGGAAAATGCGCATAAAATTCAATAGTAAATCCATCTGGGCCCGGAGCTTTCCCCCTTTTTAGGACTGAAACTGCATGCGTAATTTCAGAGAGAGTAATATCTGTTTCTAAGGATGTAAAGTCAGTACTGTGAGAAGGAGGCGGGTCAATAGATTGAAAATAAGTAGAAAGATTAGTTGAGGACAGTTGTTGTTCGGGAGTGTATAAAGTTTTATAAAAGGAAACAAATTCGTTTAAAATGTCATTATCTTTAAATAAGGAAATACCAGCATTATTCCGTATAGACTCTATTTTAGTCCGATCACGTCGTATTTTCAAGTATTTAGCTAATAATTTTCCCATTTTATTTTGACCTCCATAATAACGAGCACTGCTCTTTAAAAGATATGAAGAAGCAGCTTCAGTGGTTGATTTATTAAACTTAAATTTTGCGTTGATAAGTTTTTTTAATGAAGATTCAGAGTTTGAGTGGTAATAAGTATACTCAAGTTGTTTGATCTCAGCAAGCATTTGGGAGTTTTTAGCTTCAAAAGATTTCTTCTTCTGAGAAACAAACTTGATAATAAAGCCTCTAGCCGCAGCTTTAAAGGAGTCCCAGATCATAACGGGAGAAGTATTCGGAGTAGAATTGAAGGAAAAGAATTCGGAGGCAAAAGAGGTGAACTGGCTTGTAAAATTAGGATCAGATAATAAAGTATTATTGAAACGCCATCTACGTGCATGAGGAGTAAAAGGTAACAAATCAAAATCAACAGAAACTGGAGCGTGATCAGATATTAAAATGGATCCAATTTCGGAATGGGAAACTAGTTGAGATAAGGATTTACTAAAGAAAAGATAATCTATTCGGGATTGTGAGTGATGTGAAGGGGAGTAAAAACTATATTCTCGAGTATCAGGGTTACAGAGTCTCCAGATGTCGACTAGGGATTTGCGTCGTATGGTGGAAGTAAATTGGTAATGCATCTTAGTGTTAGAGAATCTGACAGAAGAGTGTCTATCCAATATAGGGTCAAAAACCTGATTACAATCGCCACCAAAAATAATATATTCATTGTCAAATAAAAGGAGTTTCTCAGAGACGTGGGTCCCAAAAACATTATCAACGGTAACTGGTGCGTAAATGTTAAAAAGGACTAAAGGTGTTTGATTTAAGAGAAGTTTAACTATTATCCAACGACCTTCCGAATCACATTCTTGATGGGTGACTGATACCTGGTATTTTTTATGACATAGAATAGAGACTCCATTTTTCTTACCTAGAGCTTGGGAACCCACCCAACATCGTTTCAATTTCGACGCTTCAACATCAGATACATGCGTCTCTTGAATTAGTGCTATGTCAGCATTTAATTTAGCTATATGGGTTTATACCCGTTGTCTTTTTATAGGATTATTTATTCCCTTAACGTTCCATGTAACAACTCTAAATGTAACCAATCAATTTAACTTGAACAATTATTATGCAAACAATAAGAAAACTAAAATCCTTACTGAGTGAAAGATAAAAAGTAGAGCGAAAATGCAACCAGTTAAATTTAACTTGCACAGTTATTATGCAAACAATAAGAAAACTAAATTCATTAGTGAAAGAATGATAGAAAGTAGAACGACAAGGGATGAAATAGAAAATCCAGATCAAAAAAAGAAAAGAAAGAGGAATGAGGGAGCTATCTCCAGATATAAAAAGGAAAAAGGAAGAAAGAGATGAAAAGAAAAGAAAAAAGAGGAAAAGAGAAAACTACAGGGAAGGAGAGAACACTGAACAGGGATACAAAACAAGTCAGACGACAATTGAGGATGCATATAAATGTCAAAAATACATACCACAAAAAGACAATGAGAATGGGGATGGAGGACTCCAAGAGGGTGCAGCAAAGGGGGAACAAGCCTCCAGGCTAAAAACGAAGAGGTCATAAAACAAAGGATCACAGAACCGCACCTGATAAAGAGAAAAGGAAAACATTAGGAGAGTGTCTCAGAACGTAACAAAACATAGCAGGAAGGGAAATAATACAAACAACGGCAAAGATTACTGGGACAGTCAAGACAATTATAACAATTATAATCGGGGAGTGTCCATGGAGTCATCTCTGCAGGTGTTCAGGAAGTGTTGAAGAAGCGCAGGATCTTCATAATTTGTCGTTTTATTATTGTAAGTCACTTTGAAGAGACAAGGATGAAACAATCCATAACGTGCATTCAGGTTACGTAGAGCAGGTCTCATGTCCAAAAACTGTTTCCGACGATCTGCAGTAGCTTTAGCGTAATCTTGAGCAACAAAGATATTGGAACCGTTCCAAGTAAGTCTCCCCTTCTGTTTGGCAGCCTGGACAACTTTAATCAGGTCTGTGTATTCTAGAAAATACAAGATGACACCTCTAGGTTTCGTTGAAGAGGAGGAAAAGTTGGATGAGCGAGAAAGTTGACCTAAGCGATGAGCTCGCTGAATGCTCAATGGAGGAGAGCTTGGAAGACCAAGAAGAGTTGGCAGAAAGGATTGAAAGAAGGATATAAGATTAGGACCTTCAAGTCCTTCTGCAAGACCGTAAATTCTTAGGTTATTGCATCTATTGCGGTTTTTCAAATTTTCAACCTGTTGTTTAAGATATTGTATTTCTCTGTGCATACCTGGAACCTGGTCTGAGACCACCTGCACTGAAGTCATTCTTCTCTCAAGGTCCGCAACTTGTTGCTCGGTATGAGACCAGTTATCTTCAAGGCTCTGAAGACGAGCATTTGTTTCGGCCATGTATGGTTTGAGCGAGCGTATTTCTTCAAGTAAAAGCTCCATGGAAATGGAAGAGGAAGAGTTGGTGGGGGAAGGAGGGTTTGTCTTCACTCGTTTTCCTGATGTAGAGGGTATTTTAGAATTAGGTTTGGAGCTTGGACGGGAACTATTAGGAGCGGAGCCTTTCATTCCAGCAGAGTCATTAGATATTTCATCCATATTTTCTTGTAGCACACTAAATGGGTTATTATCCTCTAATGATGTGCATTTAGTATTAATTTGTTGTGCATTACTACGATTAGAACGAGCCATTGTCGCAAAAAAAAAAAAAGAAAATATGAGTCAAGAAAATCACTGGCAGGTGGGCTCAATGCTCAAAAATGGCGTCAAGAGAATAGTGGATAAAGCTGAGATGAAGTGAGAAGTCAGCTAATACATACCAAAGATAAAGGTATTCTCCATATAAAATCAGTGGCAAAGAAAAACCAGGAATATTTACTGGTTAAATATTACTGAGCATAGCGGACAGGTATATTCAGGAAACTAAGATGGCGTCTAGACATACACTGTTCATTGCTGAGGAGACATGAAAATTCGGACCAAGAGCGTCATGCACAACACAAACTGTCCAAAAGCGGTGAAAAATTAGAAAAAACTGCTGTGTATAGTCCAGTTAGCATTATAAACACACCTCAGGGTGAAACATCAGTCATAATCATCAGCGGGACGCACGGGGAGCGGCAGATCCGTAAAATGGTGGCCGCGACTCAGCGACGAGCCGCGGTTGATAGCAGGAGTCGAGAAAACATTCTACCCGCTCACCCCGTGTGACCGCGACGATCCTGGTGCAAGTAGAAGAGGTTCCGCTGCATAAAAATGCGTCCCTGGGAGCCACACATCCACGCTGAGAGCCCGGAGGAGTCCCGTCGCTCTACGCTCTCCCGGAGCTCCTCAGAGCGGCGGCCATTCCCTCCGGCTCCTAAGCCACGCCCCCCACTATACATGCTTTTAACTTAAAAATCCATCTAGTTTTTGAACGTTGCTTTTAGTTCGCCATCGTTGTTAATGTGATTAGTGTTTAAGGGGAGGTTGGAACTCTGCGCAATTTAATGGAGTGTTATGTACCTACGCGAATTCCATATAGTAAAACTCAGGGGCATATTTACAATGAAGTGACGGAGGGCGGCGTTAGCCTTCCTGGCTTAAAGCCGCACTCCGCCACTTCAGAAACGCAAGGCTGCACCATATTTACAAACATATGGTGCAGCCCTGCGTTTCTACCTGCTCTGTCGCTAAACTTAGCAGCCTAGCGCCAACGCAGGCACCCTTGTCCACAGTGCAAGGGTGTCTGCGTTGAGGAGAAGATTGTTTATGTACAAGAAGGTCTTCCTGCACAAAAACAATCTTAAATGATGTTTTGTAACTTATATGTGTGCTGCTTAATGCAGCACACAAAGAAGTTGCAAAATGTAATTTCTTCTTTTGATTGTTTATGTGCAGAAAGGGTCACCTTCCTGCACATAAACAATCAATGGCAATTTGCTGTTTCTATGTGTGCTGCACAATGCAGCACACATGGAAACAGCAAAAACAAGGAGATATAAAGCATTTCTCCTCGTTCACCTGTTTAAGACCAGGTTTTCCCTTCTAAAAATCTGAGTCACTCCAGGGTTCCTGTCTACTGTGAGTGGGTGTGTCCTTTAGAATCATTGTCACCCCAGAGCTCTTATCTACAGTAAGGGGTGTACACAAAGTGGCACCAGGCTCTTTAAAATCACGGTCTCCCCAGCGTTACTGTGTACAGTAAGGATAGCTACAACAGGAGGGCCTGTGACAGTCAGAATCAATGTCACGCAGGGGCTGTTCTGTACAGTTTGGGGTGCACACCAGGGGCCCACTGGTCTTAAAAATCAGTGTCACCTCAGGGCTCCTGTGTTAAGTCAGGGGTATGCACAAGTGAGGCCTGTGCTCTTCAGAATCTTACACGTTTCACTTTTGGCCTCCTGCACTTCTGAAAACGTGTCACCTCGGGGCTCCTGTCCACGGTGAGATCGGTGTACCATGGGCCGGTGCACTTCTGAATACATGTCACCTCGGTCGGGGCTCCTGTCCACAGTGAGATCGGTGTACCATGGGCCTGTGCACTTTTTAACATGTGTCACCTCAGGGCTCCTGTCCACGGTGAGATCGGTGCACCATAGGCCTGTGCATTTTTTAACATGTGTCACCTCAGGGCTTCTGTCCACGGTGAGATCGGTGCACCATAGGCCTCTACACTTCTGAACACGTGTCACCTCGTGCTCCTTCCACAACAGTGCGGGATGGGATGTGTTCCCGGTGTAACCGCAGGATTCTGGCCCTCGGTGAGAAATAAATGTGAGGAGTGTTAGTAATCTGATAAATACGGGTCACCTCACATCTCCTGTCAGTGGTGTGGGGTGTAAAGGTGTGAAAGTGCCTGCAGCAGGAGGAGGGGATCATCAGGCAACAGGGAAGGAAAAGCCCGGCAAGCAGAGGGGAGGAGGAGGTAGCAGAAGTCTGGGCAGATTGGAAACCACTTACATTTTCTCTACAGAAACAATGCATTAAATAAAGCATATCATTCATATAAAACTGAGCGACTCGAGATATTAGCGGCATTGCTACTGTTAATTCACAAAATATGTTTGAAAATACTATCTTGCTCCTCATTGTTTACCGTGTAATGCACCAGACTGCACGTAGGGACTGCATGTGTGCCGCTTCTCGTACCAGCGGCAATACTCCATGGGAGTGAACTTCTCAGAAAAGGTTGGACGTGCACCCCCCATTAGCCATTGGCAGGCTACGATTTTTAAATGATACATGCAAAAGCCAAACCAAAAGCGTGAGGGGAGGCAGACCCCACAAAGTACAGACAACAGATTACCTAACAGCGCAATCATGGTTTAGCCTCGACCTCAAAAGCATCCCCTTTGCTGAAGAAGTGGATATAGATTAAAAAGAATGCTTGTTTAATTGTTAGAATCGACCTGCTTAGACCCTGGGGGCAGGTAACAAAATAAGTGCCTTCCCAGGAATGGATACCGTTCCAGCGTGAACAGCTCTGCAGGCGCCATCTCCCTTCATACTGCCAAATCAATAAACCAACTGATGACAGAGCGCAGGGCAAGCAGGAGCAGAAGGAGTGTTCATAGGGTGAGAGAGGTCAAAAGAACGTGTAGAGCAGAGCTTTGCAAACTTCAGTCCAAATTATTAAAGTTTTGCTTGTGCGCTTTCGCGACAAAAGTAGGCATCTATTTACTTAACAATATAAATGTTAAATTCTATATTTTCACATTTGTACCAAACTGGTAACACGCATGAGCTGGTATAAGTCCAGGAATGGGAGCAGTGAACAAGCAGCGGAATCCCTGGTGAGCATGAGCATGTGTGTTTTGGGGTAACTGAAGTGGTGCAAGCACATTGAGGGGGATCACCAGACCAGCACTGAGGCCGCCTTTTATCACCAAACAATGCAGATAGCATTTTATGAATAAGTGCCACATGAAGGAGCTGTTTACTTTTTCATCTGCTGCTACCAGTGGCTTACTGGAGGCATGAGTGGTTTGCTCTTGTGTAATCACTAGGCCTGGGTGGTAAATTCCGTTCCGCTCACGGAATTTGCGGAATTTGGGTAATTTCGCGTTCCGCGGAGAACGCGGAATTACCAAAAATTCCGCGGCTTCGCGGAATTTTTTGCTTGTTCGCGCTGTCAAAATGCATGTTCGCGAGATATTTCTCCCCGAGCACGCAAACAGCGTTCGCGAACAGGATAAAGCATCGCGAATGGGCGGAACAAGCAATTCCGCGTGTTCGCGGAACTTTTGCGTACTCGCGGAGATTTTTTACCGTTTCGCAGAGCTTTGCGTAGCGCGACTACGCAAATTCGGCCCACCCCTAGTAATCACACCGGAGAATAATAATAATCAGACAAAGAATACAATTACAATAAAAACAACATTGGTAGAAATACTAAAACTACCAATAACAGTGGTGGTGGCGATGGTGGCAATAGTCCATTGAGTTGATAATCAATTAATTACATCTGCAATGCCGATGTGTGACCATGATCTACACACACAGCATCCATTGACTTTCTCCTGTAGTTTCACGAAAGCCCAGGAAGCCCAGGCCAGAGACAGGGTGGTGCATTTCAGGCAACCATGTGGTAGTAAGCCAAGAGAAACAGCTAGAAGAGGCAGCCACGCTCCTGTTCACAACAAACAGCACCAGCACCCATGCATGCTCATGATTACACACACTGCTGAACACCTCAGCTTAACTGCCTTCTGTCTTAATCCACTGCCGCTGTGTTTTGTAAGGTTTGCGTACACCAGAAAATCTATATTCTGTAGAGCAAGCCAATGAAAGAGAGTGCAACAGGTAAACATCCTGAATAAAAGAACAGTCTGCTGGGGATGCCATGCATCATTCATGTACGCATCTCCGCATGCACGCCGCTGCTCATACCCGCAGCAATACTCCATGGGAGTGAACTTGGGAGAAAAGGTGGGATAGGCACCCACCATTAGCCATTTAAAGGCTATGATTCTTAAATGACGCAAACAAAAGCCAATTGAAAGTGTGGGAGGAGTCAGACCCTACAAAGTACAGACAACAGATTGCCTAACAGCGCAAGTGTTGTTTAGGCTCGGCCTAAAAATGGAGGGCAACAACAACTACCCCAGCCAAAATGACCAGACAGCAGCCCAAGGTGAGGAGGAAGAACAATTATCAATGAGGTGAAGAACCAGATATTGATAGCTGAGGTCACAAAGAATGAACAACTTCTCTTTGTCACCTCCAAATTGCCATTTGGGGGGAGGGAGGCCATTTGGCACTCCATAGTTGATAAGAACAACAGTGTAGGGGAAACAAAAAAGGACAGTGCCAAAGTACAAGAAGCGGTGGCACGATTATAAGCACAGGACCAAAGAGAAACTAGCCAAGAACCTGAGGGCAACAACGAGGACCGGAGGAGGACCCGATGTCCAGGAAGAGGTGGACCCATTGGAGGAGCAGGTGGCGTCACTCATCCCAACAAAGTTGGTGGCAGGAGTGGAAGGACAGGAGAGTGCTGTAGCTGAGGACCAGGAAGAACTATTGGGTAAGTGAAAATAAGGGAACATAAGGTCACACCTGTCATGCAGCAGAGCATAGCACAGCACACACTTTGCTGTGCTGCACTGCACTGTGTGCAAGTGAATGGGCAGGAATGTCTCACATGTTAGCTCCTCCATCACATGAATGTATTTTACTTGGGCAGTGACATTTCATTCAGCCCAGTCCAGCCCTGACACGTTTCTCAGGTCCATGTGTGATGTGCTGCCCCAGTCCAAGTGGTCATTTGAATTCTGGGCCTTGTAGTGTCATGTACAAAATGATTGACAATGACTACAAGTCCCACAATGCTGAGCAAAAACCCTGGACTAGAGCAGCACATCATGCATGGACCTAGGAATCTTAGCAGATACGTCGGCGCCAATGCAGGACCACTTTCACCATGCAGCAAGTGTGCTTGTCTTGAAATGTCAAGTAATGGAATGGAATGCAGTTTGCCAGAGGGTAAACTCCTCACCTGAGAGGGGATCCAGGTGCTGAGTATGTGAAGGCTCCCCAAGTAAGATCATATGATAAGCCAGGTGTACCATCACTGTCACTAATCATATATATTGAACGCAGCTGTCCTGATGTGCTGGGTGTGATTTTTGTACAGGTGGTGCCTGCCATGTAGGAGACCCCCCAACCTCCTGTCTTGCTCAAATGGATATTGTGGGTGGGGAGTGAATGCATGTGATGTACAGCAGAGGTCTATGATTGTATGTTATAAGTGTAGATGCTGTGTAAGCTAGGTGGGATCCTGGTAGTGTATGGCCTTGTAGGTGTGGCTGAGCACATTGAACTGGCAGTGTCACTGAATGGGCAGCCATTGTAACTCAAGGAGGTATGGGGTGATGTGTGTGCTGCAAGGTACGTTGAGTAATAATCAGGCAATGCTGTGTATGATAGTTTGCCACTTATGTTGGAGATGTGCAGAGAAGCTGTGGTAGAGGGCATTGGTGTACATCAGTCTATGTGTGATTAGGGCCTGAGGGATTGTCCCACAGGTAGCAGGAGGAAGCCAGATGAAGAGAACTCTGAATAGGCAACATATGTGAAAGCAGGTGGAGGTGAAACAGGGAATTGTGAAGTGCCAGGGTGAGCTAGGTGTCAGGGTGATGGGGAGGTGTCTGGGATGGTTGGAGGGTGAATGGTTTGGGCCTAGTAGTGTGGGCAACCACTGTAGGTACATGTTGCAGAATATCCTCACTAACATCTAGTGAGGCTCTTTATGACCCATTACTCACACATACATGTAGGCATGGTGGACAATAGCATAATTTAACTAATATTGGTGTTGTTTGTGTCGTCAGAGAGTCAATGTATGATCTGGGTGTCAAGAGTGTGTGAGAATAAGTTGTGGGTACAATTGCATGCAAAACAGTACAGCAAGGTAGATTGGTGTGTTTTACTATGCGAAAGGCAGAGTGCAGGACAATTTGCAAGACATAACAAAATAACATGACTTGGACACTGCTGTGATGTATGCTGGCAGCCTGGTGACATGGTACAATGGTCTCAGCATTGGTGTAAAGAAGCGAATGTAATATCAGAGTAGGCACAAACCAGAAAAACAATGTCATATGTAAAATGGACCTCTTAGCTGCACTCACTCTTTCAGGCAGGTTAGCAAATTGCCGAGCTGCGGTTTGTTGTGTTTCATAAAACAAATAGTCCCCCTTGTCCATACAGAGGTTGTTTGAACAATGGCAATTAATTGCCAAGTGAAAAATAACACCAGTCTAAATGGCCTCTTCTACTTCTATTAACATATGTTCCATGTATCTATGTGTACTTGAAATTGACAAATATCAGCTGAATGTCACCAAAATCACTTTGTCGACATTTTATCATGGATCATTATTGATATATTCCTATCTCTTTCCTGAGGAACAAACAACACCTCCTGTAGAGCAGCCTGTCCACGATGACCAACCTTTTGACACCATGCTCTACCCCATGGATAATGACACCTTTCAAAACCTTCAAACAACTCCTTGACTCTATTGATTCACCTCGTCCGGTCTTGGCAAATGAAGACGACATTGCAGAGTCATTGCAGGGTCTCCATAGGAACCGCCATCCATAGAACATGCTCTACCTAGCTCTGCAATCCTAGCTGGGAACTCTGAGGACCCCCAAGTTGAATTTCAACGGCGAGTAGTAGGAGTCCATCAGTGAATGGCTGATGAGGAGCAGGTGGGGATGGAGGGGTTTGCATATGGCTGTGTCTGAACTGGGGTGGCGAAGTGAGCTAAAGAACGATGTTGGATTCAACCCAGATCTGTGACTGGGGGGGTGAGTGTCTGAAAAGTTTCAGCGCTCCATCCATCATCTCCTTGTGTTTTCTGTGTTTGCCCTAAGTTGGCAGAGTATGCCCAGACGTGGGTCCCTAGCTCACTTTGCCACTGGATTTAAGCTAGTCTGGCTGATGAGGGGTGTTACCTCGAAACCGGTCCCAGGATGCGTGTTTCTGGTCCAGGGAAGACCTAGCTTGGCAGTTCAGGATGGATTGTTCCCATAAGGAACAGGGTCAAGACTGATTTGCATATGGCTGGGTCTGAACTGGAGTGGCGAAGTGAGCTAAGGAACGATGATGGATTCAACCCAGATCTGTGACTGGGGGATAGTGTCTGAAAAGTTACAGCGCTATGTCCATCATCTCCTTGTGTCAGCCAAAGTAATCAGCAGTTCTTTTTTCTCGAGCCTGTTGCAAAAGAGCTGTTTTCTTCTGTAGGGGATGTTGGAACAACTAGGACAGATCTTTTCCAGGGATGATCAGATTCGGGGCATGTATGGTTACAAGGGTGCAGAGGCCCTCGCTATCCAGGAATTAACTGGGTGTAGGCAAACTCCCCACATTGCCGGACAGTATCCATCGACACGGAGTTGCCCCATTGCATATCTGGTCCGTGCAGTATCGCTTCACAATTCTCAATAGTGCCAAGCATTATTGACCCTTTGCCTCTGAAACACAAGGAACATAGTGTAAGTTTCCATACACTGAGGGGTTGCCCTTTCCCTTCTAGCCACGTGTACCTATCTATCTCAGTGTCCCAGATTTCCTGACATGGGGTATCTATGCTGGCATTCAACCCTTCCCTTCTAGACTTATTTCCCATTGTATCATCGAGGTAAATGGTCCTGCACTGTAACTCCATGTCTGGGATCCATTTGTTATTAAAGAATACTGCCCCAGACATGCTAAAGGCCAACCTGAGACCGCAGGTAGAGGCGGGAGCTCAGCAGACATGTTTTTGCACTGGTGCACTGGCCTTGCTACCTCCAAGAACCTCTTCTCTAGAAAATCTTGGGGCCAAATAGTGTACTTCCATACAGTGCCTCGCCTGCACATCCTGTCTAACCCAGTTTGAATGTCGTTAGGCTTGGAAAAAAGATGAAGTGCTGTTGGGTTGGTTTCATACAGGGTGATGTTCACCATTACTCTCTGAGGTTCTACTCTACTGGGTTGCATCTAGGCCCTAATCCTACATAGGTACCGGTGGATGAGACATTTTGCCTTTTCGGGAACTATTTCTTGGGATAAGTAAAGTCTGTCTGGGACCATGGTGTGGGGTATCAGCGAGCAGACATAGCACAAACTAGCCAATGTCTGGGCAACCACAGAAGTCATGTGTTGATAGCATGTGTTGTGCAGGAGTGTGCTGAGTAGAGCATGTGGAATACTAGTGTTTGGTTCAGTGTAAGTGTAAGTGGGGTGGGAGAGGTCCCTATTCAAGCACCATAGAAATGTCAAGGTAGGCTCCATATAACTAGGCAGATTTCTCGCTACGAATGGATTCAGCCACACCCATGCTAAGCAGATGGTGTACAAAGGTGCAATAATACATAACTTTTTGAACATTGCAGGTCTTGGGATGGCATTGTGTCTGGAGGGGTCGTCTGCAGCTTTCTGTCATCCGGGGGTGTCTTTGCTTGGCACAGTGTAAAGAATATTTTAAATAAAAAATGTCTTTAAAAAATAATCGACGGTCTTTGGCTTGAACACTTGGGCCTCATCAGGATTTCGGAGGTTGCTATGCAAGAGGCGGTGGGCTGCAGTAGAAATGGTGCACTTAAGGCTGGATTTTGCACTAAAGGCTGGATTTCAGACCTGCTGAATCAGAGCTGTGGGTTGTAGGTTAGCTTTTTAGAGAAACATACACCATTATTCAGTTTTCAGGAAATTTCCATGCCTTTCCTTTCAGGGGCATGTTCTGCACATTGGTTTTAAGCAACTTTTTAGTGGGGTATCGAAAGGTGGCCCCAGTTGGCAAAGCTATTTAGGATACCGGAAGTGTTTAGTCATGGGTCACGTGAGTTTTATTTTGTAGGTCCTTTGTAGGTCCTTTGGTCCTCCCTCCTCGTCGTGACAGAGGTGAGCGGGGAGATCTTTGTGGGAGTGCAGATGTCTCTTTTGACCTATTAGTTTTTGGGCGTTGTTGTCCCTCAAATACCCTATTTTCCCTAATGTGTGCGTGTATGTGCTTTATCGATGAGGATGGTGCCTTTTGACCTACACATGCATGATGCGTCATGAAGGGAAGGGGGCATATTGCAATTTGGGGGTTGTGGGTAATGCAACGTCTTCTGAGGACATGTGTATGCCCCCCTGGTCCCTGTACGTGGCTTGTAACAAGGTTTTCCCAAATAGGGATGGATGTTTTGGATTCACCCTCTTTCTGGAAGCTTCGTCTTTGGGCTACTTTTGGTCAGCCTCCTGCAGATCTTTGGGTGCCTTCCTAACGTCCCATGTAGTGTTGGTTACTATTTTGGCATACCAGTGGGGATTGAGAGGCTGCTCTGCAGTCCTGTGTGGTTCGGATGTGGCAATTACTGGGATAGGGCCTATGGCTCCCTTGTACTGTGTTCGGGAGGCCCGATGTTATTTGCTTCAACAAGCTGGGTGCGGTGGTGAGCATATCCATGCACCTTTTCTGTGAGCTGCGATGCTCATCTACAGAGCCCCTTTCCTTCCCAGCACCCCTCTTGCCCTTGGATCCAGGATGCCTTGGGTCCGCTGCCCTCGGTGGGAATCAGGGACTTCTTCTCTGGTGACACGCTACTCTCAATGTTTTGGAGGGACATGATCCAATGAGCAGATTTTGGATATTTTGAAGCACAAGGGGAGAGGAGGAGGCAAGAGAGCTTTCTTACGGTGGGAGTCATGTGTGCTGCTGGGACTTGTCATGCAGTGGGTAGCAAACTGGGATGGCTGCTTGCCGTGGTGTATTTCCCTGCTGACTTGGTGCCATTTTATTGCTTATTCATGCCTGGACTGTGGAGTTCTATGGGGCTCATTGACATCCTTCCTGCACTGAAAACCTGGCTTCCGGCACTTGGAACGTTAACTCGTTTTGGAACTAAAAGGGGGCATCCATTAGTTGATGTCCTAGGGTTGAAGAATGGGGTCCTTTTGATCTAGTTATAGGATCCTGTCCTAGTTGGATTTGGATGTGGGGTCCTGCGTGCCTGTTTTTATGTGCTGGTCGGGGTCTGCCCTGTCCCCTCATCAGACTGTCCTCCCCCCAGGGTGTGGCCAGCCAACCCCGCCCTGGGGGACCAGCAGCAAAGTGGGGCCTAGGCCCCTGAGGGCACCCGAATGGTGGACTCTAGCATGGATTCCCGGTCGATATATCATATGGCAGTCCAAAGTCCTTTCCCAGTGCAAGTAAAGGCTTTAGTTTTTCTTCCAATTGTTGTCGCTCGTCTTTATTGTTGGAGTGAGTTTTTTGTAGTGTGTTTCATGTGGGTGTGCTATATTGGCAGTGTTTTAAGCTTACTGGACATTTGGATTGGGTAATTATGTAAAGGTATTTCTTCCCCCAGATAGTCATCCCTCCCTGCTGTGGCTGTGTCCTCGATCCTAGCTGTGCTGTGTTCTCTGCCTGCTGCTGTGGCCATGTGTTTGGCCAACTGCCTGGCCCATGTTGTGGTTGCGTGTTTGCTGACTGATTTCCTTGTGGCGGCATGTGCTATGCGATCGGGCTGACCTGGGCTTGTTTTTGTGGATAGGGATTTTGCAGGGCCTGGTCCAGGCTTATTGATCTTTGATCATGATAAGCTTTGAGGCGGCAGTGGTCGGTCCTGTGGCCCATTCAGTGACAGTAGTAGCACTCTCTGAGGTCTGCCTGCTGCCAGCCTCTCTGTCCTCTGCTGTTAGGACTGGGTGGAAATCGTCTGGGGTGTGGAAGTTGAGCTCCCTTCCAAAGTGGTGCTATTTGTATACTTGCGGCCAATGTGGCTTGCTTGGGGTTGGTCCTACTCCCCTTGTAGGGGCCCGGCTTAGTGGAGTTTGTCCGGGCCTGCTCCCGGTTTTCGGCCCTCCTAGTGGGCCATTGCATGGGGGTGCATGTGGTGGCCTGGCCCCTCCGATTCTGGAACTTTCCCCATGTGCCCAGTGGAGGCACTTTCTTGGGGTGTTGTGTCATTTGCTGGGTGTGCTGAGTTCCCTCCAAGGGTCACTCGCTTGGGCATCATATTTGGCAGCAGGTAGGGGGCTTCGGGCACGGGAGACACACCACATAGTGCCAGGCAACCTTGCCTGTACCACTTCCTCCCTCTGGGATGTGCCAGAGTGGTGACGGAGGCTGAACTTAAATATCCTGGGGGTACACCTGTTTGGTTTGTCACCGCCATTGCGCCTTTGTACCTTGGGCCGGCTCCCCACCTAGCTTCGGGGGACTCAGTGGACATGCACAAATCAAAGTCCCAGATCTCTTGCTTCTTATGTGCCTTACTCTATAATAATGTTCTTGTCTTTTTCTTCTACTTAGAGGTGGTGTGCGTGGCATGCCCACCACTGAGCTAGTTCGTTTAGCTCGAGATTTCCCGTATACTCCAGCACTGCCCCGTTAAGGAGGTCCAAGAGGTCCGGGCCACCCTGACTGGCATCCATGTGGCATGGGGGTGTCTTGCTGGTTGGTGCCCTGAGGGGGGAACTCCAAGGGAGGAGCAGGCTATGGCCCCATTCTCAACAAACTGGACTGACATTTTCAGTTTGGTCATTTGGTCCCATCCCAAGATATAAGTCGGAGAAGAGGGAAAGTACATCAACTGTTCCCTCACCATTTGCCCAATCTCCAGCTCCAGGGGCTCTGTGAAGGGGATCCCTGCCACCGTGCCTGAGACCCCTTGTATGGTTGCAGTGCATTTTGATGGGGGACTGTCCCCTCCTGTAGGCTCGACCTCGTCACCCCCGTGTCTAGCCAAAAGTGGTAAGGTGTCCCGTTTATCAGCATCGTGACCATGGGGTCCTCATCAGGGCAGCCTAGGGCGGACAATAGTGGGTGTGTGTCTTTGGGTGTCCTGTCAGAATCTGGTGCAACTATTTCTGCATCCTCACCCTCACTGTTGGATCCTGGGGGACTGGTGCCCTCTTCCTATCCTAGATTTGGTGGCTTGCTGCCCAGTGGAGTGCTCTTCGGCCCCCTCAACCGGTGGGTTGGTGTAGCCTAGTGCAGGAATGGCTGGGATGGCCGGCATCAGAGAGAGCACCTCTGTGCCAGTGTATGGTGGGGGAGGTGCAGGCCCCTTGCTTGCGGATTCGGGATAGAATTGTAGGTCAGGCCACCTGGAAGATGGCCACAGTTCTAACAGTACCTCTCTTTCAGTCTTCTTTTGCCCTACATATTTGGTGTGAATATGCGTCCTCATGTGTTCGATTATGTTGGTGTTGAAGGTCTGGCCAGGGGGAAGCCTTGTGTCTTAGTGTGTGCATGCCATTCACAGCTAAATTTATCTAGCTTTTTATCTTGCATGTGGAATCTAGTTTGCATGTGGTTTAAAGGCAACTCCATGATGGGTTGGAAACTTTTCAAGGGATTTGGTGCACTTTTGGACTACTAGAGTTCTTTAAACAAACTCATATCCTGCTCTGTTCGTGGGGAAAGACTATGTACACAGGGTTAGGCCGGCAATACCTACTTTTGCTATGAACTCAGCTTAGGACATAAGATACATCAAACAAACTTAGTACATAAAACAGCACATATGGAAAAATAACAACCTGTAAGAAAGTGTAATGGTTAGTTCAAAGATTTTTTAATCGTTTTTAGCAGCAGAATAGTAAAACATATTTGAACAAATGGCGACTTTTTCATACGCACATAGAATCAATTAACTGGACATGACATTCAACATAAAACACAGTTGCAATCATTTATCGGCACCATAACATCAAGAAAAAAGCATCAATTTGAGAAATCACAATAGAATCAAAAGAGAAAAACTGACAGAGAAGAGAATTAAATAAAATGCTGACTTGGTCCAAAAAAATAAATCTTAGCCCACTCTGAGCGCAAACTACCTGATGAGGCTCTGTGGGGTACATGGGACTAAGTGAGCCCGATAGTCTGTCAATATCAGCTCTGGGATAAAGATAGCAACAATTTACACAAATAAAAAGGAATAACTCGACTCAATAACTACAGGACCTCCTTGGCCAAGCACAAGCTAAACCCTAATCTCCAAAGGTCCAAATTTTTCCCGAATGTTCGAACTACACCCTATATCACACCTAGGGGTCATGGGTACCTTCTGTGTCTAACCCAGCAGTCCAAACAGCCCCTGTATCACACCCACAGACAATAGCACCATCTGTGTCATGCTCAGTGGTCCAAGCGGCACCTGTATCACACCCAGTGACAAGTGTGCCATCTGTGTCTCGCCCAGTGGTCCAAGCGCCTAAACAACCTTCACCTTTCCCTGGTGTGCTGACTTATCAAAAAAAGGTGACCTTCGTGGGATCGCCTCGGAGACTGCCCTGCGACTACTCAACCCAGTCCCATAAAACAGGCAAATGTCAGGTTTCTGTTAGTGGCAGGGTGCTCAGGTTAGGTTTTGTTTTGCTTTTTCCTACTTTGCCATTAACCAAATTCTGGGACTAAGGATCAGATGTAGTCTCTTACCCACTGACGGCAGCTCCGGGAAGGACATCCACCCTGCAGATTCAGCAGAACTTCCAATCAATTGTGGCGTCTGCTCACCATTCTTACTGCACAAATGTGATTCCGTACGGGCGGGGTCGTGTTCCTTTAGCTGTAGTCGGGCTTGAAGAACCAATCTCTGCTTTCTGGCTCACCAAAATGTTGCTCAAATGTGAATTTAACCTAAAAAGTAAGCACAAGAGGAATTTGGCAAACTCTGAACAGCTGGGTTAATCAAATGCAGCGACCGGAAGAGCAGGCGACAGTCGGGGTCTAGAGACCTTCTCAAAGCACATTGGTTTTGGTCATCATTTTCTAACTTACATGAAGCATCATAAAGTAATTTGTGCATTCCTCTCGAGACAGAAAACTGGCCCTAGTGTTGGTGCCATAAATCTGGCTGAATGTTCCTACCTTAGTGTGGCATTTGACTTTATGGTGTTTTGGGAACGTGCGCTCCTCCAGCCATAAGTATTTTTTGTGGCCAATTTACTGATCCCATTGTGGTGTCGCTGCCTACCTGTGGGATAGATCTGGGTTTTCCTGTTTGCACGTTTGTCTAAGTGTTTCGTGTCACCCCACCTGTGGTCTGTCTACCTTCCTGACCACGTACTTTTGACTCGGGGTTGAGTGGGAGGTCATATCGGGTGAATTCAACAATGATGAGGCGAGTTTGTTATTACAAGTACATATACCATGATGTGCATAGATATCGTATTTTCCGATATTAACATTGGAACAACATCAGCCCTCTACTTCAGACACAAATGAAGTGGCCACACAGCTGGAGGCCATCCATAACATCATTGAATCCATTGAGCGCAAGTTGGACTCCTACATAACAACAATGGGTGACCTCCATCGCAACTTTGTTGCCAAGCCACCATACCCTTGTCCCATATTTGCCAGCTGCCTTACTGGCACAGACAAATGCTGGTGGGGACAGTGAAGCCACGTCTTCTGCCTATGACGTGTGTGTGTGTCTCAGATGCTTCCAATACAAAAACCACTGACTGCAGGGGAGACAGAACACCCATCAGAGGAGGAATATGTGGAGTTCCCACTTTATGTCCGCAAACTGCCAGGTAACATTTGTCTGTGCCTCCTGGCAAGTTTCCTAGTGGTCCTGTGTTAAATATGATGCCACCCCCTTTCTCACCTAGTACTATGCTATTTGTTTGCTCACCTGTTGATCCTATACACTTGTGGACTTTGAAACAACCCTGCCTTCCCTAATGCCAATTTGTACCTCCCCACTGAAATATTCATCATCTCAACATGTCCCATGACATGTCTTCAAAATGGACTCTGACTGGTCATCTAAGCTTTCATTAAGTGTTGGTGTTTTCCAAAATTAAACATTTATACACCCAATAAACAATGTGTAGAGCCTACAATTTCTCATAATAATACCTTTTAAACACCAATATTTCCTAAACCACAAAGTGTATAGTAAGTGTTTTAGTTGAAAAGACTACATATTCCATGGTGGAAGCGTACTATCACAACATTCTTCTTAGCATCTCATGAAGAGTGAGCTAAAGTCAATACCACATGCTGTCTTTGGAAATGCACCTACAACAAGTACATCCACTGCAATGGCATGATGAGGAATGTGTTGTCTCCCAAAGGAACATCTGGGTGTGACAAAAAGCTGCAGTTACTTGACTGACACACAATGGGAAACATTTTCTAAACACACGAATACTATATCTGCTATAAATGGAATCTGTGAGGCATGTGAGGCCATGACACTATTCCACTCATCTACATATATCTTGCTCAATGAACATGACAACGTGATCATCCTAATATAATAACCTAAATGTTCACATTGAAGAGATTCTACAGAACATAAATTAGCATGGTTGTACTAATAATAGCCAGATACTAATACCCATACTCCTCATGAATTGGCATCATACCTGTGCCACAGAAGAATGCACAAGGCCAATCCAATACCTTGAATGCCAGTATGCAAGAATTGCAAGGGCTTTTTGTCGGGATGCTGTGTCAACTGAGAAATGGTGGATACTGCTACACTGGGATAAGTTGGGTAAAGGTGTTCCTCTGCTCGCTCCTGAGAGGCCTCATGTGTGTTGAGTGTGAGTGCAACCACCCATTACATCTACTGTACATTGTACACACATATTTTTGCATAGGAGCCAGAGTACAGAACCTGAAACAAAGCTACACTTCCCCAGCGGCAAAGGACTGGGGAGACTATGAGCATGAAACTATTATAAGTGAGCTGCATGAAGCGCCACACTTAGCAAGTAGTCAATGCCAATATTGATGATGATGATGGAGGTTCTCCGGGCAGGTGTAGATACATTCATAATTTGTAGCCAATCAAAAAAAATATCCCACTTGCACAATGGTGCAAGGGTGTGTGCGGCAGTGCCAGGCACAAGTGTGTGTCCCAGCACAACCAGAGATCTGCAATCAGTAGTGAAAAAACTATCCAACCTATACCTGCCCCATCACTTTCACACAGAGTGCTACAGTAGGACATTACTTGTGCTGTGGTTTGTGTACAATCACCAAATGAGACCCACTTACAGTGTCTAAAGTAAGCCCGGGGGTAAAACTCCGCTCAGTTCGCAGAGTTTGCGGAATTCGGCAACTCCGCAGAGAACGCAGAGTTACCGTTAAACTCCACACTCCACAACGGAGCGGAGTTTTTTTTTAATCCGCGCACTCGAAATTTTATTTTGTGCATGTGGGAGCGACTTGCAGGGCGCTCGCGATCGCCCACGACATTTTCAGGGCCGTTCGAGGGACCACGAGATTTGCTAGCCGGCCGCATGCTCCCACAAGATTTTGTGGTTGCCAACAAGTCATTCGGGCGTGCCAGCGACTTTCGGCGGATGCTTTCTGCTGTACGTAATCCTGAACACACAAGATCTACCGCGGCTGCAATCTGGGGAAGATTTTCTCCTTGAGCAGCATCAAAATCTTCCCAAACTGATGATTTGGAGGTAAAAACCTCCTCGAAATTACATTTGGCAGTGGATTTTTTGTCTTTTTTGTTTTTTTACTTTTTTTTCAACTGGAAGGAAGTGCCTCAGAGTCTCCAACTTACTGTTCCTGTCCAGCAGGCTACTACTGTCAGTGTACGCTCCGCAGAAACCAGTTGCAGCAAGAAAGGGTCCACCTCCTGATCTCACCAACACCCTAATCATGCCACAGAGTATTCGAGTGATCAGGCGAGGGAAAGGATAGGGAAGGAACAGCGGGGAAAAGAACCTGTAACAAAAACAACAAGGTTATAAACACTGCATGTGAATGGCTACGCTTATAAGGTCTCACTATGTCTCTTTCTGTACCTTGAATAAACAACCGTGATTCCTTGGAACTGGACCAACAAGGACATCCCTCTGGACAATCACGGTATCTATAATACAGAATGTACACTGTTAATAAACCTAGGTATGTTGTTACCATTCAAGCATTTCCCTTCAGGCTTACCCATACATACCTAGGGCTTCCTATGCCAAGCTTGTAAGATAACACCAATCCAAAAAACGAGAAACTAGATCCGCCTGTTCTGGAGTTCAATCCCATGAAACAAACAAAAAAAATAACCTACGCTGTTCCCAAATACGTTCCTTTAGATATGTTCTTGCCCTAAGGTTTGTTTGAAGAAACCACAAAGTTAAATCGGAACAAAATACTCCTGAATGTATGGCAGTCTCGGCAAGACGTGGTTAACCTCACCACTGTCTTCCGCTCATGGACGGGAGATCTATGCCAGACATGTAGAAAACCCAGACACAGCAAAGCGTGGTTCCTTCACCACTGCTTTCCGCTCTGTTATTGAGGCGAACTGTAGAAACGACAGAAACTCCCAGACAGGGCAAAGCGTGGTTAACTCACCACCGCTTTCCGCTCTGGTACATGCGAGAAAGAGTGCACTCTTGAAACGGCAATGCGTGGTTAAACCACCACTGTATTCTGCTCACGATAGCAAGGGATAGTCAATTGGTACCGTAGCACCTGAGCAAAATATGACACGGAACACGGCGTGTATACAGGAAGCCTCACTGCAACACACACCGTTTGCCTCACGATGCAGAAGCCGCCAAAATCCTTGACGTTGGAAGGCCGTTCTCCCAAACTGTCCAAGAACAGGAATGTGGCGACTAACAGCCACAGACTTCCCCTCGTCCGAGAGAAAGCAGGAACTCCGAATTACGCATGTCGTCCTACGTGCGTCACTCCTTAATGTATCCCCTCCCAGATCCAGGCATCCTGGGATATGTAGTTTCAGAATCAGCACTGTAGGCGCCGCTAGGCTCAGTTCCTGACACCTACCACTGCTTTGCCCATCTATGGTCACTTTTCATTTTGATTTGGAGCTGGAAGGATCACTCTTTTTTTCTGCTGCATATCCCATTGGATTTAAGGACTTTAAATTTGAGATTTCATTTCACAAGTAAGTTGAAAAACTGGTGTTGTTTGTTTGATTGGCACCATGCACCTGGATGTATTTGTACTTTTAATTGATTTTTAAAATTTATTGTGGTGGGTGGTCTGTTGTTTTAGTAGGGCCCTAGTGATTTCTTTGCATTTCATTTTTCTTCTTTGGTAAAGGAAAAATGTTTCACAGTTAACTACATTTTCTATATGTTTTTTAATACAATTGAAATTTTGATTGAATTCACCCAATGGCCTAGTCTGTCAATTTGCCTTCCAGCCAGCAGGCCCAGTGCTAGTCATGGGTGCATGAAACAACAGTTTCTGTGGTGTTCACAGCATTTAGGTCATGGATAGATTTGGATTGAAATACAAAACATGCTTTTGTGTGGTATTTCATGTATTTTTCATGCAAACAGTGGCTAGGACTAGGTGGGGGTAATGCCTTTGAAGGATGTGTCTAGTTGTAAACATTTTTTTTAGCCCAATAATTTTCCTTTTTGGCATTGCTGAATTAAGGATGTTTTCTCTGTTTTACCATGCCTCCTTTGTCTGGCCAGTGTGTATGTTTGCCATAGGCCAACATTTGCCTTTGTTCCAGATGCCATGAGGCCACTGGCCAGGGGCCATTTTGTATAGTCAGTGAACTGTCCCTAGGCCTGCATGTGCTGTTTGTTTTACAGGCCTCCTGCCTCTTGTTGTTGCTTGTGACTTGTTGTGAGTGACCATGTAGCTGACGGGCATTTTGTGTATGCGACCAGTGTGCTTTTGCAAAGGCCTGCATGCGTTGTTTGTTCATTGTTCTAGGCCTCCAGCTTCTTGATGTGACCATGCGGCTGGCGGCCATTTTGTATAGGCAGCCTGTGTGCTTTTGCCATAGGCATGCATGCGTTCTTTGTTCTAGGCCTCCTGCTTCTTGTTGTGACCATGTGGCTGGTGGTCATTTTATGTAGGCAGCCAGTTTGCTTTTTTAATAGGCCTGCAAGCGTTCTTTATTCTAGCCTAGTCTCCTGCTTCTTGTTGTGTGACCATGTGGCTGGTGGCCATTTTGTGTAGGCATCCAGTGTGCTTTTGCCATAGGCCTGCATGTTTCCTTTGTTCTAGGCCTCCTGCATCTTGTTGTTGTGACAATGTGGGTGGCAGCCATTTTGTGGATCCAGCCAGTGTGCTTTCCCTATAGGCCTGCATGTCTTCTTCTCCTTGTTCCCAATGAATGCCTGCCTGTTCAGTGTTGTTGTTGATGACAATGTGGCACTGGTTGGCAGCCATTTTGTGCATCCAACCAAATTCAGCCCTTTTTGCCATAGGCTGCACGGATGGTTGAGCAATGAGATAAAAGTTTAATAATAACTTATTATTATATCTTTGAGGATAACTTCACCTATGTTTAATTATTTTAATGTTTAAATTTTTTTAAGTAATTGGTACATTTTTCAATTTAAAAAAAAATTGTATAATTTTGAAAAATATGTGTTTTTGTTTATACCATTTCCAACTACATCTTGCATCAATTAACCCCATGTTTGCTATAGGTGCACAACAGCATTCATTGTCTAAGGATTGGTCCTTCCATTGTCATTTGTCAGGTGCACATCCATCAGTGCCACATCACATGTGAGTGATGTGACACATGTCACATACCGTACATAAAACAAACAGATTCATCTGTATGTTGTTTCTGTTGTTTTTGCTCTCTCTTATTCTTCCTGAGTGGTCAGTCACCATGAAAGTGTATGTTGGTGTGGTTTTCCGTTTTACGAATGAGTAGGTTTACACTGTATTGTTAATTAGGGGAGTAACAACAGTGACCACACTAAATGATATTTTTTTGTTTGTGCAACTAATTCAACAGCAACAATGCTACGTTTCACTGATGTCCTTTTTGCTTCTTTTCTTTTAGGCAAAAACAACCTGGCAGTTCGGTCTGGACTGTTCCCAAGGGGCACAGGGTCAAGATTGATTTGCATATGGCTGGGTCCAAACTGGGGTGGCGTAGTGGGCAAAAAAACGATGGATTTAACCCAGATCTTTTGACTGGGGGAGAATGTTTGCATTGTCAGCATTCCGTCCATCATTTGTTTGCTGTAACACTTTTCGCCCTAAGTGGGATGGGTATGCCAAGAAGTGGGTCCCTTGCTCACTGTGCCACTGGATTCAAGCTAGCCTGGCTGAAGAAGGGTGACATACCCTGAAACCGGTCCCAGGATGCTTGTTTCCGATCCAGGGAGGACCTGGCCTTTCAGTTCGGTCTGGACTGTTCCCAAGGGGCACAGGGTCAAGACTGATTTGCATATGGCTGGGTCCAAACTGGGGTGGCGTAGTGGGCAAAAAAACGATGGATTTAACCCAGATCTTTTGACTGGGGGAGAATGTTTGCATTGTCAGCATTCCGTCCATCATTTGTTTGCTGTAACACTTTTCGCCCTAAGTGGGATGGGTATGCCCAGACGTGGGTCCCTTGCTCACTGTGCCACTGGATTCAAGCTAGCCTGGCTGAAGAAGGGTGACATACCCTGAAACCGGTCCCAGGATGCTTGTTTCCGATCCAGGGAGGACCTGGCCTGGCAGTTCGGTCTGGACTGTTCCCAAGGGGCACAGGGTCAAGACTGATTTGCATATGGCTGGGTCCAAACTGGGGTGGCGTAGTGGGCAAAAAAACGATGGATTTAACCCAGATCTTTTGACTGGGGGAGAATGTTTGCATTGTCAGCATTCCGTCCATCATTTGTTTGCTGTAACACTTTTCGCCCTAAGTGGGATTAGTATGCCCAGACGTGGGTCCCTTGCTCACTGTGCCACTGGATTCAAGCTAGCCTGGCTGAAGAAGGGTGACATACCCTGAAACCGGTCCCAGGATGCTTGTTTCCGGTCCAGGGAGGACCTGGCCTGGCAGTTCGGTCTGGACTGTTCCCAAGGGGCACAGGGTCAAGACTGATTTGCATATGGCTGGGTCCAAACTGGGGTGGCGTAGTGGGCAAAAAAATGATGGATTTAACCCAGATCTTTTGACTGGGGGAGAATGTTTGCATTGTCAGCATTCCGTCCATCATTTGTTTGCTGTAACACTTTTCGCCCTAAGTGGGATGGGTATGCCCAGACATGGGTCCCTTGCTCACTGTGCCACTGGATTCAAGCTAGCCTGGCTGAAGAAGGGTGACATACCCTGAAACCGGTCCCAGGATGCTTGTTTCTGGTCCAGGGAGGACCTGGCCTGGCAGTTCGTTCTGGACTGTTCCCAAGGGGCACAGGGTCAAGACTGATTTGCATATGGCTGGGTCCAAACTGGGGTGGCGTAGTGGGCAAACAAACGATGGATTTAACCCAGATCTTTTGACTGGGGGAGAATGTTTGCATTGTCAGCATTCCGTCCATCATTTGTTTGCTGTAACACTTTTCGCCCTAAGTGGGATGGGTATGCCCAGACGTGGGTCCCTTGCTCACTGTGCCACTGGATTCAAGCTAGCCTGGCTGAAGAAGGGTGACATACCCTGAAACCGGTCCCAGGATGCTTGTTTCCGGTCCAGGGAGGACCTGGCCTGGCAGTTCGGTCTGGACTGTTCCCAAGGGGCACAGGGTCAAGACTGATTTGCATATGGCTGGGTCCCAACTGGGGTGGCGTAGTGGGCAAAAAAACGATGTTTTTACCCCAGATCTTTTGACTGGGGGAGAATGTTTGCATTGTCAGCATTCCGTCCATCATTTGTTTGCTGTAACTCTTTTCTTTTAGGTGCACAACAAGAAGACAACAATTTGAGACAACAACGCGTGACATCACATCACCCACAGTACTGCCAGAAAGAAGGCCTGTGCATGGCGAGAGCGTGACGCGTGAGTGACCCACACATCATTAGACATCTCTTCAACTTGTGAAGCTAAGTGCCACTGCTAACTGATAGCTTCAAGATGGCCCCAAAGAAAGGTGCTAAAACTGCTACCAAGAAAGTGGCCAGTGAGAAGAAGAAGGAGCTTACTACCACCACCACTGGTATGTCACCCCAGATGTTTTTTAGAAAACAAAAAACTGTGCCTTCCGCACCGGACTCTGGGGAGCAAGCTGGGAGCGGCACCCCCAAATCAGTGGAACAACCCCAATCTAGGCCCAAGCCCATGTCTGTCACAGAGGCAGCCAGTCTAATCATGGCAACCCCGATGAGCAGTGATGTTGACATTGACTTATCACTATTGTAAAGTAGTACCCAAACATTGAGGAAACTCAGAGAAGTGGACAACAAAAAGAATAACAGCCACAACCGCCAATAGTAGTTCCCTCCGAGGTAGGAGCAGTTCAAGAGATTTACCTTCATGCTGAGGAAGTAGAGCAATCTGCACCAGAACATCCATTGTCTTCCATATCTCCAGCTAGAAAAAGTAAGGTTAGTGGTGCATCATCTTCTTTTTCAAGCTCCCCTTCTGATGTCTAGACGCCACTTGGATACCACCTCAGTCTGAGAGTGAGACACGCCATGAGATGACTCAGACGAGGCTAGGGAAAAGGAAGGTTCCAGAAAGCCTTAGAGCCTTAGAGGCAGATGTAGAACCAGTCATCATGGATGTTAGCACAGCTGCAGTGTAGACCGACGTTACTCCATCCCAAATTCCCGGGGGGGGTTGTGGCAGTGGCACCACAGAGCCAACCACCACCAGCTGCCATATTTGCCAAGTCCCAGCAGTGACCTACATCCACAACCACCTCAGTAGAAGTAGGTACTGCAGAGAGTGAACGTCAAAATGCCCACCTACCGCCCCCAGTTCATCCGACATTGGCAGTGGCACCAGCGTCAGAAAGTTGAGCTCTCCAGTTTGGGATTTCTTTTCGGTTAGCCAGAAGGAGGCGAACATTGCCATATGCTCCCTTTGCAGAGCAAGTCTTAGTCGGGGTAAGTTTGGTATAAACTATGGTATCGGGGGCCAAACAACCCATTTAAGAAAGCACCATACGATCTGCAGGGAGGCACACCTTAGCGGCCAATAAATTGCAAGTGTTGTTGGAGAAGGGGGTGAAAGCCGGCAGAGCAGGGAATCCGAATCCGATCTGATAACAGTGGAAGGAGAAGAAGAGGAAGACATCTTCATCACACAAAGCAGTGCTCTCCCCAGCAGAGAAGTAGTATCGCCCACATCAGCAACATTGCAATGGCAGGTCGAGACAACAAGGCAACAGAGGACAGTGACTGCCCCGCTGAAAAGCACATTGAGCCTATCACCGCCTCCTCTCAAGAAGTCACCTACATCAGTGGCACCAGGAAAGAAAACAATTCAGGCTACTATGGCCATGTTTAGGCCAGAGAGGCAGTATGAATGCAACCACCCAATGGCACGTTTGTACAATGCGAAGCTGGCTAAAATGTTAGCGCTGGACCTCCTTCCTTTTTCTTTTGTTGAAGGGGTGGGATTTCTTGAATTTGTGGCAGCCATCTTCCCTAAATGGAAGGTTTCCAGCCGGTCCTATTTTGCCAGAGTTGCTGTTCTAGCTCTACATCACGATGTGCTTGGATTGCTTGGACAAGCTTTGCAGCAGAGTGCTGTCCACAATATCCATCTGACAACAGACATGTGGACCACTTGCCAAGCGACTGATTACATGTGCATCACTGCACACTGGATCTGTTTTGTGGGGGCTAGAGTAAAAATATCTGCAGGTGTTGACACTGCTGAGATTTTTAATGCTGCTCGAAAGTATGCAATAGTAGCGATTTTCGCAATGGAGAAATCCCATACAGCTGCAAACATTTTGAAGACTTAAAAAATAAGGTCTTTGAATGGCTGCAACCAAGAGGGCTTAAGATTGGGTTTGTTGCCACAGACAATGGCAGTAATATCGTTAAGGCCATGGCCGATGCTGGTTATTTCAGGGTTCTGTGTTTGTCGCACTGCATCAACATCATTGTACAGGACTTTCTATAAAAAAAGACCAAGTAAGCAATTGTCCACCTGCCGAAGAATATGCATTAATTTCAGCCATTCATTTAAAGCCTGGAAACATCCGAGGGTCATTCAGCATGATAATAGAATGCCTGTTAAAGCACTCATACAGGAGGTGCCAACACGCTGGAACTCCACTTATTACATGCTTGAACGCCTGTTTGAGCAGTACAGAACTATCAATGAATATGTCATGCAAAGAGGAGATGCAACTGTAAAAGGCATGATCATTGAGATGGACCAATGGGGTCTAGTCAAATGCCTGACAGAGATGCTGCTTCCTTTTGAAGTGCTCACACAGGAAGTCAGCAAAGAGGACAGTACCATGGACCAAGCTATCCCATTGTTGCACATGCTACAGGAACAGCTAAAGAAGGTGTCTGCAATGCACGCAGGTGTGGAGGAAAAGAAATTTCATATGACTTGGTGGAGAGCTTAATCCTTTGCTTGCCTGCTAATACAAGGGTGCAAAGAGACATTGTGTCCTCCAAACATTAAATCTGTACTACAATTCTTGATCCACGGTACAAACCATTACTGTCCAATTTTATTCATTTTTCAGACGGGGATGTTAGAAAATACAAAACATGGATAGCTGAGCAAGGCAGTGAGCTAAAAAAAAAAGAATGGCAGGGAATTAGAGGCCCACTGGTCCAGGGGACCAGTCCTGTGGGACCTCCTTCAAGTTCAGAGCCTGAGGGCAGTGGTGTTGGCTCACAGCAGCCAAAAATGACAAGAACACCGTCAACAACACCGAGACCAGGAGCATCAGCCCCCAAATCTGCAACTGAGGGGTTTCTACTGGCAAGGCTTAAGTCCAGTGCAGAGGCGAAGGCAAAAGAGATCGAGCAAAGTGGAGCACCAACAATGAACATTGAGCGAATGGTCCAGACCTATTTGGATGACGCAACAGAGGTCTACCTTGATCAAAAACCCTTGGTGTATTGGTATGGGAAGAGGCGCCAATGGCCAGTGCTCAGCAGTCTGTTAATAAACTAACTGGCTTGTCCTATACCCAGTGTCTCAGCTGAGCATGTTTTCAGTGCTGATGGTGCTGTTGTCACAGTGAGAAGGACCAGTCTCTCGCCCCAAAACATAGAGAGATTAACCATGATCAAAATTAATCAGCACTTTATACCACCGTATTACACCATACCTGAAGTACCACAGGAGGAAGATGAGGGAGACTCAGGTCATGGAAGTAGTGTGTTAGATGACCTACTTCTGGGCGAACCACCAGAGTTTGAGACTGAGCTCTACTTCCCTTACTAATGTAATGTAATGTAGACTTATAGAGCGCACTATCACCCCACGGGTATCCTGGCGCTGAGTTTAGCTCCCCTATATGCATGTATTTACCATGAGGATGACTGTTCCGCTTTACACCCTTGGGAAGAGCCAAGTTTTAAGCTTCTTCCTGAAGTGTAGGAATTTATCAGTTTGCCTAAGATTGGATGGGAGTTCGTTCCATAAACGGGCAGCCGCACAGCTAAATGCTCTACCTCCAAACCTGGAGGTTCTACATCTGGGTATGCTAACCAGATGGACTGCAGAAGAACGAAGACATGTAGCGGGGGCATACCAGGCAAAATTTTCCTGCAGTTGCACCGGTCCTAGTCCATGTAGAGCCTTGAAAACAATACAAAGTGATTTGAACTGTACACTCTGTGGTACTGGAAGCCAGTGGTGTTCTATAAGGAACATAGAGGCAGAGGCTCTACGTGGCTTCTTTAGGGCAAGCTTTGCGGCTATTGTTTGAATTCTTTGGAGTTTCACGATCAAAAAGTTAGGAGCACCCAGTAGCAAAGCATTGCAGTAGCCCAGACGGCTCCGAATAAGACTTCTCACCACAAGAGCCCTGGCAGTCATGGGTAGCATATGGAGTATTTTCCGCAATGCTTTGATGAGGGAGAAACATGTGCCAACTGTTTTATTTACGCGGTTTTCTAGACTCAACTTGTCATCAAAAACTACTCCCAAATTGCGCACAACCTCAGAGGGTATGGGGGGCCAAAAATTAGCCGGGAGCGGACAAGGGACTTTCTTGCCCGTGCAGTACAGGATTTCAGTTTTTTCCCTGTTGAACTGCAAGGAATTGTCTGAAAGCCATCTAGCAGTTGTATTCATGCATTCATGAAAGCTATCAAGTGGTATAGACTGAGTCCCATCTAAAGACAGAATGAGTTGCGTGTTGTCAGCATAATTCACCAAATTGATTTTATAGGATTTGATGATCGGTATCAATGGACTCATATAGATATTAAAAAGGATCGGGCTAATTGACGACCTTTGGGGAATACCATGCTAAATGGAACCAAATTTTGATAAAAAAGGGGGAAGGGCCACTGCTTGCTGCCTATTTTCAAGGTACGACTGGAGCCATTTCAGTGCCAAACCCTCCACCCCAATTTCCGCGAGCCGCCTCAGAAGGATCTTATGATTGACAGTATCGAACGCGGCAGACATGTCCAGTAGGATCAATATCGCCGACTGACCCCTGTCTGCACGCATTCTAAGCTCGTCCAAAACTGTTACTAATGCAGTCTCCATTTCTTGACCCGGGCGGAAACCAAATTGTACGTCTTCCAGCCCGAGATTAGTTTCCAGAAATTGCGAGACGGTTTTACTAACCAGGCGTTCTAAAATTTTCACAGGGTATGGGAGAAGGGAAATAGGACAATAGTTGTTGGGGCACTGGGGGTCAAGTGTAGCTTTTTTCAACAGCGGTGCACAATTGCCTGTTTCCAGCAGGTAGGGACTAGCCCACTGCTCAAGGATTGGCAGCAGATCTGACGGAGATGTGGGAAAAGCTCCTCACCATGCTCCTTCCATACCCTATGAGGGAGGGGGTGATGCAGTGCTCAGAACAAGTTTATAAAATTCTTCCTCTGTAGGGGTATCGAAATGATCTAGAGTTGCTAGCTTGACTTCACTTGCCCCTTCCTCCTTCTGACAGACTGGCAACTGTATCAACACACTGGTTTCACTGCTACTCTTGTGTTCCTGATCTACAGCAAGACCATTAATTATTTTAGTGATTTTCTCCTCTAAAAAGGTTGCTAGACCATTGCATAAGTCTTGAGTTGTAATGGTCTTGTTTTTTAGGCAGTCGGGCTTAGACAGATCATTTACTATTTTAAAAACACTTCTAGCTTTGTTGAATGCCTCTAAGATTGTGGTAGCATAATACTCCGCTTTTGCTTTAGCGATTTCCCTTTTATAATTGCCCAATATTAGCTTCAATGCTGTTTTATCGTCTTCCTCATAGCACTTCCTCCATTTTCTCTCGGCTTGTTTACTGCCCTTCCTTAAGTTTTTTAAATTCTCATTAAACCAGGGAGCGGATAACTTACGCTTATTCCTAAGTTTTTTTACTGGAATAAGCAGATCAAGGACCTTAGTGATCTGATTGCAGAATTCCGAGTAGTTTTCCTCCACAGGTTTGTTTCCGTCAAAGACGTTGACATCAGTAAATACTGAAGATTGTTTGGATGTATTAGGCAGTCTGTTCCATTCCCTGCCTTGGCGATAGTTACACGTGGCAGCAGAGTCCATGCTCTTTCTGGGGATGGACACCAAGAAAGTAACGAGGAAGTGGTCAGTCCAGCAAAGAGGAGAAATTGCTTCCACCTCTGCCACATTTTCCTCTGAGAAAATTAAATCTAGGATATGGCTGCCCTGATGTGTAGGTTCCTTCACTAACTGCTGCAAATTCAGATTCTCACAAGATTGAAGGAGATCATGATATGCCGAACCCAAATTCCCATTGGCCCAAAGATCAAAATCCCCCAGAATAACCATTCTGGAATGAGTGAGGGACATGTTGTAGAGAATGTCAATAAAAGTCTGATGTTGAGGGTTAACTGAGCCCGGGAGGCGATAACATACCAGGCAAGAAAGCAGGTGCCCCTTATGATCCATCAAAGAGAACCCCATGAGCTCAAAGCCCTCAGCTTCGTCAATGGAGGTCTGCATAAAATTCCAGCTATCCTTAAAAATCAATCCAACTCCACCCCCTCTCCCATTAGTCCGTGGTTTATGTAACACCTAATAACCTGGTGGACAGGCCAGTCCTAGTTCGACATCTGAATCAGGGCGTGTCCATGTTTCCGTAAGAAACAGTGCGTCCAAGTTCAGTGATTCTACCAAAATATATATCTGCTGGTGATGTTTCACCAGGGATCTAGCATTAATAAGTCCACATTTAAGGCTATCCATTCTAGTTTTCTTGGGGAATGTTCTCACCTGTGGCGAATTAGTGTGGTATGGTGCGACACCCCTATGCTCCCCTATCTTCAGGAGTTGCTCCCTTGTGTAACTCTGGTGGGTATTCACTGTGGATTGTGAACCGAAACTGGCAGCGTGGCTGGCGCTGTGCACGGCCGGTGCGCGGACGGGTGCAGACAGGCTTGCCTGTGGCGCGCCAGCTGTGCATGGCCGCTGTGTGGCCGTGCAGCGCCCATGCTTTTACAGCCCACGGTAATCAGCATCTAGTCCGCTGACCGGCTTCCCTTTCCTTGAGTGTTTCCGGCGCTCTCGGAAGTGAGGCAAGCCTCAATACACTTGGATCCCACCCAGAACAAAGTGCGAGTGCGAGTGCAACAAGAAAAGTAGCATTGCTAACCAACCCGTAATTGATTTCAATAAATTTTTAAAAGTTTAGCCAATAGCAAATTCAATTTCAAATTCATACAGTACAAAGAGGTATTATGCAAGTGGCAGTAAAAATGGAAAATTACTTAAGAAGCTAATAAAACATTCAGTCGAATAAAAGCAATCAGTTGTCTAAAAACGGGTAAATGCAATCACTATGCAGGGTTAGATAAGGTATGAGCATGCAAGTGTGACCGTTTACAAGAGGAGCTGTCTACTACTAGGCTTTCTTTCTTTGATGCCCCCCCAAAAATATAGAGCTAGTGAACAATATTTACTTTATTATTTGTGTGTGTCTGACTGTCTGGTTGACCAATTCATCCCCACCGACTTACTCATACTACATATTTTTATTGCCAGGTTGGAGTTGCAACTGTGTGCAGTCAGTGAAGGAATCCCCACTCTCCCTCCAAAGCTATTTCCCTCAAGCCAGACATTGGACAGAGAATATAAACAAATGTGTGCCGGCCTCCAACCCTGGGACGTGACTATCTATGCTTTCCTACCCTAGCGGGACTGCCCCACATGTAACATTTATACTTCGATTTACACTGGCAATTCTCTGCTTCATGAACATGGAGGATCTGCATTTTGCAATGTACCACCAATCGATCACGGTGAGCACACCAGAAGAACAGGTAAATGCTGACATGCATTGCACGCTGAGTGATTGTTTGTTGTGCTTGTGATGTGAACCTGTTGTGATAATATGTCATCATCACGTGTGTTGAGATTGAGAAGAGATGAGATGATTCATGTGCTGGCAGGCAGTGTGAGACTGGGTGTTTGTTTGTTACGCTTAATGTGTTAGTGATGAATTTGAGATTCACAATGTTGGTGGCCTACTGACGGCTGATGAATAATTTTACATTTTGCCCCGAAGGTTATTTTTTTTCCTTCCCCTTTGAAAGATAGTATAGCGATATTCCTTCACCGGATCCAACTCTGCTCCACTCAGTCCACACTGCTTTGTTTTTTATTGTTTTATGCTTTATACGTCTCAAAGACTCAGACCTGACCAGTCTCCTAGATATTGCAAAGTTTGCAAACACAAATCTAGTCTACACAAAAAGTGACTCAATCTTTCCCTTCTTGTTGTTCAATAACAAAATTGTACTACTACAGGCCAATATTTTGCATTTTTTAGTCGGGACTCGGGACACCGTTGGTACGAAGTTGGACACCATACTCGGGGTCAGACTCAGGAGGATCAGAGATGATGGAAGGACTCAGGGTGTGGGCGTGTGCGTGACTACTTAGAGAACTGCCACCAGAAGAAGATGGAAGTTTTCAAATTAACTGAAACCAACCGATTTGGATGATGATGACTTTGAAGTGGCCTAAAGGTAAACAACACCAGACCTACACAAGTCTGTGTAGGGTGGTGAGTGGTGTGACAGACAGCGGTGCATTGATTTTTTACTTGATTGGGAAAATGCTATGTTGCTGTGTGTGTGTGCTCACTGCTCAGTGCTGTCTGGCTCAAATTTGCCATTTAATTAGAAGTTAAGTGGTGGTTGGGTAGGGGGCTGTTGTTGAGGTAACTGCCAGAAACAGACATTTAGCCATGCTGCCTCTGAGTCTTCTCTTCTTGTTGCACTCCTCATGCAGTTCAACTTTTCTCCTTGACTCTTCAATATCATTTTTGCTTCTCAATCTACAGGCCCTGGCCTTTACCCTGCGCCATACTGGAAAAACAATGTAACATACTCACACTTACTTTACCGAATCGCATCTGTCAGGCATCCAAGATTGACGGACAGTGCAAGAGGAATGCAGATGCAACTCCCAATTTGGCAAAACTTTTTTCTCTTTAAACATTACAACTGTGTGTGTTGTTTATGTTTGTTTACTTGACTCCTACAGATATTTTTATTGTATCTGATATCTTTCATAGCTCGGTACAACAGTTACAGAACATAATGTAACTTGGGTCACTCTGGGGGCAGACGGACAATTTGATTTTGTTTACCTGTACTAGTACTCTCCATCATGCATGCATTTCCTTTTCCTCCCATACAGTTTTATGATGGTTGGCTGCCAAGATGAATGTTGTCCTTGTGTAGTATTTAACTTTGTCAAACCTTTCCCTCAAATCCCCCTTCCCATCCATTCATCGAACCCCTAACCCTCTTCCTCCGGTCTGTGTGATTTATTGAGGTGTGACTAAATTAAATGTACACCATTGATTGATCACACACTTGGTGGGGTGGATGTGGGGAAAGCAACCCCAACTCAAGGAAGGGCAAGGATCTTCTTCTGCTCTAAGTATAGCCTACACTGGTAATATGATATATATTAGATTGGCCACCCATGCACAGTATTTGACATTCAATTTTTTTTCAGAGGAGCATAATCAATCATAACAATTGCCAGCAGCAACATCCTTCCAGCACTAAAGGTTACGCTCGTCCACTTCATAGCTCGAGTCGACTTCAGTTTGCCCACCATTCTGATTTCTTTATTTTAGTTTAGCATTGCTTACCATGGTTTCTCGTTTGGTAGTCTTCTTCTTGTGTACTACTAGTCGTATTCTAGTCTCCCTCTGGTGACTGTCTCATTTTTTTTGCAAAGCTTGCATATATTAATTAGCATTAACTCAGTAACTTTTTATGTAAATTTAATTAGTTCCCTGCGATTAATATTCCTCAGTCCTACAGTTTGAGTTTGGCTAGGCGGGAGTAGAACCTCACTTCTGGATCTTGTGCTTTCACTTGTATTCGACTAGCCCGCTAGCATGCTGCTACTGTCTTCTACCACCACCATGGCACCTTGGGAAACCATGCAGCCATTGCTTCACCTAATCACAGGTAAGAGAAGAACTGTGGGGGATTTATTGTTGAGCTACAATAATCTATATACTTTGGAAATTCACATACCCACACCCCCTCCGAGTCCTTAGGGGCTAATATAGTTGCAGACTACAGAGACTAGGAGGAGAGAGTAGCAGGACAAGTGAGGTACCGCATGACTATTGGTGTGTTACACTATCAGCAGATTTTAAAAACTGGCTGCGGGCCTTCGTCAAAGGAAATAGTGCGAAGTAAAAGAGTAACCCCCAAAAAAGATTTCAATCATACGTACAACCATAAAAAATGTATTTCCCTAACAAATAAAATAGAAAATCAATAACAACTGGCCTACCCCTCGCCCTAACCCCAACCAATGTCCAAAGTTAAGAAAGTCCAAAAACGTAATTGTCCATAAATCAAATGTCCATAAATAAATATGCAAAAAAAACAAGATTTCCCCAACTCCCACATTCCCACCTTCTCCCCAACAAGCCCCACCCACCAAACAAAAGATTAAAAAAGGGGTGAGAGAGACCTAGCGGCAGGCTAGGTGCTTCCTCCTCAATCGGTCGAACCACTCCTCTATTCTGGCTTCCAGGCGCGCCATCCTCAGGAGCACGCGGTGATGGCGGCGGGTGGCTGCCTGACCACGGTGCCTTGCAGCCAGAGGAACTGGGGCCTGGCTGGGGCCCAGGGCATTAGAGGCTGCAGCTGCTGCCGCCGCCTCCTCCTCTTCCTCCTCATCGGCCCCCAGCACTGGTATTTGGCCCTGATGGCCTCCAGCTTCCTTTCCCGGGTCCTGGCTGCTATCTCCTGCCTCTTGGGCTTTGAGCCTGAGGATGATTGGGGATTGGTAGGAGTAGTTAGAGCAAGAAAAAAAAGACAAATTGTAAGCAATACTCTTAGCAAAACAGTAACACATAAAATGATATAGTGGCACAGTAGCACTAGCAGTACATAACATTTGCTGGTATCCACGATTCCTCGGCCCATTCGATTTTGATGTGATTACAGTACCAGGCATTAAGCACTATGGAGTTTGCAAGTATTCTTCTTCTCTTGTTTAGCTAAATTTATATAGGCAATGCAGTCAGCTTGCGCCCTAGACAGACATACTCGTGTCATGTTATACACTTTGCTACTGTCTGCAGGTGGGGCAAATCAGCTGTACCACACAATTATCTCTTTTCCTAATATGGCCATGCTCTGTTAAAAAAAAGGCACACTTTCACTTTCACCCTGACTATAACAAGGCAGATGAATAGTTACTAATATATGAATGATGATATAAGGCACAACGCGAGGTACTAGTATTGTAACCATGCAGCCGCTAGGCCACCCATGGCTGAGACTGGCGAAATACCATGGGTAGGGACTAGGGAGTGGGCCTTGGAGGGAGGTGATTGAGGATGATGGGTGGGCAGGGCTACATAATAATATATATGTTGTGCTTGAAAACTACTGTGAGTCAAGAGGGTAGTCGAAATACAATCTCGCTTAAACCTTTGAATCAAAAACCTTGATAAAAAACATTCCTTGTTTACTCTTCTTCCCAGGGATTTTTCCATTTTTCACTGCATTTTTCTTCTAGCATTATTTATTCTTCACCCTTGGCTTTGCTACTCAGTCACCGTTTACATTTTACAATCTCTTCATCCAGTCTTCACTATGATGAATACGAGTACCATCCATCCATCCAAACATGCCTATCATTCTCAACAAACCTTTCACCAACATGAACATGCATTTTTCATTTTAACCACCCATGTGTCCTTGCTTTGACCCATCAAACCGCCCAGAGGTTTCACTTCACCCATACACTTTTACCCACGCAAGCAGGCATAATTTCTTTCACCTTTCACCCAACCACCCATGCATGCATCCTATCAGCCACTTATATGCATCCTTTCACCCATGCATCCATCTCTGCCAGTCATATTACATTTCACCCGTCCTTCCTCCTTCCATCCTTCTTTCCTCTCAACCCATCAAAGTCTGTCTCTTCTTCATGAAACTTTCTCTGCTAAGTTGAATATAGAAGAGGCCATTTGTTACTCAACTCCCGCTGTATATTCTAATGCTAAGTAAAGAGGGGTGTCTTCAACTGTTCACAACTTAGGGGCCGATTCCGATCTTGGCCGGTAGGGCACCAAATCGGATTCGGCTCTACCGGATCCGATTCGGACGCCCTGTTTCCGACCGATTCGAACACCCGTCCGCACGAGCATGTACGATGCGAGCGTACGCGAAATCCCCGACCGACTCGTTCCTGGCTCCGAACCGCTCTGACCGACTCGTACGGACTCGACTCGTACCACGCAATGGAGACGTTCCCCGACCGGGCAAGTACGATGCGTGCCTCGAACAGTGCGACCGACTCGCGCCGTCCGGCTCGAAAGAGCAGTCGGAGCCGGACTTCGGGGGTCCGTGACGGACCCCCCTGTACGCGTAGCTGCGCGAGTCGCACACAGGGGGGACCCATGGGTCCCCCCTACACATGCATGTACGCGCGAGTCGCACCGACGCGTACCCGCTGTAGGGGGCGCCCTTGTTCGCGACGCACCCATTGAGTCAATGGGAGCCCGTGTACGCATCGTACGACCGGCTCCCATTGACTTCAATGGGAGTCCGACCGAATCGAGTCCAATAGCATGCGTCCGCATCGTACTCGTTTGGTCGGACTGCTAGAGTCCGGTTCGGTCGGATATCTCTCCGAATCCGACTCGGTCGGAGGGATTTCTGGCCCGAATCGGAATCGGCCCCTTAGTCTGACTCTCAACAGTACAATGTACACCCTTGCAGCGAGTATATAAATTGTCAATAAGCAAGCAATATGACTTACCACCGTCTGCCACTGCTGCTGGCTCATCCACTGCAGCTGCCACATCTGCTGCTCCCAGATTGGCACCGCCGTCCCAGCTGACCCCGGTACTGGTAGTCGGTGCAACTAGAAAAAACATTAAACATTTTTTAGATGCCATATGTGCCTCCCCCTATTTATTTTTTCCCATACCAAAATTTAAAATACATACACCACACACATCACTAGAAATTCGGGTACAGTCACAGTAAGTCCTATCAAAAATATCCGGTTGGGCATTTTGTTTTTGTTGGTGGCAATGTTTGAAAAGCCTCTCAAGAAGAGAGACAACCTGTAAAGGACTGAACTGAGTGGCTAGAGCTAATGATGAATCTAAGATTTTGAAAAGAAATAAGAGTGGCCGACTGGCCGTACAAACGGACATAAAGTCTTCTTGTTTGGCAAATGTATGGTGCTGTCCTCCTACTCCTCATACTCCCTTCCAGCCATGGTGCTCCGTAATCAGTTCACCATCTACTGCTGCTAATAATACTAGGCCTAGATAAGAAGAAGACACAACTTTGGAGTGTCCAATGTGACCATGGCCACTCTCTCATTTTACTGATTGAGCATGAGAAAGTAAAAGAAATCCTTCTCATCTCAACAAACATACGTACAATACCTTACTTGGGCATGCATTCTGCACAGCAGAGTAGTAGTACTAGTACTAGTAGAGTAGTAAGGACCAATGGGTTCTCTGAGTCTTACAGTACCACCACTAGGCAGTCCACAAAATATATATGGAGAGAGGGAAAGCTGACTGAAAAACAAGAGGAAAGGAAGCTACAGACAAACTAGTACAGACGGAGGCCGTTTGAGGTAAAATACAGACACTAGAGATATAAAATAACTTAGTAAATAGGATAATGTAGGGATAACTAGATTTTTTAAATGGATAGATCAAAGAGGATTTGAGAGAAAAATTAAATTAGAAAACAGGTAGAAAATAGTTAAAATTAAGGAGCAGTAAAAGTTAGGGAAATATATTAACAACAGGAGGACATACTGGGGCCAGCAGAGCCATCGGCTGAAGAGCGTTCTTCCTGGGCGGCACCTCCAGCTCCCTCACCTGCCTCGAACGACCTCTTGCCCCTGGATAATATAATTAAAGAGACAAGAAATAATTGGTGGTAAATAAAGAATCTCTCCTAAGACAGAAAATGGCAATTGCAATAACATTGAACTTTCCAAAATCATATCGACTAGTAGTAGACTAGTATCCTGGACCGTCCTATCGATTCCACATTTCCTAAACCTACCTAGCCCGCCGATTCCAAAGACATTGGAATAAATGCAACTAATGATATTTGCGTCTAAGTTCCTATCTCATTCACTATCATTCTCAACCCCCTTTGAAAGGCCAATTCACTAAGTCTGCATTTTGTCTTTAAATGCATAGACGGACGCATGCATACACCAAATTGGTTGGTTGATTGTCACTGTACTTGCTACAAAAAGGTTCTAATGTATCTATCTTAGTGACAGGACACAGGAAAGGAGTCTCTCTCTAGTCTGCATTACTTAACTTAAGTACTTACATAATCAGCCCAAGCGACCGCAAAGTTGCAAACAAGTACAATTAGGTAGCTCCGAGCACCTGTCTAGAAGAATAACGATCACATAATATAAGATTTGGAAACGTAACTTACCTGCATCATGTGAGCAGCATGCTTGCTATTTGGGAAAAAAATATTAGCAATAACATAGAACACACAGGTGATAATAGCATTAATAATTAGCTACTCACCAAGCCCCGCGACCTTAACCCCTAGCAGTTCCAGCAGGTCCTGGTCTCGGTCCAGGATGTCAGACCACCGGTACGTCAGCTGATTGTGGGTGAGCCGGATGTCAGACCACCGGTACGTCAGCTGATTGTGGGTGAGCCGGACCCCAGAGCAACAATACACTGCACGGCACACCCTTGCCCACCGCTGCTGGCATTCCTGGTGCCCGTACCCAGACCCAGGCCTGCTGCCAGGGTGTAGGGGAGGTGGTGCTGCACAAAAAAACCCAGTGCTGCCACCTCCACCTCTGAAAATAAGGGCCGGGCTGCACTCATTGTGGGTGCCGCCTTCTGCAAGGAAGGTGGCTCTTCTTTGCTGCCTTTTTAGGGGTACAGGTCTCTGCCATGATGCTCGGGGGGGGAAACACAATGTAGAAAGTATAAAAAAATTAAGTGAGAAGAAGGAAGGAAGTAAAAAAAAATAGTAAGCAAGTAATTGAGAAACTCACATTAAAAGTAGAAAAAACCAAAAAATATACCCTTAAGAAGACTAAGGGAAAGATAATAAATGAAAAAGATCAGTAAAAAGTTTTGGGAAAGAAGGATTGAAAAGATTTAGGGAGAATTGAAAAGTAGGCCCCAGCACCATAACAGAGAAGAAAACAAGATGGCTGCGCCCATGTGCGACTGAGTGGTGCAGTTCGCACAATATTTCTTCCCGAACATGCAATCCGCGTTGCCGTATGGTGGAAACATCACGCGAACGGGCGGGACAAGCAACTCTGCCCACTTGCAGAACTCCACGTAGCGCAGTGAAGTTTTTTGGTGCTTCGCAGAGTTGAGCGTAGCGCTGCTACGCGAACTCCGCCCAGGCTTAGTCTAAAGTATGAAAAAGGGTCCATACTTGATTGAAATCTGACACAGCATCATATACCTTCAAATACAGCAAGTCCATACCTACAACATGTACTCAACTTAACGTACTCAATGTTACCAACTCTTAAAGATGAAATGATGACAATCTAGTGTAACTTGAAAATTGTTTAACTCTATAACTATCTAAACTACCTGAGCCTACACTAACTAACTGAAATACTACCTTACACTATCTTGACTTATCTTAACCTACCTACATCTACCCAGCCTACACTAACCTGACACTAGCCTGAACTATCTTAACTTACCTTAAACTATCTTAAGTACTATACACACAAGACAAGTTAAACATCACCCCCGCCACAAACATAAAACAAAGAGCTGAAAACATAAACATAAAAAACATAGACCAACGTTTAAACAACTCCTGTAAGATATGGTATGTTGTAACATGGTTGTTCTAAAACGATCACCAATTGTTTATGAGTCACTTGGATGGATTCTCCGGGATGGTTTTTCTACGGTCTGCTTTGCTTCGGTTCAGTTCCAGGTGCGCCCAGGGACAAGAGTCACCATGACTTTATGCAAGGAATCTTTTCACAAGGATCTTTTTCACCTCCTTTTTGTAGACGAGGGTCGATGGGTTAGACCGAACCTTGGGAGGTAGGGCGTTCCAAATCCTTGAAGCCGAGCCTGAAAAGGAGCATGCGTACGTTTTTTTTTCTTCTCAATCTGGGGGGCTCTAGCCTGAGAGAGGTTGTGCTCCTGAGATTCAAATCTTTTCTGCTAGATACCTTGATTCGTTACAGTGTAAGGCTTTATGCGTGAGTCAAGACATTTTCAATTGAGTTGTGGTCTCGAGAGGGAGCTAAATGATGGGGTCATGTGGTCAAAGCTTTTAGTGCCTGTTACTAGTCTAGCTGCTGTGTTGAGGGTCACTTTGAGTTCTTGATTTGGGAAGACCTGTAAGGGAGGCAGATCCATATTCTAGTCTTGAGGCCGCTAATAATTGTACTGCTTGTTTAAAGTCTGGAGGTGGCAGGAATGGTTTCACTTTCTTCAGTAGATTTAGTTGGTATGATGCACTGTGTGTGATTGCACTGATATGTGCTTGCATGTCCAGATTGTTGTCCAGTGTTATTCCAAGGGATTTAGTGGAGTCAATAATGGTAGGTTTGCAGTTGAGGGTGTTCAGGTGAATAAGCCAATCTTGGACGCGTGTGGCGCTGTTAGAGGGGAGAAAAGTAGGAATTCTGTTTTTAGAGAGTTCAGCTTGAGGTTGTTTTGCTCTAGCTATGATTGAATTTTGACTAGAGTGTTATTTAGTTGGATAACATCCTCCGGGGAGGATATCTTTAAGTATAATTGCGTGTCGTCTGCGTACATATGGTATACAATGTTCAATTGATTGAAGATTTCTTTTAGTGGCTTCATATATAGGTTAAAGAGTGTGGGGGAAATGATGGGCCCATGTGGGACTCTACATCTCACTGGTGCGGTATCTGAGAAAGAGTTTCCTGGTTTGATTCACTGTGAGCAGTTCTGCAAGAAGGATGTGAACCAGGAGGGCACTTTCCTGGATAGTCCCATTCTGTTTTCTAGCAAGTTTAGTAGGTTGTTTTGATTGAATGTGTCAAATGCCGATGAGAGGTCTAGTAGGATGAGTAGGAAGGCGTCATTATTTATCTAGTATCTTAAGGGTGTCATCCATCATGTGAACGATGGCCGATTCTGTGCTGTGCCCTAGTCTAAATCCTGATTGAAATTTGTTGAGGAGGTTGAATTGAATAATGTGCTGACTCAGTTGGTTGTGCACACATTTTTCCAATATTTTGGCTAGAAAGGGAATATTTAACACCAGTCGAAATTTCTCAGGGTTGTAGGGTGTGCTCCTACTTTTTTCAGGATGGGAGTCACTTGCCCAGCCTTCAGGCAGTATGGTATAATTCCTTGTTTTTTTTTTTTAAACTTTATTTAGCATTATTCCAACATATACAGTCAATGTTATCTGAACAGATGTTCCTGTAGCAATATATTAACAGTTCCATTCACATGATGCCATCATATAAAGCTGTACGCAGAAATGAAATGACGAGAAAAATATAAAATTACAGTGCATGATCATCACATTATAGCATCTGCTCTAGCACCAAACCTCACAAATCGAGCCAAGCTCCCACTACCGAGTTTACATGAGGTTGTGAAAACAGCAAAAATGTCCATTCAGTCTGTTCAACCCACTCCTGTTGGGTCTATGCCATCGGGGTTTGGGTTGAGGCACCAGGGTCTAAAGTCTGTAAATACGTCTTGAGTGGGCTCCAGATGTCTTTTGGTCGGGATTTGGGTGGGAGTAGTGTGGCATATAAATCGCAATTTGTGTTGCAAAATGTAAGGCTGGCAAGCCATGCATCCGTTGTAGGAGTTCATTTACTGCCCCATCTAAGCGCAATCTCCCGTTTAGCCAAGAGTAGCGCAAGAGCAATGAATTTCTGCAATTTCTTGGGCATGTTATAGACATATCCTAAAAGCGCAACCTCTGGGGAGGGGGCTATTTCCAGCAGCGTCATTTGCGATAGTTTTCCAAAAACATCTACCCAAAACTCCATAATCTTAGGGCAAGTCCATGTCAAATGGGGGAAGTCGGCATAAGGGCTGTTTCATTTCCTGCAGGTATGAGGCCGGGAAGGGTCAATGGCGTGAAGCTTGACAGGGGTCACGTATGCCCTTCATAAGTATTTAAAATGTATCAATTTATGCCTGCTGTTGAGGGAGATCTGCCTAGTCTGCGCGCAGCAAAAGGCCCATTGGTCGTCCAGGATAGGATGACCTAAGTCCAATTCCCAGGCCGCCCGAATCTTGGTGTCGTGGCACGGGATCAGAGATATGCTAGCCTTGTATAATTTGGATATCAATTGCTTCCCATCAGGGTTAGCTATTACAAGGGATAGAGGTCCGAAGGACTGCGGTTCAAGGGGGTATTCTGAAATTTTAGCGCGCAGAGCCCTACGCACCCTAGTAAAAATAAACTGGTCCATAAAGGTCAAACTAATCACCCTATCTCTATCCGCATTTTCAAATACATGCCCACCCGGGAATAGATCGCCGAACTTTACCATGGAATGGGATTTAAGCACACGCATAACCAATTTCTCTTTTGTGATAGGAAGCCATGGGTTGTGTGCAATTGAAATGTCAGAGGAGTATAAGGAGCCATGCCCTGAGAACCGCAAGAGTTTGCGCCACGCCCAACTGGTGGTGGAAACAGTCTGAATGTCTCTAAGGTCACGAGGAAAGCCCTGGGGCAGAATGGCGGAAAGCCGAATCGGGAGTACTAAGTCAGACTCAGGCCTCCCGTAGGGAATGCGCGCATCTGGACGGTACCATGAATATGCAAAACTGGCTTGCGCTACCAGATAATATAGTCTGAAGTCCGGAGCCCCCAGCCCCCCCCCTTTCATACAGCAAAGTCATGGTGTCCCATCATATCCTAGGTCGTTTGCCCCACCATGCTAGCCGGACAAGGTGCAACCTGAGGGTCTTGAAAAAGCTGTCTGGGAGCGGGATGGGAATATTATTAAACATGTACAAAAACTTCGGGAGAACAATCATCTTCATGACTGCAATTCTGCCGGCCATGGAAAGTGGGAGGCATAGCCAGCGGTCTATCTGCGTTCCTAGGTTGTGCATGGCTGTGCCATAATTTAATCGCAGCATCCGTTCCGCTTCTATATGCATCTGTATACCCAGGTACCTGACCGAGTCGTGACACCATGTCAGCGGGAATTCCCATTCCCATTCAATGGTGGCAGTGGTCAGAGGGAACAATTCGGACTTGCTCCAGTTAATACCCAATCCCGAGTATCCACCAAAGCGAAGAATCTCCCTAATCAGTGGGTTCAAATTGGTTTGCAGACATCGGACATACAAGACTATGTCGTCCGCATAGAGCGAAATGAGGAGGGGGCCTGTATTAAACTGAATACCTCTGTGGAGGTGTTTCTCCTGAAAGTGGCGGACCAAAGGGTCCAATGCCAATATAAAAAGTAGAGGGGATAACGGGCAACCTTGCCTGGTACCTCGTGTAAGATTAAATGGAGCGGATAATGTACCATTCAAGCGGAGTCTGGTGGAGGGGGAAGTGTAAAGCAACGCTGTGAGGTCTATGAAACCCCTGGGGATGCCCAACTTCCTCATCACAGCCCATATAAAAGGCCATTCCAGCGAATCAAATGCCTTTTTGGAGTCCAACAGGACCGCCGCAGCTGAAATCTCTGGAGCAATTCTGTGGAGCACTGCAAACAAGGTACGCAAGTTCAGGGCAGTGGACCAGTGGGGGACGAAGCCGGACTGTACTGGGGAAATTATGCGATCCAAGAGTAGTGCGAGCCTCAATTCAATCATTTTGGCAAGGATTTTGCAGTCCAAATTCAAAAGTGACAGCGGCCTATAGGAGCCGCATCTCAATGGATCTTTGCCGGGTTTGGGCAGTAAGACAATTACAGCTTCGCAAAGTGTCGGAGGCAATGATTTATTTTCCAAGGCTTCATTATAAACCTCGAGAAGGTAAGGAGCAAGTATATCTTTATAATGTTTGTAAAACACGCCTGTAAAGCCATCTAAACCGGGCGCTGTAGTGCCGTTTAAGGCATCTATGGCGCTAACAATGTCCTCTTTAGAAAATGGCTCCGCCAAGAACCTCTGCTTATAATCCTCAAGCCATACCATGGCGACCTAATCTAAATAGGCCCTGCAATCGTCATTGTCCGGTCACGCGCGCGTTGTATATAAAGTTGTGTAGTATTGGCAAAACTCATCTCTAATCTCCGCTGTGTCTGTGTGAATTTGTCCATCCTCGGAGCGAATGGATGCAATGTAAGTCTACCCCACACAGGGCCGCAACAACTGTGCCAGCGTGCGCCCCGGCCTGTCCCCCTCACCGTACCGTCTGGCAGTGGCGTATTTTCCCAGAAAATTCGTCTCACTTTCCGCAGCCTCCCTGAATTCTGCCAGCAGCAACAAGCGACTTCCCTGTTTAGCTGGGTCTGAGTGTTTGAGTAGTTCTGCGTCTAATGCTTTCAGACTGTCCTCCAAGCGTGTCAGTGTACCCCGTAGTGATTTCAGTACTCCGGAATGTTTAGCAATACATTCCCCCCTTATATACGCCTTAAATGCCTCCCACACAGTTGCCCACATGTTGACAGAGCCCACATTAAGATCAAAATAAGTCACAATGGACTCACGAATTTCGGCAGAGAATACCGTATCGTTTAATGCCTGTCCCAGGAATGTCCACTGCCGTTTTACACCCTCTGGCCTGGGAATCCGGATATGCATACTGACCGGTTAATGGTCGGAGTATGTTCTAGGTAAGTGAGTCATATTGCGAAACCAAGGTGCCATGGTGTGGGAGACCAGCTTAAAGTCCAGGCATGTCCAAGTGTCGTGGGGGGCTGAATAGTGAGTGTAAACAGAGTCGTTGGGGGAACGCGTGCGCCATATGTCCACCAACCCGATAGAGTCACAGATGTCCCGAAGAACTTTATTGGCTCGGGGTTTTGTGGCAGGTTGCAAAAGTAGGTTAAAATCTCCCCCCAAACAGACATAGTCAGTGCCTACAGGAATCAGCAGAGCGATACCAAAGGGGATGATGGACGGAGCGTTTGAGCAAATCAAACACTCACCCCCAGTCAACTGATCTGGGTTTAATCCATCATCATTCTTTAGCTCACTCCACCACCCCAGTTCAGACATGGACATATGCAAATCAGTCTGACCCTGTGCCTCATGGGAACAGTCCAGCCCGAACTGCCAAGCCATGTCTTCCCTGGACCGGAAACAAGCATCCTGGGACCGGTTTCTGGCTATTCAGCCGTCATCAGCCAGGCTAGCTTGAATCCAGTGGCAAAGTGAACAGGAATCAGCAGGGCATGCAAAGAGTGAAAGAAATCAGGGTCATCCACATTGGGCGCATAAACACACATTAGAGCGATGTTGTATCCCATAAGCCTTCCAGTCACCAATGTGAAACGACCCGCCCTATCAGTATTCACTGCATGTCGTTGGAAGGGTAAGCGTTTGTGTATGAGTATGACAGTTCCCCTGGAGTACGTGCTATAGTTGGCAAAGTAGCAGTGGGCCCCCCAACTGGAGGCAAATGTTGTAGAGGAGGAGGGGGACAAATGTGTCTCCTGTAAAAAAAACACATCTGCCTTATGGCGCTGCAAATAATTCAATACATGCTTACCCTTCCTAGCATTATTCAAACCCCGCACATTCCATGTAAAAGAATTGATGTCAGAAATGGTGGAGAGCCTACCCGCCATCATCACAAATGGTCATCTCTGTAAAGTACATGAATCTGTCAACAGAAGAACGCGGAACATCGTGACAAGGCAATCGTGTCAGGAACAAATGGACCGATATAATCAAAAATAACCCCGCCCCCCACCCACCGACCCATCCCCTCCATCGAACATTAGGGGAGATCCCACAATCCCATAATAGTGTCAAGTAAACATCATAGTTACCAAATGGAGACATAACACAAAATGTGCAACCGCACTGGGGGAGAGGCAACACCTTGCCTTGTCCCCGGAGACTGTGAAACATATATTGAAACTAGAGTACAATAGGGCCAGAGCCTAGAGTCCACAATTGGAACCATCATGAAAGTAAAAAACTCTGAAAGAAAAATAGAACAATGCACATAATACTTATCAACGTTACACAGCGGCACGGGACTTCAGCTCACTGAAAACAGTTCCATGCTGGAGCCAGAGTTCGGCATCGGGGGCGATCTCTCTGGCGTGGGCGATTTTCTCGGCAGGCCAGCGCTGGAGCGGGTTCTGAGAAATTCTTGGGCCTCAGCTGGAGTCTCAAAGACCCTGGACCTGCCATCGACGTCGACCTTCAGCCGTGCAGGATATAGCATACCATATCTGAGGCCGGCCTTGCGTAACGTGGTTTTTATCGTAGCAAACTTTCGACGGGCCTCCTGAACCATAACCGTGAAGTCGGGATACAAAGAGATGGATGAGCCCTGCCAGTCCAGCGACCCACGTTCTTGTGCCATCTGCAATGCAGTGTCCCTGTCTTTAAAGTTCAGTAATCTTGCCAAGATGGGGCGAGGTGGATAGCCAGGATTGGGTCGTGGACCGAGGGTTCTGTGCGCCCTTTCAACGACAAAAGTGGTGGTGAAGGACTCCCGTCTAAATAATCCAACCAACAGGCATTCAACAAACTCATACAACCGACCCGTGTTCGTTTATTCAGGTACACCCATAATGTGGATGTTGTTGCGTCTTCCCCTGGCTTCAAGGTCTTCGTTCTTGATGGCGACATTCTTCAGCAGACCTTCCATCCTCTCTAACCGTTTAGTTTCTTGGGCTGCGCCATCTTCCAAATCCGAAATCCTGCCCTCCGCAGTGTCCAGTCTTTTATCGTGTTGATCCAATCGGGCCCCCATTTTGTCAAGGCGTTTGTCGAGAGTATCGAAGCAAGAGTCCAGTGCACGGAAGCCCGCCTTAAGTTCTGCAATGATCGCCTCATTGCCCTGCACGTTGGTCTGCGGAGGGGCAGTCGCCTGGTCGCCACCCTCTGCCATCATGACATTTGTCGAGTCAGCGCCGCCGCCTGCCTTTTCAAAGGTAAGTTTCCGCTGCTTCGGGTTCCCATTACCCATGGCCTTGGAATGGGGCCGCAGGGGATATTATCACTACCGCCCTGGTACAATGCAATCCGATCGTCTCGTGCTTACTTAATCTAGACAAAATCTGCTAGGGCGAAAGCAGGGTCCCAGATGTGCCTCCTGCAGGTCTCAATCTGGCCGGTATGTATCAGAACTACTAGGCAACTACCACCTCACTGCCGAGACCTCACTTCAGTCGGGGCCCAACAGTAACGGGGCCTGCCCACAACCACTCATCTCCAGAAGCGCAGTGCGGCCAACCAACACTAAGGGGTCGCTGAACGTCTCCCAACTGTGTCACATTGCACATTCAAGGGGTGCACTGCAGCGCGGAGCTGTAGAAAAGATCAAGTCCACTGGAAAGGGGAAGCGCTAGCCGGCAGGGGCCACCAGAATCCAATGTGGCTCCAATGCGGAATCCAGGTGTGCTGCCGGCCATGGGATACGAGCGCGGGCTTACCCACTATCATCCGGGGAACCCGCGCCGATCTAAAGCACCATGCGGGGTATCCAGCAGCAGGGGGGCCAACGCGTCTCCTGCGCAAGCCCCGCTGCCACTCGTCGCAGGCAGCACTGGCCACAGCTGACACCAGGGGAAGTCGCCAGCAGCCTCAAATGGTAGGCAGCAGCAGGTGGGTCAGTGCGTCTCCTGCGCAAGCCCCGCCGCCCCTTGTCTCAGTCAGCACGGGCCACAGCCGACAACAAGGGAAGTCGCCAGCAGCCGCAGATGGTGGGCAGGCCGTAATCAAGGCCGCTGCTCAGTCGCACCGCGTAGGCCCCAACACCCACCTCGCGGGAACAGCGGCTCCGGGCCTCCGATGCACAAGTATGAGGCACCGCTGAGATCAGGGTGCCCTGGGGGATGCAACCGCTTCTTCACTCTGCTGCTTAGCTGCATGTGGGCATCAGGATGGCCGTTGTCTCCGGGGAGTTTGGCGGAGCTCAGAGACTACGCGGCCACCTTGGTCCGCGGTCCGGCCATGCCCCCTGGTATAATGCCTTGTTTTAGCGATGAATTTATGATCTTCGTCAGTATTTGTGAGAAGAGGTGACTGAGTTCCTTTAGTGCTGTTGAAGGGATAGGGTCATTGAAATGTGAAGTTGATTTCATGGACAGTAAGGTTTTGTGGACCTCCTCCTCAGTTAGTGTTTTGAATTCACTCCAGAAAGCTTGATTTTTGGTCTTGGGTGGTTGAGTCTTCATTTGTTCCTCCACTGTGTAAGGAAATGCAACGTGGAATGGTGATTTTTTTTCTATAGAGGCTCTTAGTCTTTCTTTGTCTGTTACAATTTCCTTTTCGATTTCTAAGATTTTTTCATTGAAAAATGACGAGAAAGCTTCACAATTTTCCACTGAGTTATTTCTGATCTTGGTTGCCTTGTTTGCGCTGGTTTATTGGTTGATAATCTCAAACAATTGCCTTGGGCAATTCCTTGCACTGTCGAGTTGGGATCTGAAGTACAATGCTTTAACGTTCCAGAAGTGCTTTTTATAGCTGTTCCGTGGTTCACGTAGTTTGATTAGAAGCAGTGTCGAGGGTTCCTGTCTCCACTTTTGTTCTGCTTGTCTAAGATTCCTCCTTTCCTCATTTAGACTTTGATTGTACCAAGGATGGGAGGAATAGATTTTCTTTCTTTTGAGGCCCAGTGCTGCCACTGACTCCATTATGTTTGATATTGTATGGTTGTAGTGTTCAGTTAATTGAAGAACATTCTGTATTTTAGTGGGGGTGAGTCTTTTCTTGCAAAGTGCTGTCAGTTCCACTCTGTCCATGTTTTCGGTCTATCTGACACATTTCTGTTTTGTTTCTCGTCCTTTAATTCTCTGTGTGTGCGTATTTAGGTGGAAAATGATTGAGTGATGATCAGACCAGTCATTGGGTGTGATCGACTAAATTGTCAGTGCTCCATCTCTAGATTTGATTAGGTAGAGCGTTGCTCCTCTGTTAATTGTTGGGCGTGTGCATGATTGAGTAAATGTTTGATCAGAGAAGAATTGTTTTAGAGTAGATACCTGAGTATCGTCCTCATCATTCTAGTGAAGGTTGAAGTCTCTGAGAAAATTAGCATTGGGGTGTAGCATAGAGAGTATTTTAATTGTTTCCATTATATGTTCAATGAACAGTTGGTTGTCTCCTGGAGGGTGGAACATGAGGTACGTGTATGTCAAGCATGAGTGTGGACCATTGATTTAGCCAAGTTTCTGTCAAGAATATCATGTCCAATATGTGATGGAGGATATTTTAGGCAATGTCTGTGGTGTGCTTGATTGCTGATCTACAGTTGAGAAGCATTCATTTTAGGGTTGGTTTTGACATGCACGAGGGACTAAGATTTGGCGTTAGTGGGATCTCAAATCTGTTACCGTGGTTTGTGTTCCGTGTATTTTCCTGTGGCCTTTTTCTTTTCTTGCTGTCGATAGTCGTTATGCTGTAGGTCGGTGGTGAGGCTGGCAGTGAGGAATCCTTGTAGCATAGGAGCAGGGCTTCAATGTCTGTCATTGACAAATGGTTATGTGCTCGCTTCGGCCTGAAGAGTGGATGACTGAGGGCGGGTGTTATAGTTTGTGGTTACATGAGGTAAGTTGTTAACCTTTGGAGTTAGTGCTTCTTGTATGTATGTCTTAATCTCTTGGAATGCTAGTCCAGTTTCCCTGATGTTCATATTTGCTATATTTAATCCCTTGATTATGTTTTCAGTTTTGTGTTCTAACTTGCTTAGTTGGGTAGCCCAGTAAGTGGTCAGATTGTGTCAGCGGGACATGTCACCTCACTTGGATTCTGTGAAGTGTGACTCAGTCTGTTGGTCTCCCCTATGTGCTGATCTGGGTGTGTGACCTTTGTAAACTGCAATATCTGAATTAGGTGGTCACCCTATTGTACATGAACGTACATGCCAGTCTAGAGTATGGTTGAGGTCATTGTATGGAGTCTTCCCTGGTGCTCGTTTGTGATGAGTTTCCTTCATATACTCTTCTGACATCTTGCTCTAGGTGTAAGACTGGTGGGCTTATTGATGGCAGCGATGTGCATTTTTTATGTTTTAATCATAATTCGCATTTGCGGGTCAGTGAATGTCTTTGTTACGGAGGGGTGTTGTTTTGGGCTCTTTCTAGTTATAACTGACTCGTCTGTTCTGATTCCTTAATGCTTCGTTAGTCTTCATTAGTTGATGTAATCATGTATGGAGGTGTCAGAGGGTTAGTGACTGGATGATGAGAGACTGGATTTTGACTGGTGTCCTGATTAATTATTGTATTTGTTGTTGGATTGTCAGGTTTCGTAGGTAAGGGGTAGTTAAGACAATTGAAGAGAGTTGGCTTGGGGCTTGTTTATTTGTGTTGTATGGTAAGTTTAGCTGCAGTGTCATCACTGAGTCTTGTGGTGTGGAACTGTCCATTTCTGTTGGGTTTGTGTCTTGTTCTCATGTGTTTTCTGTTCTGTGAGCTAGTTGATTCATTTGCGTGTCTTAGTTTGAGCTGTGGCTTAAAGGTGTTTTTGCGTGTGCTTTTAGTTTGGGGTACCATTGATCAAAGATTTCGAGGTTAAGGTCAGGTGCTTGTTCCACTTTGATGCCATTCTTGTAGATTGATATTGAAACTTCTGCATCAAATAGGCAGGAGGGAGATATGGACGATTTGATACCATGTGGAATCTTGGTGGATTTTCATACCTGTAGGACTGTGTGGATTGATTTTCTCCACCTAGCTGTACAGCGGGGGATCTGATTTTATTCTTCCTTTCTTTAAGCAGAGATAGGAGTCGGAGATGGGTGTTTCTGGGTGGGTACTTTATTTTGAAGGAGTTGGGTCCGGATTCTGAGAGGTATCTCTCTGGAGAATTGATTTTCAGTATATCCATCTTGGTGTTAGTAGATCGTCCTTCTATTATATTCAGGTTACCAATAATTGATATTCCTTTCATTAAGACAAGGAGATTATTAGCATTCCTCTAAGAGCTACCCAGTTGTTCCAAGCAAAAAGAGGGATCAGTCAGTCTAGTTACACTGAGACCTTCATGCTTGTCTGTGGAGTAACGAGCTACATGTCCTTATGTCAGGTTCACTAGATGAAGAGCGACCATCCTGTTGCGTATGTGGCTCTCTTGTTGGTGTTTGGACAGATGAACCTCCCAAAATGACTTGTCCACAGAACAATGTGACCCCCTCTAACTGCCTGGAACTTAAAAGTGGAAGACATTGAGTGCAATAATGAGCAAGTACTCAGAGTATCATAGATCCTCTGAGTTGTCCTCCTGTCCTTCTTTGCTAGGATTTTTAAAGTGGCATAATGGAAATTGATCATTAATGTTGGTAGGAAGGTCAGTTATTTGCATGTTTTTGTGAATGGGGGACAGATGCCTAGTACTACACTGTGAATTATTGTCCCTACATGTGAAACAGCACTAAGGGTTGTGTGCCACAGGTATTTAGAATCTCTCTCAGCACTGTGCCATTCATTGCCTTACGGACAGCTCTACTCCACGATGGCTGCCATTGTGCATCTCATTCCTTTTTCTAATTCATATACACCAGAGTGACTCTTTCAAGATGGCCACTGTGTTACAAATCTGAAGTCCTCTTTTTATTGTGATGGCCACTGAGTTTCAACTCTGAAGTTCTCTATTTGATTTAGGTGCCCTCACCATTTAACATTTCTCCGGTTCTGGGGCAGAGGTGGCGAGCAGGTGGGGCCGGACCTCATGGGCCCTTTAATTAACCGACAGCAGTGCTCCACTGGGGCAGTCACATAGAGCCCTGGATGTAGCAATAGGAGGCGGGGTCAAGTGAAAACCTGTGGGTCTCACAACAGGTAAAACGCATTTTCCGCCCATAAAACTCAGGTGCCACCAGGAAACATTTATGTGTTTCCGGTGAGTCTCTGCTCCTGCTCTCACTGTAAGCCCTGCATCTTTTTACTCACCAGCAGACCAGCCCATCGATTGTGTATTCTCAGTCGTGTGAGAGACAGTCGGCACTCGCTTGCCACCAGAGCTTATTTTCTCTCTGGTGAGTCTCCTCTCCTCCCACCTTAAGCTTTGTGCCTCCCTCTGCATCGGCTGTGCGCTCAGGTAGGTCCCAGTCACAGTCTTGTGGGACCCCCAAACTCCACCGATACTCTGTGGTGCCGGGCAGGATGCAGTCTTCTAATCCCTCTTCTTGAGCCAGTTTTCCCATTTCCTAAAAGAGTGTGATCTTGTAATTCTGTTGCTCTAGATTTTTTTGTTGGATGGCTGGGGCATAATAGGGATTTTCACTGCTAGTGACCCCGAGAGCTCACTGTAGAGCCTATCTTTATTTGGCCATCTTTCTAGGTCAGTGGTTCCCAAACTTTTTCGACCTGTGGCTCCCTTGACCTAATTGGCAGTTGGCCGTGGCTCCCCACCATTTTTTACCGGTGGGGGGATGTAAGCCCGACCTCGGGAGTACTTCCAGTTTTCTCCCTGAAATTAATTGGGATGAAGCCGATGAAGGTATGTAAAAAAGACAAACTACAAGCCCAAGAATGCACTACTAAAAGCTAAAAAATGAGCCAAAGAGCAGCTATATGCGTGCCTGTTCTGTGCATTAAGGGAAGCTTGCATTGTTGCAACCTCTGCTGTATCTGTTTTATGGTCAGTTAATGACGCTTTGTGAAACTTTCAATTATGAAAAAGCCTGCTAAAAGCATCTTCTATTGTTTCTCCACCTCTTGTTGCTGCATTTCCTCTTCAGCCATTCTTTTGCTTCCCTCTCTCTGCCTTCATGTCCTGCTCCCCTTTTCTTCCCCTTTGATTCTTTCACACTTTGTTCTACCCCCGTGTATTCCTTCTTCCACCTGCTGCTTGCCCTAGTTTTCTCAGACTGAAAGTCTTGGTGTCACTTTTAGTTTCCTGTATTTCTCATCCCTCTGCGCACTCATCTTCCCAGAAATAAAACACATGTGGCCCAGTCTGGGGTGATTTACCAGCCTCTCCGATGCCCAGGTTGTTGCAGTTTGAGCTGAACTTATATCAGCGCTGCCATGTCTCGTCTGAGGTAGTAAGGAAGCGCTAGCTAGTGTAAGAAATAGGGTAGTACCAGTTCCGGATAAGGTACTGATACTCATTTAATTTGGGAGTCCTCTTGTACACCATACCTGCACCAAGAAAGTGTTGAGCTATAAGACTGTCACAAGAGAACTACTACTTTTTGCAACTATCTTTATCTAAATGAATGTGAATGCAATAAGTTCATCTTTTATGCTGCATGGCTAACAAGAAAGATCAATAAGTATATATTGACATGAGTAGCACAATCTCTCTGAATAATTTATTGAACAGCTAGCAGCTAATCAGAGTAAACAGCGTCAAACATCACAGAGTTTTGAGATATAAAATAGAGCTTTGAAGTTCAGCCTTCCTTAAGCAATGAGGGATTAAAAAATAATTTTCTTTGACTGAAGATTAGCACAGAGGAGCAGTCTCGTTTTGGAGCTGGTGACTACAGTCTCCAATTGTCACTAACCTGGAGAAATATGCGGAGGGAAGAATGAGAAACGGCTTTCACTGAGGCTGAAAAGGAAACAGGTTATTTCAGTTTTATGACATGCTTCTTGTCCGGCCTTGGCAGAGGGTCACACTGGGGCCGGGCAATTAATCCTGGCTGCAATGCGGCCTATTTCCACAGCGAGTTTGAAATTTCTGGCTTATAAAATCCAGTGCGCGTTTCTTCACAAAAAGTGCGGGAACAACAGTCAGCAATCTTTAGCTCGATGAAAATGTCACGAGTCCGTGTTTTGTGCTGCGGTTGGAATAAGCTTCACTTGCAGGCTTCAGGCTGAAAGGTAGGGTGTCAAAAGATGCATCATTTTTACGGGCCCACATTCTCACAACAACATGATTCCAAGCTTCCTCAGCACATGGCCACATGCTATCTTTCCCACATCGTGCGCGGCGCCCCTGGCTACTCTTAACGGCGCACCAGGGCACCGAGGCGCACAGTTTGGGAACCACCGTTCTAGGTGTATACATTGTATTAAAATAAAAGGCAGCTAGTGACCTTTCAGGGATGAGCTGGCTTGATGTTGAAGGTCAGAGGTATCTATCATCACATGTCTGATGCATGGTTCAGGCATGTGATGTTTTCATTACTGCTGGTCAGCATCATGTCTGGCCCGTTACACCATAACACACATGTGACATCATTGGCCCTAGGCAGGCCAAACTAGTGCTGAGATGAGAAAGGACAAGGTATAAACTGTATATGACAATGTAAGGACCATATCAGAGTTATGATGGTGCTGGTGCACAGAGTGTTTACTAGCGGCAATGCATACTACCTTGCAACATGGTGCAAGGGTGCATGCTTTGTAAGCATGTTTGTTTTGTCCTGTAAGGCACACATTCCTGCACATTTACATTTGTCTGAGTCATATTGATCTGTGTATGTAAGCTGCACAATGCAGCACGCATGGAACGTCTAACATGAATGGAGATTGCACATTTATTTCTTGCTTAGCCATCAACTGTGGAGCACTGGCATTTTTGGAGCATTCAGTGGTCATTCATGTATGTTAAATCAGGGAATCCTTACAATGGCATGCATGTTCAATATATACAATCACCCACAACCCATTGATCAACCCCTTGAGCCAGGGTATGGAAACACAGCTTTTGGCTCTGTGTTGCTTTACGCTGGCTTTATGTAGGCACTCTGAGGCACACAAATTGTCCTTATGTTGCTTCAATATTTTCACTTTATTCATTGCAATGCACATGATGCTAGTTGCATGATGCAATGTTAAATTACAACATTTCAAAACATGTCTGTTCGATGTTTAGTTTTTGTATGACTGCTATAGCTATATTAGTACATGCAAAGGGTGCATACAAACCTAATGGGTCCTCTGATCTTCAGACTAAGCAGGTCAACAAGATCAGCCTCCCGTAACACCATGTCAGCCCAACAGTGTTTTATTTGGGTGACAGTGCAATCCACTCCAAAATACTTAATAAGTGCCAACGCACATGCTCCCACTTGTCCTTCCGGTCCTAGGGCCGGTACCCCTTGCTGACTCAACCCCCAGAGGCCAGAATCATGGGCAGATGGTGGAAATAAACAAAAAGAGGCCCCTACCTCTCCCTCCACAATATTATTGCCCATACCCCTTCCTGACATACCCCTATCCCTCCCTAACATCCACATCCCAAAAAATACTCTAAAACATATACTTACCCCATATGTATAAAACCCCTAAATAAAAGTGCATCCAACAATACAAAGACAAAAACTAATACAAACACCAGACACTGTCTAAAACACCTCCAACACCCAGCACAGCCTGTAAGGGAAAGTGAAACTAACTTTCACACTTCCGAGTATGCTACGTGCCACACCCATTGTGTAATTTCCTGGGTGTGTCCAGCACATTTCCTACATGTGTGTCAATTTTTCTGACACTTTTCTACGTGAATGTACATTGCGTAATGGCTACACTGTGCAGTAGCACTTCTGCAGTACAGTCAGTTCCACGCAATGGTGGTGATGCATGGGTTCCCACCCATGCAACTGGTGTGATATGAGGGTTCTGACCCACGCAAGAGGGCTGATACGTTGGATCTACTGCAGAGGCCTGGGTTATGCTGTATAACAAACCTTAGGGCCACTTCCATTTGTCCAGGAGTGGGGTGGCACCTCTTGGCTGGTCTGTGTGGCAGAGAGCAGTGTCCAGATTGTGAAGCAGGGGGGTTGGAAGTCATCTATGTGCCTGCGACTTCATGATAGGATGAATGCCTGCGGAGTCAGTCTGGGTTCAAGGAATGCATGTGCAGTCCTGGTCACCCAGCCAACGGATCAGCAGGCAACAAGGCAGCACAGCAAAACTGAAATCCAGAGCTGTATTATCACTCATCAGTTTGCACAGGCATTACCAGGGTACACACCTGGATGTCCCCCACAGTCATATGTGCATGTGAAGATTTATCCTGTGGCCTATGGACCACTCCATTTGATTCCCTATTCAGCCCTGCAATGTGTCAGGAACCCTTCCTTGTGATGTGTCACAAACGCAACACACACTTAGGGAAGCACAGAGACAGGCTGGCTCCCCTATACTTCTGTGTATGTCCCACCCAGTTTGCACCTTTGCTGTACTGTATGACTCCATCTGATGTAATTCCATTATTCCTCATGTCTTGACCAGGCAGCCATGTCTTACGCACAAAGCTAGCCAAGGTCCTCCATGTCATGTAGTGGCGTAGCCACTTCTGCACTCAGGGGTATATGTATGACCATAGTTGTGTGGTGCTTGCACAACGCAACATGTTACAGGTGCAACACAACTCTGATATGATATTTGTGATGTCACCCAAGGCCACCTTGCATAGCCCTGAGTACGGTCATGAATCTCGATTGATGCAATGCATCACAAATCACTGCTTTGCTCACTGTGCCCCAGGGGGAGGTTCCATGACTATTGTATGAGCGTACCCATGCAACTCCCATGGTTTGAAATACATTTCCAGACTTACCAGACCTGGAAAACCTGGGAATGCGCCAGACAGATACACCTTCCCAGGAGAGACCTAACAAAGGGGTAATAACTTCAATTGTCCTCATTACTTCCTCTTTCAATGTGTGCTGCTTTCTGCAGCACACATAAATGGAGGAATATGCCTCTCAGCATTTGTTGTTTTGCAGGAAGGTGCCACTTCATACACAAATACATTTGCAAGGGTGCCTGCATTGGCGCTAGGCAGCCCAAACGGCACTGGTGCAGGGGAAAGTGCAGTAATTCTATGTATATTATTAAATACAGCACATTCCTGCACTTTTGCTTTGATGCATAGTAGTGTAGTTAGGTGACGTTACGCACTGTGTGACCATGCTCCGATTATGCCCCTCAGTGTCCAGTCACAGGACATTCGGTGACCAATATTGTGATCCACATGTATCAGGCTACCACCAGCATAATGTCATGCAGCACACACACTCAGTCACAGCACACTGTTTGGATCTACACTCACTTTGAACTGTACTAGAGGGTGTTGCAGGGAACACACACTACCTGCACACACACACTAACCATGTGGACACTGTTTTTTGTTTCACCTGGAAATCAGGCAGTTCCGATAGGGCAATGTTATTCCCCGAATCCCTGTGGGAGTTCACAAGGGGAAGGGGGTTGGGATGAGAAAAGAGAAATACCGGCGTCTTCTATGAGGCGTTACGTCAGGACTGCTGGGGTCTGGTTACAGTAGCGTCTTGTTCTCTGGGTACTGGCCCACCAACCTCTGGGTATATTCTACTTAGGGATGCCTTATTCTGTAAGGAGAAATATGTGATTAATATCATTCAGTGGGAGCAAAGAGGGAAGCATTAAATATTAGCATGCATAAGTCTGTAACATACTTTAATTGCCCAAGAAGTATCATGAGAGATCCATTGATTTAAAAGTGGCAAGTCAATAGGAGACTTGGTGTAAATCAAGGAAAGAACACAGTCACAATATACACCATCCAGTTCTGTCACATCTGAAGTCTGGTGTTTTGTTCTGAGTCACACCATACTATAACAGGAAGTCTCAGAATTTATACTAGTAATAGTCTCAATGTTCACTTTCTTAATTGTGCTGCCGTCTGAGGAAATGTGTTTTTCCACTGGTCAAATGCACCGAGAGTGAAGGCAATGTCTCTTTGCAGATAACATAAGCAATCAAGTGCCTTAAAACACAGCGCTTCCAGTTTCTGCGCACTATTACCAAAAAGGATTTGTTTTAACTGTTGATGTCATTCAGTATATTGTCTGTCTATGCAGCAGAACTAAGAGTCACCTTTTAAATATTTTTCTCTCTTTTCTGGTGCTCTTCTATTATAGGGGCTGCCGGATCTTGCAGACTAGCAGAGGAGCGCCGGAACACAACCAACTCCTGAGGTTGCTGATGCTGTGGAGGGATGGTAAACGCGGGGAAGAAGACTAGAGCTGAAGGGTGAAGAGAAGTCAGTGGAGAGGTTCCAGCACTGGAATCAGGTAAGTAGCTGCTGCACTGTAACAAAGCCAAGCGATGGTTTTTCAACAGTGCGGCTTTAAATACCCACGAAAGGACACTGACAACAAGTGCACGTGTTGTGGAAAGTTGCACACTGGGGTCATTAACATAATGGGCCACACGCTGGGGTCATTAATATAATGGCACATGTTCGGCGTGGTACATTGATACAGTTAGGGAAAGGAAAAATAGCACATTACTTATGATTAACAGTTTATGCAAATACATAGTTAGGGAAATGACAGGTTTGCACAAGTCTGTAATTAGGGAAATTGATACAGCATGTTGCTCACATGTGGTGGTGCATACAGGTGCTCAGTCTGTCTGTAAACAAGCATTGGTACATCCAATTACACTATTAACATAGTGTTTCCTCTTATTGGGTATCACATGCTATATAGTGATAACACCATTGTTTCTGTGCTTCTGGAGTCAAATGAGAGGGCTCTGTGTTAGTTTCTTAGAGTGCAGAGGAGTGTATGTGAGCAGGGAGCAGTGGCATGCAAAGCATGCTGCGGTGTGGGTGTGATACTCATGACACTGTATACTCATGACACTGTTCCACATTTGAACCTATTTGTTGTGTACGTCCTGCACAGGCACATGCATTCTGCACATGGTTTTATCATACACACCTTTAATGGTCAATCTGATGTTGAGCAGGGTGAGTGTAACACAGAGAAACAAACCTTTTAAAGAGGTGAGTGACCCAGTAGACCTCACTGTAGTGAACCAGGGTCGAATGGTAATGATTACCCTACTACTGTTCACTAAACAACATGCTCCCATCTCCACTTTTGCCCTGCTTTGATCCTGGAAAAGGTTGTAGCGTATATCTATTATGAGGACAGGTATTTGTGTGGCACTCCTGGTCCAAGCAGACTGAAATCCTTGACATAGGCCTATGTCATGGTGCTCATGCATATTCCCTGTTCCTCTTTGAGTATATACACAGGTTGGTGAGCCACACAACTATGCAGTTGTACACTCGGAAAGGTATCACATGTGTAGTGTTTAGCGGCTCTCGTCCCATGCATGTATGCCTTTCCTACATATGACATTGTAACACCTACACCTGGGACTAGGCCTTTGTCCATGACAACTGTCACTCACAAGGGAGTAGCCAGAAAATGTAAAATACCCCCCACTTGAAACACATCTCAATCAGTCCGAGCCTGCGTAGTGAGCCAATGCAAGCTCCCTAAGAAGAGTTCCTTTCATTCTCCCTCCATCTATCCATCCAATTATCTTTCTATCTATTCATCCATCCATCCATTATCTTTCTATCTATTCATCCATCCATCTGTCCATACTTTCACCTTTACACATACCCACCCATTGCCCCATCCATCTTTTCACCCATCCACCCATCAATATGATCATGTATCATGTATCATGTATTTACTTTTTAATCACCCATTCATTCACTCTTCTTCATCTGTGCATTCACTCCCATCCATGCACACTTTTGCCAGTCAGTCATTAATTTACCCTTTCATCCTACCTTTCACCTTTCTTCCATCTTTCACTTCACGTTTCCATCCTTCCTGTCACCCTTCCTTTCACCTTCCATTCTTTCTTCCCTTTGTATCTACCCATCTTTTTTCTCTCATCCTCATTTTGTCTTTCATAACTTTTCTGTCATGCTCACTGTTTTCCAATGTGTTCCTCTCTCTGCGTTTTCTACTATTTAACTTTTTTTCTTTATGTGTTCCCTTCCATGAGCATGCCATCTGAAAGCTCACTACCCTCTCTCATGGTATTTGGTAGCAGTGCTATTTATCGGCATTTTGTCTGAAGAATAAGAGGTCCATAAACAATTAATTAATGTTTATCAGAACCCAGTCACCAGCTTATCAGACCCAGTGGGAACCCCTGCTTAAGTTGCTAAAGTTGGGAGGTTCCCTACGCCCCTAATCCAATGAGGTGAGATCTCTGGAGACAGTAACATGAAACACAGGGCGAAAGGGTAGGAAAGTGAGATAATGTGAAAGGAATATATAGTGAAAAACATACTGGGAACAATATATTAAAGGAAGCAACTACTTGCCCATTTGGGTGTACCAAAATGAGTTGCATAGGTAGTGGCATTGTACTGTATTTTACTTTTTACAGCAGGCTAAATAATGCTTGCATAGCCTTACTTAAATACTGTGTAGTTCCTTTGACCAGATTTACTGTGGTGTTATTAATTTGTTTAAGTACAAAAACGTACCAAGATTCCAGCAGGGCACCTTTAACAGTTGGGATGAAGTGCACAGCTAAGAACTGCTGCTCCTGAGGTCAGACAATAAATATTGAGTGACCTTTAAACCAGGTGCCAAGGAACAGCAGTAAATTACTTATCTGTTTTCCTAAAAAGCCTCAGGGAGCAGCTTACATTGAAGCTTTGACCGCTCTCCTGCAGCTGATAGGAATCTGAAATACGTGCTCTGCACCCCGTGTCACGTGTGCTTAGGAAAGGAACCCAGGGAGTTGCAATCCTAAACAGGCCTCTCACAAATAAGATACAATATGCCTGTAGGCTACAGCCCCCAAGGAGCAACTGCGCATCATGAAAAACAATTACAAACGAACACAGCCAGTCCTGTATGTCACACTCACCTTTAAAAAGTACTGGTGAGTTTGACGCTGTGTGTGAACTAATGTTTTTTGCCTAATAGGACCCCCACTAACACCACCCCCGCTCCAGATGACAAAGCAGGGGGTTCACGGCACCACTGTTCACTCATAATGTGTGATGGTATCTGCCACAACATTTGCTCCTGCAAAGTTCTGCCATTTTGCATTCTTGTCCATTGGTGAGACACACTACAATGAGGGGTTTGCCTCGGGTGGTGATATTGTGGGAGATTTGTGTTCCATCAATTACTGTACCATATGAAACACACTTTGCTTTAGCAGAACACAGCAAAACCGCTATCTGTGCTGCACTGCACTGCACTGCTTAAGCGCATTAGGACAGGAATAGACAAGATGCAGATATGATGCAATCCTGCCCCATCCCTTTCATGCAGTACATTCTCTCACATTGGCTTGCTCCATTGATTAATTTATTATTTTGAGTTATGATCCCAAATTGATCAACAGCTCAGACAACATGATTATTACATGTTGAGGCCTACATCTAGTTGAGAAGATGTGAGTAACTTGATGTTTACATTGACTTTCACATACAGACAACAAGAGTGGATTCAAAAATATATTTCTATGTTAATAAATTTGCATAATTTTTGTATATATTAGCATCAGGTGATATAGTTTAGCTAAGGAAATTAGCCACAATCTAGTTAGGTCTCCGCCAGCTGGCCAATGTATGGTGGATGTCTCCTTCATTGTCTTCATTCTCGTCCGTTTTCTCGTACGTAGTGGCTCATATTATCTTGGGAGATTTGTTTTTACATAGATGTTGTGCAATAGGGCACAGGCGAGGATTATTTTGCAGACCATCGGGGGGCGTACAACACTCTTCACCTGGACTTTTCCAGACATCTGACCCTGGACTTTAGGTCTCCAAATGTCCTCTCCACAACATTCCTGGTATTGCTGTGTGCTATGTTATACTGTTTTTCAGCCTCCATCTGGGGATGGCTGAATGAAGTCATGACCCATGCTTGCAAACCATATCCTTAGTCACCTGAAAGTACAGAAAACCAACAGTAAATTATTATGCAAATTGTTACAGAGACATAACTGTCCATGTGAGTTATTTATGCTGATAAACTCAGAAATATTTCTTACCGTTTTGATCAGGATGTGTTAGATACTTTTGACCATTGGTTTACACATGTATCTTCACGTTCTATGTGTCCTTGCAAATATTGACGATGTCCTGATACTTTGGACACTTCTACATTCTAACTTTCATGTTTAGGAAGTTGTGATATGGCCTGGTTCCACGTTCTGTGTTCTAGCGTGGAACCAGGTCCACGAAGGTTCTGTGGGTCGGCAGTTGGCGGACTTGGCTAGCTGGTCGATGGATGGGGTTGCTGTATTAAACCCACTAAAATGACCTAACCTGACTCCTGGTCACTTCTTTACACTGGCGACGGGCGTGCACAGGGAGAAGAGTGGTGAAGCAACCCCAACATCGTGAAAGTAACGTGAGGAAAGAAAAACGAGAAGAAGGACGAGGAAGACTCACCTGGACGGAGGAGTCGGAAGCAAGAAGGATCGCCGCATTTTAAGCTGTCAGAAGAAGTCTGAGGGAGCAGCGGGAGGCGAGTAAACTGTGTTGCAGGCTTCGCGACACAGATTGGGGCCTGGTGTCATCACTGGAACGCATCGGCTTGGATGCGCGTCATGCTGCGGGTCGTAGTGTCAGAGTGCCAACTTCCCGGCGAAAGAAGACCAAAGGCTTCTCACTTCGCGAACAAGCGGAACCGGCCGTAGAAAGAGGCCTGAGGCTGCACGCGACGACGTCGGCGGCCATCTTGGATCAGGAAAAGATCGGAAAACAAAGGGCAGGCTGGTGAAAGGCTTAACAGGGTTTAAGTGAATCCGGCCGTGGAAAGAGGCCCAAAAGAAAACGTGAGGACTTCGGAAAACAGTCAAAGCTAGAAAGTTAATTAATTGTTTAAAAAAAACAGAGGGCTGAAGCAAAGAAGGCGATTGCAAAGAAACAGGTTGGTTATTATTTGAAAATTACAGCTTGTTATCACGGTGACAAGCACACCTTACATAAGGATCTTCCTATTGTCCATGACTGGTTTGTCAACACGGTGACAAGCACACCCCTGCTAAAAAAACACTGCTAAAAATTGTACAAACAGTGACTGTGGGTAAACATAGAGATTGTATTAAAAAAAAAGGTTTTTTGGGTGTAAAGTAAGCTTCATTTTGTAAGGTTGAAGATGCAAAATGTGACTGCACCTCCGTTTTTTCTGTCTGATCCAGGGAAGCCGCCAGTTAAGTGGAGAAAATGGAGGAAAATATTTGAAAATTATGCGAGGGTGTGTGGTACTAACTTGAGTGCAGAGAGGAAACAAGCACTATTACTCCACTGTTTAGGGGTGAGGGGCAAGAAGTATTAGAGAGCTTGCCACAGCTGAGCCAGGCAGTTCAAAGGGGGTTGAATGAATACGAGGTTTGCGTAAAACAGTTAGACTTACACTACCTGCCAAAAGTGAGTACCATCATGGAGCGGTATTACTTTGGTTTGAGAGAACAAGGAAAGGAAGAAACTGTGGAAGAATTTGTGACCTCGTTACGCAAGTTGGCCTCGAGTTGTAAGTTTGGGGAATTAGTAGAAGAAAGAATAAGGGATCAATTTGTTTTAAGGTGTTGCAGTGACAAGATAAGAGAGGAACTTTGGTTAAAGGATGAACCACCGTTAGACGAAGTAATGATTATAGCAAAACGTGTGGAACATATGCTCAAATATATAGGGGAGTTGAGTAAAGTTAGTAAACAACCGAGCATTACAGGAAATGTTGAAGAAGTGGTATGTCATGCAGTACAAAAAGATGATGCTGTAAAGAAAGCAGGGAACATCAACTACAAGAGTAGAGAGGAAGAAAATAGGACAAGTAATGCGCAATATGAAAGGAGAAATGTTATGATGTTTCAGGGAACCTGTTATCGTTGTGGTAAATTTGGTCACAAGGCAAATGCAAGAGAATGCCCTGCTCTTAAAGTGGTTTGCGCAACATGTGGGAAGAGGGGACATTTTACAAAAAACTGTCGTTTTCGCAATAAAAGTGACAGCAGGAATGAAGTAAGAGAAGTTACCTTCCAAGTGAATGAGTGTGGGGTGGAACATCCCACAGAATGGGTAAAGGTGGGAGATGTTAGAATTAAAATGAAATTTGACTCATGTTCTCATCTCACCTTCATATCTAAGGAAGAGTTTGCAAAGAATTTTTCGAGTAGGACAAATTTAATAAAATCAGATGTTAGACCAACAGGCTATGGGGGAACACCAATTAAGATGTTAGGTTACTTTATAAGTTGTATAGAATGCAATGGTAGATTTACTGATGCTAGAGTTTATGTGGCAGAGAAAGGAGACAATTTACTGAGCTGGACTCATCAGGCTCTGTTTGGGTATTATTCTAAATCCCAATGCAAAACCACCTGTGCAAGTGCAGTCCATTGGGAATGCTGAGGAGAAATTTGTGAAGGAGTTTGAAGGATTGTTCAGTGACTCTCTAGGTTGCCTGAAAGGTTATAGTCACCGGATCAAACTTAAGCTTGGGGCAAAACCTATAGCGGCCAAAGTAAGGAGAGTTCCGATCAGTGTGCATGAGGCAGTAGAAAAGGAGATTGACAGGTTACTAGCTACTGGGGTGATAGAGCCTGTGGAGGCCACGGAGTGGTTGGCTCCCATTGTCGTTGCGCGTAAGGCCAACAATGAGATCCGTCTATGTGTGGATCTTCGCGCCCTCAACAGGGAGGTAGTGGTGGACAGATTTCCGCTTCCTAATATCGAAGAGATGGTTTCGACATTGGATGGTGCATGTTATTTTAGTACATTAGATCTAGCATCGGCTTACCACCAGGTACCCCTCAGTAAGGATTCACAAGAGCTTACTGCATTCATAACCCCAATGGGTGCGTTTAAGTTTTTAAGGATGCCGTTCGGGTTAGAGTCCGCAGCATTTGTCTTTCAGAGAATCATGAATGATGTCATCAAAGGGATACCTGGAGTCAAGTGCTACCAAGATGATGTTTTGATTTGTGGGAAAACCATTCAGGAACATGATGGTAGGGTAGTTAAGGTACTAGAAAGTCTGATGAAGGCAGGTTTGTCGTTACGTCGAGATAAGTGTAAGTTTGGAGTTACCGAGCTAGATTATCTTGGACATCATATATCTAGCAGGGGCGTAAGACCAAAAAAGGAGCTGGTGGACACGATAGAGGGTTTGAAGGAAACATCTACTAAGGAAGAGCTTTCTTCCTTTTTGGGGATGGCTGAGTTTTACAGCAAGTTCATCAGGAATTTTGCAGATAAAACCATAGATCTAAGAAGTCTACTGTGCAAGAATGCTGAGTTTGTGTGGGGAGAAGAGTGTAAAGAGGAGTTCTTAGGTGTCAAGAAAGATCTCAAGAGTGCACCCAACTTACAAGCATTTAAACCGGGTGATGTGACGTATATTGTCACTGATGCCAGTAAAAAAGGTTTGGGCGCTCTACTTATACAGTTGCGTAATGGTCAAGAGGAATTAATTGCGTGTGCCTCCAGGTGTCTTAAGGGTGCTGAGCTTAACTACTCAGTTATTGAAAAAGAGGCCCTCGCCATATTTTGGGCAATCAATAAATTTAGGAAATTTGTTTGGGGCACATCTTTCAAAGTCAAGTCAGATCATAAGCCTCTGAAAGAAATTTTTGAAAAGAAGGGTCTTGACGCTATCTCCTCGAGGATCAGGAGGTGGGTCATATCGTTGCAGGAGTTTAATTTTAATTTTGAGTACATTCCCGGGAGTACTAATGTTTCTGCTGATTGCCTCTCGCGTTTAGTGGACACAGTGGACTCAACGGAGCAGCCGTGTGAGGTGGGACAAGATGAGGAGTTTGATATTAGTGTGTGTGACATCACTCTAGGGGTAATAAAGGAAGATGTGTGGAAGGAAGAACTGAATAAAGACTCAGAACTTTTGGGGGTGATGGAGTTGTTGTCACAGGACAAGGGAAGTAGCCTGGGAAAGCCCTGGTCATCGGTGTTAAATGAGTTAGCCATTGCTGAGGGCGTCCTAACTAGAGGGACGAGGCTGGTCCCACCTGAGAGTTTGAGGAACAACATTATTCAAATGGCACACGAGGGACATTTGGGTATCTCTAAAACCAAAGAACGCATCAGACAGGATTTTTGGTGGCCGGGTTTAGATCTCATGGTGGAACGTGCTGTCCGTGATTGTGTCCCTTGCACTTTAAGTGATAAGGTTCTCAAGCCCAGACAGCCACCTATGGTTTGTAGAAAATTACCAATGGGTCCTTGGGACGAGGTGGCCATTGACATTGTTGGTCCCCTTCATGGAGAACATCAGACACCTTATCTAATTGTGTTGATGGATTTATATTCTCGGTGGATTGAAGTCAGTTCAGTGAGGGACATTACGACACAGTGCATAATTAAGTTTATAGATTCTATATTTAAACGTGAAAGTTTTCCAAATTCACTACTTTCGGACAATGGTCCTCAATTCTGTTCTAGTGAAATGGAGGATTATTTGGCGAAGTGTGGTATTGAACATAAAAGGATTTCGCTTTATCATCCCGAATCCAATGGTGCCATTGAGAGATTGAACAAAACCTTGAAGGAAAGCATCCAACTAGCAAGAGTTAACTGTTTGAACTGGAAGACTGAATTACAGAATCGAATCTCAGCTTATAGATTTACACCACATTCAACAACTGGAAAAACTCCTTTTGAATTATTCAGAGGAAGGTCATCCAATACGTTTTTATGTCCAGGGTGGATGATTTTAGATAAAGGTCTCAAAAACAATGGCATTGGTGAGTGGAGAGACAAGGAGCTATCCCTTCAACAAAAAAGGAAGGTCTATCTAGATGCTCGCCGTTCTTGTAAGGCCATTGAGTTCAGGGTTGGAGACAAGGTCAAAGTTAAAGCTCCTGTGGGGCGCCAGAACTGGTCCAAATTTACTGCTATAAAAAGTGTGGTTAAACTGTTTAAAAATGCTGTCAAAACCGATGATGGTCGTATTTGGAACCACAGTCGAGTTGTTCATGTGGGGGGCAATAACGGAAAAAACTTGTTGCCTGGGTCTAATGTAGGAATTTCTTCTTCTTCCCACTCTGAAAATGTGCCTACTCGCAAGAGCAATAGAGTCTGCAAAAGCCCAAGCTATCTTCACGATTTTTTTAAGATAACGAGTGTACATTCGAAATGTTTTGCATACATACCATGTCCTTTTCCTTTTGTATTTTAGGGGGATGAAGGGTCTCCGGTTTCGTATTTATTATTTCTGGCTGTTACCTTGTTGTTAAAATATATTTCAATGTAAGAGGGAAGAAGTGTGATATGGCCTGGTTCCACGTTCTGTGTTCTAGCGTGGAACCAGGTCCACGAAGGTTCTGTGGGTCGGCAGTTGGCGGACTTGGCTAGCTGGTCGATGGATGGGGTTGCTGTATTAAACCCACTAAAATGACCTAACCTGACTCCTGGTCACTTCTTTACAGAAGTAGATCACCATGATAAGTATTTTTAAATGTTCTTGACGTCCCTGTTATTTGCCATCACTATATGTGAAACATGACAAACACATATTCAGATTCTCTGCCATATATTCACCCCTAAGTAGGTTGTGACAGCAGCAACCTGTTTGACCCTCACACATATAGTTGTCCTTTTGACACCTCTGATGTTGTTGCTTGCCTACATTACATTAGCACAGTCTTTAATTTATTTACTTAATTTAGCTTGGCTATTTGCTTAGTACATTTAGCGAATTTCCAACTTGTGACATATATCGTTATATATTTTTTGCTCAACCAACAGATAATGCTTTTTAGAGTGCAGGTGTCATGGTGATCTTAGATTGACACATAAGTATGGCAATGTAGGCCATTTTTATTTGGGACAAACTGATGTCGATTCAAGTAACTTTCTATTACAGACCTGGACACAATGTTTTAGGATTTCACATGTATGTATGTCAGGGGTGGGCGGAGTTGGCGGAGTGGCACTATGTGGAATTACATGGAGTTGCTTTAAAACTCAGTGGAATTCCACTGAGTTCCGCTCCGCCCTATGGCAGCAGCAGAGTTGCAGACTGCCTGCAGCTGTCACTTACCAAGCGGTGTCTCTCTTCTCCCGCAACTAATGAAACCTCGTAGAACTCGCAAAGACTACGCATGCGCGCGCATGGAGAGTGGAGGCCTTAACCCAATCTCCATTCTCCATGCACGCACATGCGCAGTCCTCGCGAGTCCTGCAAGGAAGGGGTTCCTACTTTCCTTAGTTGCAGAGGACAAGAAAGTGAAACACCACAGATCACCTCCCCCACATGTGCGTGCTGGGAAGCGGCTCACAGCGCAGTGAGTACGTCCCCGTGCCAGACCCGGCAACGGAAGGTGCCACTCACTGCGGGGTGCGTTAGGAGAGGGGGGTGTCTCGGAGTCTAATTGTCCTTGAGAAGTGTGCACTAACTGAGATGCTGAGTGCTTGGTTCAGAGACTCGTGCAATGGCAGCGTCGTTATGTTCTGTGTTTGAAACATGGTGTAATACTTGAGAACCTTTTCTGCCCATTAGTTCTCCGCTCGGATGCTCTTCGCACTAATTGAGATGTTATAGATATTGCAGAGATTATGTGTTCAGCGGCTTGTGCAGCAGTTGAGGTGCCCTGAACAATAGTCGAGATGTGACTCGAACAGGCTGAAAGGGTGCCTAAAATGACTGAGATGTTATGTGCAGTAGCACTGAGGTTGTGATTCCGTGTAGCCTGGTATGCTCTGTGCTCTCGCAGAGATGCTCTGTGGTCCATATTTTATGTGCAGTGTTTGAGGCACAATGTCATTGAGCAGCACTCAAGATGGGTTGTTGACGACTCTTAAGTCCTGGCTAGCCGTTGTCTATTTCCATATATTTGCGGTGTGCTATGGATCAAGTGATGGATGATTCCGAAAGCATACAGGAGGCTCTCTCTTCTTTCATGAAGCGCGCACTGCAGGAAGATGCACAAGCTTGTAATGGCATTGAAACGCACCAGCCTCAAGCTACGATTGTAGGGGTGGGTGGCGGGGGCAACTCCGCTACAGGGTGGAATTGGAGTTTTTGCCAAACTCTGCACTCCCATGGAGCGCTGAGTTGGCTAAGCTCCACAAACTCTGCTGGCGGAGTGGAGTTCGCCATCCACCCTTAATGTATGTAAGTTTGACTTTTACATGATTCAGTACCTTGATTATTACATCATTGATGTGGCAAGAGAGTGTTGTGATTGGCATCCTGGGTACACTGTGATACCTTACCATGGTTGCATTTTATTTTATGTTAGTTACTGGTGTATGACATGTTTGACAGCATATTTGATTGCATTTGTAAGTTTTACATTGATGGACTCAGATGCTGTTAAGGTTTCCAACTTGTGCCACAAAACTGGTCATCTATCACATTGTTGAAATATGTATCTAAGGGTTGATAACTATGTGTTATCACATCTATCACATTGTTGAAATATGTATCTAAGGGTTGATAACTATGTGTATGTTTGGACCTAGACTGTATGAATGGCTGAGATATATGTGTACGCTGTACTGTTGGTATCACATATGTATCAGGAATGGACATTTACACATGATTTGGGCATACACTTACATTGCTTGACGCAAATTGTATTTACAACTACTTCTTTCAGTATTGCTCCAGATACTTTGGTCAATATACAACTTTACTGCCACGTGTGATATTTTACTTAAGAACACAAGAATTGTTTATAACCATTATGTGAGTGAAACAGTATCTATAACCGAGACTAGGTACACCAGTGAACATACATTCATCTCACACTTAGCTAACATGTACCCTTTGTACTCATATTGACCTAACTTGTGTTCCACATGATTTGTGTATTGATTAGTTAACCAGTGCAGATTATGTGGTTCCTTCTGTCCATTTACACAGTGTAAGATGACACAATATTTCTCACAGTTGTTATTTTGCTACTAACATTGCAGAATTAGTGAGGGAATGATATAATGAAACCTCATTGTCTACATGCTGGAGTAAGTTATTCCAACCAACTAGACAAACCTCGATAGACAAACACAGAGATGGCTATTATGCCATACATTACAGCTTCTTAGTTAGTATGATGTATATTTCTGCTTTTCTTACCAATGAGTAGGCAATTCCCATATCTCCCGTTCTGGAACAGCTCATTTATGATACTGTGGCAGAAGATGAAGGCATCATGTGCACTCCCTGGTTATTTAGGGTAGAGAATGTGGCCTAACGGCTAAGGCGGTCGACCTCAAATCTGGGGAACTGTGTTCGAGTCTCGGCAAGGATGCGCAACATTCTGTGATTCTGGACAAATCACTTAATCTCCCTGTGCCTAACAAAAATGAATGTGTCCTCATATAACGCAACTGGTGCTCGTGTAAAGCGCTCTGATACCCAATACCTTCGGGCTATATAAACTCCATTAAAAAAAAAAAAATGCCTATCACATTGATAAACATCCCCTGATGATCCACTATGGCCTGGACATTGATTGAATATGTGTGGTTTTGGTTTCTGAAGAGGTGGGATGTTGCAGCAGGGGGCATCAATTGCACATGTGTACAATCAATTTCACCAAGGACATGTGGGAATCCAGCAATGGCTAAAATCCTTGTTTGGTGTCCAGTTGTTGTTGTTGAGTTTTGGGGAAGAGGAGGTACTGGGGTGTCAGTTTGATTATGGCATCCAGGATAGAGGGGGCGGAACACAGAATATACTCCCTGAGAGTTTCCTACCAATCTGGCTGTTGAGATCCTGAAGGAACCAGATGCCAGCATGTGGAGCACAGCCATAGGTTTTGCATGTTTTGGAATGGTATTGGGCCTTGCAGTTGGTGGCTGGAGACTTGGCCAAAATTATGCACAATTGAATGATAGACTCCCTCCTGAGTCTATAGAATTTTATGACCTCATCCTCCGTGAAGTCAATGAGGGATATGCACTGCTGGAACACACGCTCCCCCCTCCTTCACTGCCTATGTGGTGGTGGTCTCCTAGCAGTTCCTAGTTGCAGAATGACAACCTCCTTAGTGTAGTTGAGCTGGCCAAATTGTTTTGCGGCATTGTTCTTTTTGTACCACAGCTACTGCATCATTTCCTATGGCTGGTTTGCTAATGTGCAGCAATTCTGGTGCATTTCAGGCTTTGCGTTGCGCTTCCCAATTATGTGTGATGCATTGGCAAACCCATAAATATCACTGTTTTACTTTTAAGTCAGATTTTGCGGGGGAATGCTACATTGCATATATTAAATTATGCATGGTGCAGGTAGTTTCACCTCAGCTTTTGCCCCATGCAAGCCTTATAAAACCACACATTTTTACAAATACTTTGCTTTATAAAGATAACTTACTGCTTGTGCCACTGTTGCGTCACAATTTATGGCACAACGCCAGCACAAGCCTCTCATATATATGCCCCAAAGTGTTACTCTCATGAAAATGAGGGAATGCCATCTTAAGATAGTGCCGGCACTTCATGTGTGCTTGTGCTATCAGTATTACAGAAGGGGCACACAAGCATTTGTGGCCCCTTCTGTAAGACAATAATGCCCCAGGGGCACATACACATTGCACGCCAGGTGCACTGTATGTAATACAACCCCAGACTAAGTGTAGGAACTCTGCATCTGCTTGGCCCACTAGAAGGAAATTATTCCTATTAGTCTGTGTTTTGCTGCACCAGCGCTCAAATTCATCCTCTCTCTGACTTCAGTGAGAGACTATTGGGCATTTTAGAGAGCATAAACAGGCGAGGTCCAGAAAAAGAAATGCTTCAACCTGTACATTTGTGCATCAGAATCGTGGGACCTGATAGTTTTGATAATTAAGGATTTGCCAATGAGAGGCAGATAAAACAAGCATTGGCAAAGTCAATAGGACTGGTTTATAACTAAAGGTGCTTCTTCATTGACTGGTGAGTTTGTATCTTTGAGGTATTGTAGATGGTCCAGTCAGTGAATGCAGAAATGGGGCAATGGATGAATGACCAGATACTTGAGTCTAAGGATCAATCAGCAAGTGTGGAAGATGAGTCATTAAGTGCACAGATGGATGGACAGACGAATGGATAGATTGAGCATCCAGACGCTTTCAGTTATAAAACAGACCTTCAGGCCAATTGGTTGTCCATGCTTGATGCTTATTGAAGACAATGGCGATGGATTTTCTCAGAGAGTCAAAATAGTTATTGATTCAGCTTTCATGAAGTTGATGAATCTTAGGGATGTATTCTATATAGAAAGAAGTCTATTGTCAATTGCACCCAGGGTATCCATGGTATCCCGGGTCAGGACAAAAACAAGACGCACATAGGGCTCTCGGTAAGCAATGAGATATCCAAGCTTCAGAGAGGCATCTAGACGAACTGCATAATGTTGATCCAGAATAAGGCACTCCCTATATGATGAGGGCTCAGTTTTGCTGCCCAAGTTCTCCTCCTCTTGATGCTGGGGAAATGGTACCTGTTTCGAGAATCAGTGGTTGCTCCTTCACCAATATTGGTAAAGTAACAAGGCACCGCTCTTCGGAAACAGGAACAGACTACTGATGCTTCACAGACTCTGACTGGGGACAGTGACTGGCTGAAGCGGGGGAGCTGTGGAAACGGAACTATTACTCCACCCAAATCCAACAGGGGATGTGTCCAGAACAGCACCCCTACTTACTAACAAGGAATAAATACAAGTGTGAAGTAAATAAGTAGAAGCTTTTTTAAGATAACTGCTGCTGAACAATGAGCATGTGGATCAGTGATCAGCTTTCCTGCAAAAGGATAGTACACAATTCCCAGAATTAAAATGAAACACGCCTGTATCCATCTTGTTTTGGTTTGTTAAATCAAATCTGCTCCTAACATACACAGATCTGCCTGTAAACGCACACCTGGATCAGTATGAAGCAGCTGAGCCACCTTTGTGAACTGTTTCTCCAACAGAAGCTTTTCATGTGCTCATTGAATTGGAAAGCCTCTGGCTGCTTATGGAGGTGGCGGAAGCTTGATTGGAATGGGGGCATATCTTAGAACCAACATCATGTTCACACTTCGATAAATATGTGTATGTTGTTTTCTTGCCTTTACAAAAGAGTTTCTCAGGAGAAGGGCATAAATAAAGTGCTGGTATGTAAAAAAACAAACTGGATGGTTTAACTTTATACATATTGCTTATGGGAGTGGTATGATGATGTTCCATTGTAATGAACTTCTTTCTACATAAACATTTTTTAAGATCAAGTTGCTATAGTAAGTCAATAACTTCTTGGCAAACAGCAATCACTGAAGCATGGAAAACATTCTTCAGTTACAATGTGTGGTTTTGTATCTAGTTTATAGAAATTGCACGGCTGCCCGGTGCTAACTGCGATACTTATCGTTTAAAGCTGGCAAAAGCAAGTGCCAAAGATAGCATTGGCGTATTGTTTTAGGCCAGTATCGGTGTAGAGATAGAGTGATTTCATATGGAGTCAACTTTTTAAGTGTTTCTTCGCGTGTTGCTGTTTTTGGTTTTTGTCAAACCTGTTGGTAATGGATCACTTAAGGGCATCTCTGCCCACGCTGGCTACGTGTTTCCTCCACCTGATGTGCGTCGGCACTCTAGAGGTATGCTGTTATCTTGAAAAAAAATTTCATCTGAAATTTACACATCTCCTTATATAGTTGAATTTAAAGGGCATGGACCGAAAGGAGCTCTTCGTGTTCCCCTGCAACACACATCAAAACACTCTGAGAATGTTTGATGCAATAACACGAAAACCATGGCTGGTATCCGAGACACATAGGTACGCTCAACAATACCGGGTCATCCACTATCATTTTATAAGATATATGCCTCTTATGAGAAGCAGAACTCTATTAAAGTATTGATCAACTTTTCAGTTCAGAATAAAACTACTTTTACATGTTGCTATAGAGAGAGCCTAGTTGAAGAGTGCTCCACACAGAAGCACAGGAATAACGGGTCAGAACACCAGACCCAGTGGGTACCCCATTTTTTCTTAACTATCACCTGACGCCCCCCACCTCTACTTATAACCATTCCCGCACGTCATGGATGAAACCACATGAAAATATCCATGTGGGGTGTGACCTAACACACTCCGTCGGCCAGACATACTAAACCCACCCTACATTACGCCCAAAAATACCAAAACAGAACAAAACAACAAAAACCAAATAATCAACTGCTCAGCCCTAAAGTCACCAACCATCGCTGTCTATCTACTTCACATTATCCTGAAAACTCGTAGACACCAGTTAGGAGATGATAACTAAACCAGCATGCTCACTCCTCTTCGGGACGGGCACCAACCCAGCCACTGGACCAATCTCTTGTCCGATGGTCCCTGGAGCCACCTCAGCCCTGCACCTACCCTTTCATGTCTGCTCATTAGACTCAAGGCAGAAATGGTATTGTCAAACCGGTCATCCTCGAGACCCCACTGTCTATGGCGGCAGTCCAAAGTTCACCATTTCATTGTGGAGTTCCATAACTTTCTTGAATAAAGGTATGTTGGGTGTGACCCTCTCATGACCCTAGCATGAGGCACTATGGTGCCTGGTACCTGGACTACTTGCAGCAGATCAGGTTAAAAAAGAACCCAGAACTTGCTTCCCGGGTTGTAATACCGGGCAAGGGTATTACTTGCATATGAACCACCTTGGCTTGCCGACAGCAGCTCACTTCACCATTAAGCTGCTTCCTTCGGTTAGGGTGACCAACTGGCATGGATGCAAATTCAGGACGGTGAGTGTAAAAATTCAGGACAAAGGGTCAAAAAACAGGACAAAAATTCAGGACAGAAGGTCAAAATTCAGGACAAAACTTTGGGACAAAAGGTAAGTTTTACAGACACATCAGTGCCATTGTGAGATGTAAAGCATAGGATGTAGCTAACTAGGACCAGCAGTGCTAGACTAGAGTGCAGTCCTCCGAGTGGCCACCTTTATGTGTCAGATTGCTTCAGGTATTCCATGTCTGATCAGCTGGTGGTGAGTGGTATAGGGGCTGGACCAGCACTGAGTGATGGATAAGATCCATAGCGGACAGGTCTTGTGTGAGGATAAGAGCATGAAGCAGGAAAAGGGAGTTATTAACCAGCCTGCTTGAGTTATAATTGGCTGAACACTTCTGAGCATTATGGTATTATTGTGGGTCATAGTGGTTAGATAGGAGTTGACATTACTATATAATGCCCTGGCTAGCCATGTATCAGCCCTCCTTATTTTACCTGTATATTGGAAATAGTATACTGCTTGGGCTGTTTCCTTTCTGTGAGCTGTAAACTGCAGATTCTCACTGATGCACAGAAGTGTGCTACAGACTAGAAACTATACATTGTTGAGGCATTATTGTAGGTCAGAAGGAGGCACTGTCTTTTACATACAAAACATTTTCTATTGAATGGAAGCAAAATACCATCATGCAGTTTTACTGATAAAACTATATTGCGCACAAATACTAATGCGTGGAAATGTGGTTTTGACAAATATGTATCATTTGAACATCACCAAGTAAAGTGTCTTGATTGTTTTGATCCTATTAAAACTCTGTTTTCAGCACACTTCTGAATTACAAACAAGTGGTCCATTTGTGGTTTCCTAACTGCTGATATGCTTTGAAACATGTGCACAGTTCATTTGCAGATATTTGAAAGTTTTGTGTTACAAACAAACTGACAGCTTACAGCCTTTGTTTTCACACACCCAAGAAAATTTGGGAAAACACAGTGCATATTACAACACATTTGTCATTATATATCAATTGCATTAGCTTCTAAAGCATAGTAATTGATGATTTTACTGTGCACCAGGATACAACAATCTTTGATGGGGCTCTTCAATGATTCCCTCACTATCACCAACAGTGCCTCTCTCTCCATGTATTTCCTTTGTTTTATAGCGCCTCTCATATAAGTGTAGGGTGCCAGAAGCGCTTACATCACATACACATACAGAGACAATGAATCATACATGTGTAAATCAATGTATAGAAAGTGTTACATAAGGCAATGGGGACTACAAGTTGTAGGATGCACGTCACCCATACTGGTAGGCATTTTGTAAGAGTGTTTGGTCTTGAGAAGCTTAAACTCAGGATTAAGAACATAACGCAGTAGGTAGTGTTGACTTTAGTGATAAGCATGTATTACTACCCAAACAAACCTTTTTTAGCAACATCAGGATAATGAAAAACTGGGAAGAAAACATAACTGTATAACCTGTACCTTGCAGCTTGCATGCAGCTCTTTGATGGCAGTTTATAGCTCACTGGGCTAGATTACGTATCTTACGTGTGAACTGCACAGTAACAAAAGAATCTCAGTGACAAAAGCAGTAACCCACTGAGCTTTGCACATAAAATACTGTTCTTTGATATGCATGGTACACATTCTTTGCAGCAGGCATATTAACCCTCTATGCTACCTTAGATGATTAAAAACTACCACTAAACAAAACTCCCATCTCTTTCCAGCAGATACATTAGTCACCAGAGTTATTGTGACACTTTTATTGTTGCCTGAATACTGCTGGATAGGCAAGGAACTTTGGAGTGCCAGCCCCCAGTAACAAAACCGACCCCCCTCCCCCAACCTTCTAGCCTCCCAGGAAAATGCTTGATGGCGGGTACAGCCAGTCCAGCCTTGCTGCCACCCTCCAATGGTGCCCCTCATCTTCACATAGACCCTCTCTCATGTGTATTTAATTTCTTTTATAGTGTTACTCATCCGAAGTATGTTAGGCAGGGTTTCGGAGTGCGTTATATCACACACATACTATATAGAGAAAATGACTCATAAATGTGAAAGTCAATGTATAGGAAATGTAACTTCAGACAATGAGGGCTACAAGGTGTAAGAGTCAGATGTCATCCATACTGGTAGGCAGTGGCGTAGCATGGGTGGGGCTACAGGGGTGGTTGCCCCGGGTGCAATATTTTTAGGGGTGCAAAATTTTAAAAGAAAAACAATTGTGGTGGAAGGGACTCGAGTCACGCCTGTGCTGTTGTCAGAAAGTGCAGGTTATGTTGTCTTGCCCGCCTTTCCCCGCAGAAGGGCTGCATGGAGCCGTGCCCTCATGTATCTCTCATGGCCTCAGGGCAGGTGGAGGGCTGCTCGCCTGGCTTCCCGGTGGCATGGGAGCAGTGCCACCTAGTGGCACAACAGCAGAACGTCTCTTGTGGTACCATGGCGTCATACAAGGAATTTGTTTCTGCTTTTTGGCAGGCAGAAGGAGCATTTCAAGCCCCAGTTCCGTGCTTGCTGCCTGACGTCATGTGTCGGTTTGGAATGGTAGGTTGAGTCAACTGGGGGTGTGGCATCCATTCATTCTTTCATTCATCATTCAGTCTTTCACCATCCATTCTGTCCTTCCATCTGTGTGCCCATCCATACCCAAACCTATTCAACCATTTCCAAACCTATTCATCATCTATCCTTCCATCCATCATTTCACTCATCCATCCCTCCAGCCACCCTTTCACTCATCCATCCATCCATCATCCATCCACCCTGTCACCCCATCCATCCTTTCACTCATCCATCCACACTTCCACCCATCCATCCACTCATCCATCCAACCATTTACCCTTTCACCCATTCAGCCATCCTTTCACTTACTCATCCATCCATTCACCCAGTCACTCATCTGTCCATTTGCCCATCCATTCACCATTTCACTCATCCATCCATCCATCCATCCTTTCTCCCAGCTCTTCATCCTCCCTTTCACTCATCAATGCCTTCTTTCACTCATCCATAATTACATCCTTCTTTTCACTCATCCATACACCCATTCACCCATATATCCTGTCAATCATCAATCCTCCCTTTCTCTCTCCTCTCTCCTTTCTCTCTCTCTTTCACTTAGCCATCCCTTCAATCCATCCACTCATCCGCTCACTTATCAATCCTTTGACCCTATCACTCAGTAATCCATTCTTTTGCCCATCTACCCTCCCTTTCACTCACTCATCCATCCTTACATCCACCCTTTCACTCATCCATCCATCCATTTACCGTTTCACTTATCAATTAATCAATCCATTCATCATTTCATTCATCCATCCACCCATTCACTTGCCCATCGTCCACCCTTTCACTCATCTATCCATCCTTTCACTCATCCATCCAACCTTTTACCCATCCATCCACCGTTTGACCCATAGTATAGGATAGGATAGGGATTTATAGAGCGCACTAAAACCCGAGGGTGCCAAGGCGCTTAGCGAACGGGAAGAGGAAGAGGAGAGGAGCATGAGAGGCTGCTGACTAAACTGAGAAAAGCCAGGTCTTCTTTTTTTTAAAAAGTTTTGAAAACCTTTATTTCAGAGTATAAGATGTCATCCACAGCAGAATGCCTACATCCCTGAAAGGGCCGGCACAGCAAGGCAATGTGAGAAGATTTGCCACAGATGGGTGGGGGATAACACAGCAAGCCGCCTACAACCACATTGGGCCGGCCGCGTCAGATGGTATAAGGAGCGTTGAAGGATCATATATTTCACTGTAGGCACGTGATTTTGAACAACATCTTACAAAAAATAACCTTTCCACTCTCGCGTTGCGTGCACTGTAGACAGAGCTTGTTTGGTATGACGTAGTCTGTACATGGGACAATGGAGTAGTGTACCTGGGTGACCCATCGTCTACTATGCAGAGTGTGTGTCGCTCTGGGTGGTGGATCGTTTCTCTTCAATTCGCCTCACGCTGTTGGGGTGGTAAGGGGAGGGGCCGTGGAGTTTGTGCTATCGGTGCGCTCCAGTAAGTATGCCTGCAGAGGTGCCCAGATATCCCGTGGACGGGAGGAGGGGGGTAGAAGTTCCGCGTATATGTGTAGTTGTTCTTGGCAATAGATAAGGTCTCGAAGCCAGTCCTTAAATTTCGGTGCTCTCCCTCTACCCCATCTGCAAGCGACCTTTCTCTTAGCGAGGAGGAGTGCAAGGGATGTGTATTTCCAGATTTTGGCAGCTAGGGGTGCAGTGTAGCCTAGGAGTGCAGTCAGGGGATCTTCTGGAATGTGTAGGCCCGTCATTTGGTCTAGTGCTGCAAGTACCTCCGTCCAGAAACGACGGACAGGGGGGCAGTCCCAGGCTATGTGTTGAAAGTCGGCTCCATCACTGCCACACCGATCACATCTGTCATTTTCCCGGAGTCGCAGGCGGTGTAAGCGCGCTGGTGTGTAATAGAGACGATGGACAAATTTGTAATGGAGGATGCGGAATTTGCTATTGGCAGAGATTTCTCCCATTTGTCTACAACAAAAGGACCATTGGTCATCAGTCAAAGGATGTCCCATTTCTATTTCCCATCTGGCCTTAGCTAAGGGGGGTTCATATCATATTCTCTGTCTTTCTGTACTGTGCGATATAATAGTGATATGACATGGGAAGGGGCGGTTTGTTGTAGAAGGGCGTGCAGGGGGGACATGATGGGGGGTTCCTGAGAGAAGCAAGGAGTGAGGGCTTTCACATCTTGGCGCAGTCTGATATAGTAGAATCGCTCTAGGGGGGAAGGGGTTGTGGGGCCAAAGAATTCTTCGCTCGTGCGGAATTTGCTCTTTTCGTATAGCTGCCCCCAGGTTTGTATGGACAATTTGCCAAGGAGTCTGCGGCAACCACCCTCTTGTGTGACCGGGATGTCTTGTCTGCTGGCGAGGGGTAGAAGGGGGGAATAAAGCAAGGCGCTTCGTGTGAGATTCGCTAGATCGCGCCATGCGCTGGTGGTGCATTTGATGGTGGTGGAAGCAAGGCGCCGCGGGACTGCAGGGGTGCTCAAATACGCAGTGCTGGGAATAGGGTTCATATATCCGTCTTCAATTGCCAGGTGTGGCATATAGGGGGGAGGGTGTATCTAATAGGAGGCGAAGTGGGCTTGGGCGCAGCTAAAGTATAGTTCTAGGTCTGGTATTTCAAATCCGCCCTCACTGAAGGGACGCGTAAGGATGTCCCAGCGTAGCCTAGCCTGCTTACCTCCCCAAGTAAGCCTAATGAGTTGGCTCTTGATGGTCGAGAAAAAGTGGCGGCCAGGGGCATATGGAATATTTACGAACAAATATAATAGCTTGGGCAGTATTACCATTTTGATAAGGGCGGCTCTGCCTGCCATGGACAGTGGCAGTGCAATCCACTGTGTGATTTTATCCGTCAGTGAGCTCAGTGCGCATCCATAGTTAGCCCTCATTAGTTCTTCTCGGTTGCGGGATATTACTATGCCTAGGTACGTGAGTGTGTCTACGCACCATTTTAGGGGGTAGTCCGGTGCAAATCTGGGAGTGGAGTCGGTGAGGGGGTAGATTTGAGATTTTCCCCAGTTAATATTAACACCGGAAAGACGTCCGAAGAGGATGAACAGTCTGAGGATGGGATTAAGGCTCTCCTCTGGGTTCCGCAAATAAAGGGTAATGCCATCTGCATATAAAGAGATTAAAATTTGCCTTTCTGGATAAATGATGGCGTATTCTCGGATATGTTGGCGTATCTTGGCGGCCAAGGGTTCGATAGCCAGGGCGAATAAAAGGGGAGACAAAGGGCACCCCTGTCTAGTGCCTCTGGCTATAGTAAAAGAGGCTGATCGCTTGCCGTTGATCAATACTGTAGCTTGCAGGCCTGTGTATAGTAGGTTTATCCAGGCTAGGAATGGGAGAGGGAATCCCATGCGTTGCAATACAAAGGCTAAGTAGTCCCATTCCAGGGAATCAAATGCCTTAGTTGCGTCTAGAAAGATGGCGGCGGCGTTGATATCGGGGTCTATATCGTGGAGGATCGCGAAGAGGGTGCGCAAATTGTGGGAAGTGCTTCTGGTCGGCACAAACCCCGACTGATCGGGGAGGACCAGGACAGGCATGAGGGGACTGATGCGGTTGGCGATTAACTTAGCTAAGATCTTGGCGTCTACATTAATGAGGGACAGGGGCCTATACGAATCTACTTGCGACGTCGGTTTCCCCGGTTTGGGCAGGGAGATGATTTGCGCTTTGCGCATTGATTGAGGCAAAATGCCCGTCTTTCGCGCTTCCTCGAGCACGTGATGCAGCGCAGGAATAAGGAGATGTCGGAATACTTTATAAAATTCGGCCAGGAGGCCATCAGGCCCCGGGACCTTGCCAGATTGCAATTGCATTATTGCAGAAATTATTTCCTCATCCTCGTGATGTGCTAGGAGGGATTCTCTCTGACCATCCCCCAGCCAAGCGGTGTCCTCAAAAAATGGGGTGAAATCTGCTGTTTGCTTTCTATGTGATTTATACAGTTGCTTGTAAAATTTATGGAAGGTGTCTACAATTTCAGAAGTATTTCTGTGTATCTGACCATCCTCGTCCTCTATCTCTAATATAGGGGGGGCGGACCGCTGAAGCTAGTGCCTTTCCTGACCTTTCACCCTCACCGTATCGACGTGCTTGATGGTACTTCCCTCTAAACTTACACTCCCTCTCCGCTGTTTCTTGGTATTCAATGAGGAGGTCACGTAGATGCACTTTCTGCTCAGGTGTGGGTGAGGTTCGTAGAGCCAGTTCCGCCTGCTTAATGTTTTGTTCTAATTTCTGCAGCGTATTTCGAATATCCTTTAAGACCCCACCGCTTTTGGCTATGCAGATGCCCCGTATGGTGACCTTAAAGGCCTCCCACACCGTAGAGTATTGTGGAACCGAGCTATCGTTCCGAGGGAAAAAATCCGTTATTTCTAGCTCGAGTTCAGTTTTGAATACAGGATCTAGCAATGATTGTGGGTTGAGCCGGCAAGAGATGTAAGGTGGGTCATCATAAGGTGGCGTAAGAGAAAGGAGGACGGGTGAATGGTCCGAATATGTATGGGGGAGGTGAGATGCGTGTGTCAGCCAAGTTGTTAATTCTTTATCTATGAGCCAGCTATCTATACGGGACCAGGAGGAATGAGCAGTGGAGTAACAAGTCCCTTCTCGGGTTTGTGGGTGAAGGGTCCTCCAGGCATCTGTGAGGTCATTTTCCTCCATAATACTTTGGAGGGTCGCCTGCGCGTTAGAATAGTGGTGAGTCTGTGGATGTGATCTGTCTAAGGCCGGGTTTATGGTCATGTTGAAATCCCCCCCCCATACCAGGTGTGTAGAGCCTATATCCATTATTTTGCCCCATAGGATGCAGAAAAATTCCGGGTCGTCAGTGTTGGGCCCATAGCAGGAGACAAGTGTAATGGATTGCGCAGAGAGTCTACCCCAGAGGATGCTATACCTGCCTTGTGGATCCCCATAAGAGCCAATGGGGGTGTAGGGGAAGCGAGCGTTTCACCAAGATGAGGGTACCTCGGGCGTATGATGAATAGGACGAGAAGCATTTGCTGGTTGCCCACCGAGCTGCAAATGTGGGGGGGGGGGGGGGGGGGGGGTGGGAGCAAGGTGCGTTTCTTGAAGCATGGCACAGTGGATGTTGTGACGTTCTAGATAAGAAAGGATGTGACGGCGTTTTTGAGGGTCCCCCAACCCTCTGATATTCCAGGTTAAAAAGTTATATTGTAGGGATACAGGACGTGACTCCATTTGTTTTGTGCACACTACGTGGAAGAGGAGTGTCTAGTGTATAATCTGGGTTTACATCGTGAGCAGAACTGTGCGAGGTGGAACAATAGAACTCTTCATAAAAACTTTTCCCATGCCCTCCCCCCTCCCACAACAGCGACCCAATCTCGCCGTGACCCATCCCTCCCCCCTCCCAAAAAGAACCCATTGCCATCTCCCCAACAGGGGGCGGAGGGCTCAACAATTTAACCATTTACTGTATGAAGTACTTAGGGTTCACCTGTCAGGTGGTCTCTAGAGGGCGGACAGGTTCTCCTCGTCAAAACAAGGGCGCTCGGGCGGTATTGTGTAATTTCATCTCGTCACTGTTTGAAGAGCAGTTCTGTAATTAGGGAAATAATCCGGCTGAGCGCTGCACCTCCAACGCGATGCAGCGTTTAAAGAGTTCAGTGTCAGGATATTTGGTCTGAAAAACATCTTTATAGGTCGATGTTAGACTTGGCATCTTTTGGCGTGTTTCCCCTGACTTTTTGCTTTCTGACCTCCCGGTTTTGACTCTGTTTTTGCTGGTGTGATGATTCTGCGCACTTTCCTCACTGCGGTCCAGTGGGAAAGTGCAAGTGCTCCTGTATAAAATGTGTTATGGATTGGTGTTTCCATGATTGGCCTATTTGGTTTATGTGTCAGTCCCTTGTAAAGTGCACTGCGAGTGCCAGGGCCTATAGACCAAATGCTGTTGGTGGGCTGCAGCACTGGATTGTGCCACCCACGCAAACAGCCCGTAAAGTGTAACTCGGGCCTGCCATCGCAGAGCCTGTGCGCAGCCTGGGGCTGCCATGTCGACTTGGCAAGTGCACACACTTGCAAGTCCCTAAACCTTCCCTTTGCTACATGTTAGTCACCCCTAAGGTAGGCCCAAGGTACCCCCGTGGGCAGGGTGCGTTGTACGCGAAAGGTAGGACATGCCCGGGTGTGTGCGGCATGTCCTGATAGTGAATTACAGCCTAGTTCGTTTTTCACTTGCAAGGCTACCTGTTCCCCCTAGGCCAGAATGGGCAGTTTTGATTATTACAGCTTATAATCCTAACTGACCCGGGAACATGGTAGAAATTCGAGTTTAGTATGCCTGGACTCAGAATGATAAAATGCAGCTTTTAGTAAGGTTGGTTTTAACATTCTGTGTTTGAAAATACCACTTTTAGAAAGTGGGTATTTTCTTGTCTAACCATCCAAGCCTGCCTCTGCGAGATTGTGTATTCCGTGTCTGGAATGTGAGTGACAGGGGCTGGGGGATGCCAGGAGACAGGGTGAGTCAGCGCAGGGCTGAATAGCCAGATCGACCTGTAGATGGGTGGGAGGGGTCGCACCTGGGCCCTGAATAGGACAGTGCCTTCCCTCCACAATGCTGGCTCCACCTCCTGTGGTGCGTCTGATGTCCCTGGCCCACTCACTGAAAGAAGGGACGGAGACTTGTCAACAAAGTGCTCCAGAACTGGTTTGGACTAGGCAAAGGCCTCTCTGCCTTCAGAGAACAAAGGAATTTGGGATATAAATATTGGGGCCCTGACCCCATGAATTTAGATCTCGCTGGAATCAAGGAACCTGCCAAGACGAAGAGCTGGAAGAGCTGCCAGGAGGAGTACTGCCCCTTTGCTGTGTGTTGCTTTGTTGGGTTGGCCTGCAGTTGCTGCTTCTGTCTTGGGCAGTGAAAGGACTGGACTGAACTTTCTCCAAACTTGTGCTGAGTATCTCCAAGGGCCAGAAACCGAGCTGGCCTCCTGTTAAGAAGTCTCAGGGACTACAAAGACTTCACAAGCCTCTGGGTACCGCTTCTGGAACAGCTGTTTCAGTTGCCACAGAGGAAGGGAACCGCAACCGACTCCGTCAACCGAATCCATCCCTGGCCGGTGACCTGTTTGCACCGCAGACCGCATCGCCCCGCTTCGCATCGCAACCCTGGTCTCACCGTGGGCGACGTCCGACGCCGCCAACATCGAGCCGCTGCTTGCACCGTGACCTGTGGGCACCGCAGTTCGCATCGCATCGCTTCACTGGGCCAGCCGGACCAGACCGACACTGTCGCTGCAACTGGCTCAAGAGTCGAGACCGCACCGCATTTGGGGCACCGCTCGCACGTCTGCGACGCACCGCTCCGACTCGCACCGCTGTCCGACGCCAGCTCCCGCACTCCGGCTAGGTCGCCTGCATCGCAACCTGTCAGCACCGCATCGAGCATCGTCTCACCCTGCACCGCACGCCTTGGACTCACCGACTCCGTCTGCACGACGCTCATCGAGCCGCTGCCTGCACCGCATCGAGGGACACCGCACCTTGCATCGCTCCGTCTTGCACCACAACCGCGACGAACGCCGACCGGCTCGTACACTCCGTACCAGCCACAACGAGAAAAGGTACTGTGACCGAGTCTGTTCATGACTCTGCTGGCCCGTATCGACGCGGTCGGCTGGAACTGTTAGACTCTGTGGTTTTCAGCATCACGGTAGACTCGGACGGAGCTACCGACTCGTACGAACTTTGCTTTTGTGCTATTCCTGCAAAGAAGAAGTTAACGTATCAAGCATTCATTCGTAAAGTATAGTATTGTGGATTTTTGTCGTAATTGGTCTTGTCTTGAGTATATAAAATATTGGTTATTTTTCTAAACTGGTGTGGTGTCCGTTTGTAGTGCTTACACTGTATTACTGCTGGTTATGTGCAAATGCTTTACACACTGCCTCTGAATTAAGCCTGACTGCTCGTGCCAAGCTACCACGAGGGTGAGCAGGGGTTACTTCACGAGTGTAACAACCCTTACCCTGACTAGGAAGAAGGGTCCCTACTTGGACAAAGGTGCAAGCCCTTGCCAACTAGAGATCCCATTTCTAACATTGGTTGTCAGCGGTGAGGATAGGACTTGTGTTTGCACTTGACTTACAGTGATTGGTGTGCACTACTACCATATCGCAGACCATTACGTACCACATACTGGTTCTTTTTCTTTTGGCCTATTTTTGATCTTGCCAGTTTTCAACTCACGACTTTTGTCATGCCTGAATCAATTGCATCATCCGTTGCATCTCTGGAAGTTATCTTTGAGGAGGACAGGTTGGAATCCTACGCCGTAAAGGAGTTACGAGCGATTTGTAAAAACCTGAAAGTCCAAATTAAAGGCCTCACAAGGAAGGAGGAGCTACAGAAGGCGCTGAGGGCCTGGGTAGCAGCCAGACATGCCAATGGGCAGCCTGGTAATCTCAGTGAGGAGGTGGAGGAGCCTATTTCCAGGGTGGATGTGCTTTTGGGTAGGGGGAACCCGCCAGGTCAGGCAGCAGCAGTCTGTCCCCAGAGGAGCTGGAGGACAGGCAGGAGGCAAGGCAGTTCGAGCTGCAGAAGCTCAGGCTGGAGAGTGAGCGGTAGGAGAAGAGATTGGCCATAGAGGGAGAGGAAGATGCTCTTAGAGCATGAGAGAGAACTGAAGGAGCTAGAACTTAGGAGTAAGTCAGGCTCAGATGGTGGCAGCAATTCGTCCAGAAAGGCAGACAGGATTGTGCACATTCCCAAGAACGTAGGCAAGGAGTTCAAGAAGGGGGATGACATACAAAGGTGGTTCCAGGGTTATGAGGCAGCCATACACATGAATGGGGTCCCTGAGGAGAATTGGGGAGCAGGATTGTGGCCACTTTTCCCGGAAGAAGCAAGGGATGCTCTGATAGCTTTGGGTAAGGGGTATCACCTCACCTATGCTGACATGAAGGATGCCCTTCTCACGAAGTATGGTCTTACTCCTGAAAAGTACAGGGATCAGTTCAGGTCCAGTAAGAAGTCTGATGTCAACACTTGGTTGGAATGTGTGGATGTGTTCTGCAGGTCTCTGGATGGTTGGGTGAAGGGCAGTAGTGTAACAGATTTTCAGGGGCTCTACAACTTGATTGCATGGGAGCACTTGTCTAGTCTATGTTTTGCAGATCTGCGCCAGCACCTAGTTGATAGTAAGCTAACTGACCCCAGGAAGCTTGCTATGGAAGCGGACCGCTGGGTGAGTACCAGGGTCCACAAGAAAGCGTTTGGGGGAGACTCAGCCAAAGGTGGGCAGGGTCCCCAGCAGAAAGGTGGGGGGGACAAGGGTAAAGCACAGGAGTTCTCTAAAGGGCCCCAAACTAGTACCCAGGGTAAAGGTTCCCAGCCCCCGGTGATAAGAAGAAAGGGGTCTCTACAGGGAAGCCTGTTGAGACCGGCCCCCGCAAGTGTTATGCATGTGACCAGGTAGGTCACTTTAAGGGGGACCCCAAGTGCCCGAAGGGGACACAGCCACCCACCGGTGGACAGTCCAAAGTGTTGGCTAGTGTAGCGCTTGGGGAGGAGGGGTGCCCACAGGAGGGTGGGGATCCCGCAGAAATGACCCTTGTCTCACTCGGGGACAGTGAGATGGTCCCAGGAAACCAGGTGCCCCCTAACACAAAGAAATATAGCACCTGGGTGACCATTAATGGGAACAGGGTAGAGGCTCTCAGAGATACTGGAGCCAGTGTGACCTCAGTCCGGTGTCACCTGGTGTCTGAGAAGCAAGTAGTCCCAGGAGCATTCCACCAAGTAGTTGCTGTCGACAACTCAGAGCGCCAATGTATGGTGGCGCAGGTTCCCTTTGAATGGGGGGGTCTCAGGTCCCTTAAGGGTGGTTGTGAGCCCTACCATGCCTGTAGATTGTCTGCTAGGAAACGACCTGGAGCAGTCCTCATGGAAGGAGGTTGAGCTCAGGTCCCACTTGGAGATGCTTGGGTTGCCAGAGTGGGCATGCGTGTCTACTCGGTCAATGGCGGCCAGAAAGGGTGATCAAGAGGACTTGGAGCCTGAAACAGTGGCCCAAGTCCCTGCCAAGATAAAGGGCAGGGGCGCGGGAAACCGGCCCCCGAAGTTCCCACGGACCGGGAGGAGGCGGACCTCGAGGGGGACGCCCGGTGCCTACAGGGGAGCAAGTAGCCGAACTGGGAGACATCTCTGAGCTGACCCATTGGCAGCAAGAAGGGGGTCCCACCAGGGAGGAGTTCTGCAGGGAGCAGAACGAGTGCCCTACTCTGGAGGGTCTGCGGCGGCAGGCTGCAGACCAGGCAGCTGGTAATCAGTCCGGGTCACATCTGATCTACTGGGAGAGTGGTCTCCTATACAGTGAGCCTAAGGTTGCTGAGCCTGGGTCAGCCCGTGTGCTGGTGGTACCCCAGTGCTTCAGGACCTTCCTACTGGGTCTGGCTCATGACGTGCCTTTGGCAGGACATTTGGGGCAGGACAAGACCTTTGACAGGCTTGTCACCCACTTCTTTTGGCCCCAAATGCGAAGGCAGTCAGATGCACACTGCAGGTCTTGCCAAACTTGCCAGGCAAGTGGTAAGAGTGGGAGGAAGGTCAAAGCTCCTCTCCAACCTTTTCCGGTTGTTGGAACACCCTTTGAAAGGGTAGGGATGGATATTGTGGGGCCACTGGATCCCAAGACAGCCATGGGCAACAGGTACATCCTGGTCTTGGTGGACCATGCCACCCGGTACCCGGAGGCAATCCCTCTCAGGACAACGACGGCGCCAGTGGTGGGCCGGGCGTTAATGGGGATCTTTTCCCGTGTGGGATTCCCCAGAGAGGTGGTTTCTGATAGGGGGACCAATTTCATATCGAAGTATATGACATCCCTGTGGAAGGAGTGTGGGGTAACCTACAAGTTCACCACTCCTTACCACCCACAAGGAAACGGTCTGGTGGAGAGATTCAACCAGACCTTGAAAGGCATGATCAAGGGTCTAACAGAACCCATGAGGCGTAAGTGGGACGTCCTCTTGCCATGCCTACTCTTTGCATACAGGGAGGTGCCTCAGAAGTCTCTTGGGTACAGCCCCTTTGAGCTCCTGTATGGCCACCCTGTCAGAGGACCTCTGAGTTTGGTTAAGGAAGGCTGGGAGGCAGCTCCCAGGAAAACTCCCCAGGATGTATTTAGCTACATGCTGGCCTTTAGAAACCAAACTGCCCGCTTCAGGAAACTCGCTCAGGCGAACCTAGAAGCAAGCCAGGAAGAAATGAAGAGATGGTATGACCAGAACGCCACTCTGGTCGAATTTCAACCTGGACAAAAAGTGTGGGTCATGGCCCCAGTAGCACCTTGTGCCTTGCAGGACAAGTGGACTGGGCCATATGAGGTAAAGGAGCGCAAAAGTGACGTCACCTACCTGGTGGATTTGCAGGCTCCAAGGAACCCTTTGAGGGTCCTTCACGTGAACCGCCTCAAGCCCCACTTCGAGAGGTCCGAAGTGAGTATGCTCTTGGCGACAGATGATGGGGTGGAAGAGGAGAGCGAGCCTCTCCCTGACCTCCTGTCTACCAAGGAGCATGATGGGTCAGTAGAGGGTGTGATCCTCTCCCCTACTCTGACTCAGGAGCAGCAGGGGGACTGTCGCCAGTTGTTGGGACAGTTCGCCCCACTGTTCTCTCTGACCCCCGGTGTTACTCACTGGTGTACCCATGACATGGACACCGGTGACAGCCATCCTGTGAAGCACAACATTTACAGGTTGACTGACCGGGTCAGAGCCAGCATCAAGGAGGAGGTCTCTAAGATGTTGGCGTTAGGGGTGATTGAGCCCTCCCACAGTCCTTGGGCCAGCCCAGTGGTCTTGGTCCCAAAGGCTGCGGCGCCCGGTGCCACTCCAGAACTCCGGTTTTGTGTGGACTACCGTGGGCTCAATGCCGTCACCAGGACTGACGCGCACCCCATCCCCAGAGCTGATGAGCTCATTGATCGGTTGGGAGCTGCCCGGTTCCTCAGCACGTTTGATTTGACGTCTGGGTACTGGCAGATTGCCTTAACAGATGGGGCCAAGGAGAGATCAGCATTCTCAACCCCAGAAGGTCATTACCAATTCCGGGTGATGCCCTTTGGGTTGAAGAATGCCCCTGCCACCTTTCAGAGGTTGGTCAATCAGGTGTTGGCTGGGCTGGAGGATTTCAGTGCCGCCTACCTGGATGACATTGCTGTGTTCAGTTCCAGCTGGGAAGGACATTTACAGCACCTTGAGAAAGTGTTGAGGGCTCTGCAAGGTGCAGGCCTCACGATCAAGGCCAGTAAGTGCCAGATCGGGCAGGGTTCTGTGGTGTACTTGGGACACCAGGTAGGAAGCGGCCAGGTGGCGCCCCTACAACCCAAGATTGACACCATTCTGGCTTGGGAGCCCCCAAGACCCAGACAGAGGTGAGAGCCTTCTTAGGTCTCACCGGTTACTATAGGAGATTTGTTAAGGGCTATGGCACCATCGTTGCCCCCTTAACAGAGCTGACCTCTAAGAGGCAGCCCAGGGAAGTGATCTGGACTGAGTCCTGCCAGAAAGCTTTTGATGCCCTGAAGGCAGCCATGTGCACGGCGCCCGTGCTCAAGGCACCTGACTTCTCCAAGGAATTCGTCGTGCAGACTGACGCTTCAGAGCATGGTGTGGGAGCGGTGCTCTCACAACTGAACGAAGAGGGCCTGGATCAGCCTGTAGTCTTCCTTAGCAGGAGACTACTTCCCAGGGAACAGAGGTGGAGTGCCATAGAAAGGGAAGCTTTTGCTGTGGTCTGGGCGCTGAAGAAGTTGAGACCATACCTGTTTGGGACTCACTTCCGGGTTCAGACAGACCACAGGCCCCTCAGATGGTTGATGCAAATGAGGGGCGAGAATCCAAAACTGCTGAGGTGGTCCATCTCCCTACAGGGAATGGACTTTACGGTGGAACACCGTCCTGGTACAGAACACGCCAACGCAGATGGTCTGTCCAGGTTCTTCCGCCTTAGTGAAGAGAACTCCAATGGGGTTGGGTAGTTCTCCCTACTTTCAGCTGGAGGGGACATGTGTTAGACTTGGCATCTTTTGGCGTGTTTCCCCTGACTTTTTGCTTTCTGACCTCCCGGTTTTGACTCTGTTTTTGCTGGTGTGATGATTCTGCGCACTTTCCTCACTGCGGTCCAGTGGGAAAGTGCAAGTGCTCCTGTATAAAATGTGTTATGGATTGGTGTTTCCATGATTGGCCTATTTGGTTTATGTGTCAGTCCCTTGTAAAGTGCACTGCGAGTGCCAGGGCCTATAGACCAAATGCTGTTGGTGGGCTGCAGCACTGGATTGTGCCACCCACGCAAACAGCCCGTAAAGTGTAACTCGGGCCTGCCATCGCAGAGCCTGTGCGCAGCCTGGGGCTGCCATGTCGACTTGGCAAGTGCACACACTTGCAAGTCCCTAAACCTTCCCTTTGCTACATGTTAGTCACCCCTAAGGTAGGCCCAAGGTACCCCCGTGGGCAGGGTGCGTTGTACGCGAAAGGTAGGACATGCCCGGGTGTGTGCGGCATGTCCTGATAGTGAATTACAGCCTAGTTCGTTTTTCACTATTGCAAGGCTACCTGTTCCCCCTAGGCCAGAATGGGCAGTTTTGATTATTACAGCTTATAATCCTAACTGACCCCGGGAACATGGTAGAAATTCGAGTTTAGTATGCCTGGACTCAGAATGATAAAATGCAGCTTTTAGTAAGGTTGGTTTTAACATTCTGTGTTTGAAAATACCACTTTTAGAAAGTGGGTATTTTCTTGTCTAACCATCCAAGCCTGCCTCTGCGGGATTGTGTATTCCGTGTCTGGAATGTGAGTGACAGGGGCTGGGGGATGCCAGGAGACAGGGTGAGTCAGCGCAGGGCTGAATAGCCAGATCGACCTGTAGATGGGTGGGAGGGGTCGCACCTGGGCCCTGAATAGGACAGTGCCTTCCCTCCACAATGCTGGCTCCACCTCCTGTGGTGCGTCTGATGTCCCTGGCCCACTCACTGAAAGAAGGGACGGAGACTTGTCAACAAAGTGCTCCAGAACTGGTTTGGACTAGGCAAAGGCCTCTCTGCCTTCAGAGAACAAAGGAATTTGGGATATAAATATTGGGGCCCTGACCCCATGAATTTAGATCTCGCTGGAATCAAGGAACCTGCCAAGACGAAGAGCTGGAAGAGCTGCCAGGAGGAGTACTGCCCCTTTGCTGTGTGTTGCTTTGTTGGGTTGGCCTGCAGTTGCTGCTTCTGTCTTGGGCAGTGAAGGGACTGGACTGAACTTTCTCCAAACTTGTGCTGAGTATCTCCAAGGGCCAGAAACCGAGCTGGCCTCCTGTTAAGAAGTCTCAGGGACTACAAAGACTTCACAAGCCTCTGGGTACCGCTTCTGGAACGCTGTTTCAGTTGCCACAGAGGAAGGGAACCGCAACCGACTCCGTCAACCGAATCCATCCCTGGCCGGTGACCTGTTTGCACCGCAGACCGCATCGCCCCGCTTCGCATCGCAACCCTGGTCTCACCGTGGGCGACGTCCGACGCCGCCAACATCGAGCCGCTGCTTGCACCGTGACCTGTGGGCACCGCAGTTCGCATCGCATCGCTTCACTGGGCCAGCCGGACCAGACCGACACTGTCGCTGCAACTGGCTCAAGAGTCGAGACCGCACCGCATTTGGGGCACCGCTCGCACGTCTGCGACGCACCGCTCCGACTCGCACCGCTGTCCGACACCAGCTCCCGCACTCCGGCTAGGTCGCCTGCATCGCAACCTGTCAGCACCGCATCGAGCATCGTCTCACCCTGCACCGCACGCCTTGGACTCACCGACTCCGTCTGCACGACGCTCATCGAGCCGCTGCCTGCACCGCATCGAGGGACACCGCACCTTGCATCGCTCCGTCTTGCACCACAACCGCGACGAACGCCGACCGGCTCGTACACTCCGTACCAGCCACAACGAGAAAAGGTACTGTGACCGAGTCTGTTCATGACTCTGCTGGCCCGTATCGACGCGGTCGGCTGGAACTGTTAGACTCTGTGGTTTTCAGCATCACGGTAGACTCGGACGGAGCTACCGACTCGTACGAACTTTGCTTTTGTGCTATTCCTGCAAAGAAGAAGTTAACGTATCAAGCATTCATTCGTAAAGTATAGTATTGTGGATTTTTGTCGTAATTGGTCTTGTCTTGAGTATATAAAATATTGGTTATTTTTCTAAACTGGTGTGGTGTCCGTTTGTAGTGCTTACACTGTATTACTGCTGGTTATGTGCAAATGCTTTACACACTGCCTCTGAATTAAGCCTGACTGCTCGTGCCAAGCTACCACGAGGGTGAGCAGGGGTTACTTCACGAGTGTAACAACCCTTACCCTGACTAGGAAGAAGGGTCCCTACTTGGACAAAGGTGCAAGCCCTTGCCAACTAGAGATCCCATTTCTAACAGTCGAGCATTAGTCCCCCTCTGCCGGCAAGCACATCTGAAAGGTATCGAGAGTGCCCTGTAGGCAGGCAGTTGTGACACTAGTTCAGTAGTTGTGCTGGCCTTTCCTCAGTGCACATGGTCAGCAGTGATCCCCCAGGCCCTTCTGTGAAGGGCGTGTGGCGGCCGCAGCGTGTCTGTCATTCCGCGGATCATAAGCGGAGTGCTGTGGGCCAGTCCGACGCCCGCTGCACGACCGGGGGGGAATGCGGCCGTGTAAAGGATCTGAGTATGTTGCGTAAGAGGGTTGGGATTACTCTCCTTGTGTCTTATTCTACATCCGACGTGTTTCCACTGTCTGCGGGGCAGCGTGCCGGGGACAATTGACCTGCAGATGCTTTGGGCAGAGTTTTGAGGAAGTCCTGGGCGTGTTGCGGGTTCATAAAAAAGTGATGTTTTCCCTGATGTGTTACATTAAGACGGGCTGGGAATAACATGGCATAGGGCATGTTAAGTTGTTGCAGTTTTTTCTTCACCTGTAGGAATTTACGTCGTTGATCTTGGACGGCCATGGTGAAGTCGGGATATATTGATATCTCCATGCCTTCATATTTAAGTTGTCCTTTTTAGGTCTCGCCTGGCGACGCAGCGCGAAAGCGCTGTCGCTAGCGAGATCTATTGTTACTGACTTGCTGTGGAAGGGAGACAGGAGCTGTGCACGCGCAGGACGGACTGGAAATGTGAACGCGCCCGTGAACACGCACGTACAGACACGCGATGTGCACATCTCCTGTCCCCCTTCCGTCCTCGCAAGCCTCACGCAATATCTTTTTTTTTTTAATGCGCTCGCGAGCTCCAAGCGCGGCGCGCTTTACATGCACAGCATGCCTCACCCCACTTACCTGCTCTTGTGGGGACTCTGCGCTGCTCCTCGGCTGGTCTCCGTCTTCAGCCGGTCACTGCAGCAACACGCGGGGCTCCGTCTTGCTCCCAAGAGCCCCGCCTAAAATCCTGCTTTGGCCGCACCATGCGGCATTCACGAAGGCGGGGTGGGCTCCCGCCGGACTTCCTCTACTGTTTTTTAGGTCTCGCCGATGTGCACGCTCACGTCCACGCTCACGGCGCGCTTACGTCAGCTGCTTCCATTTACTTTAATGTGTTTTTCACACTGCAGGCCCGCACGACGTGCAGGGCGCGCTTTCACATTCCTAGCAGATCGTAACCGGCAGCGTTGCAAGATACGCAGGTCATCAGTAACAAAAGGAAGCACGTGTGCCGGCTCTGAATGCGGGGGGCACTCGCAGGAGTTGCTGTGCCCTCATCATGGTTTATACGTCTGGCTCCTTTGCGCAGTACCACAGACTTGGACACCTTTTGGCACTCTCCTGGTGCTACGGTGGTCTGCATAGCGCTACAAAAAACGGGCGGGAACGAGCGAAAATCACAGGAAACAGCTTCTATGGGAAACAACCACAGGAGTCAATAACACGTAGGCAGCACTCCGTCTCCGGGAATAGAGGCACTACTAGCCGGCAGTATGGTAGGGACAGTGGGTGGCGCGCTTGTAGGCACACGCGGCCGGCGGAGTGTACATAGCCGTGTCCGGCAGTGCGACGGCGAAAGTTTACCTAGCACTCCGCCTTTCATCGTTCCAAGGCCAGTTACAGGAATTAATTACTATAATTTCTTGTAAACAACAGCAGGGTCTAGGGTAGCACTTAACAGACCTACCACAGGGGGTGGGAAGCACTGTCTGGGGGCGGAAGAGATGCGAAGACGGCCGGAGGTAGTTTGCACAGGTGGGGGGCAGAGCAGATTGTCACCTTCGGGAGAGGTGGGGCCCCTCGAGGCGGGTGGCGGTTCGGACGCACGGGCAGTATGAGGCATACTCAAAAAAGCAACTGTTAAACCTTACTCTGGTATACTCTAGAAAAAGCTGTTGTGGTAAACGATTTCATGCAAATGACTTATATTACCGAGGACATTTTGTCTCCTTGATTGAAAAGGCACATGTATATTTTAAAGTTTCACCAGGTAATTGGGAGTATAACCAACTGCTCTGTTTGTCGGAAATGTACTTATACAATTAACCTGCTAGATTATACCTTAAATCCAGAATACGGTCAAAGATTACCACAAAACAGTAGACAAGAGTAGACATTGCAAAACCGACATATACAATGCTGCTATAATTACCCATTGAGAGACTAACTAAAGTACACATTCTTACTTCATTTTGATGTTAATTAAACACCGTGGTGGTTATAAATTAACAAGTCTACTACACAAGGGTTCAATTTATGAATCAGTGTGTGGCCCGTTTTTTCGGTGGTTAGTAAGCAGTCCGCCACACCCAGCAAATCACTTGCGCAGCGGTCTGTGCAAGTTAAAAAAAAAAAACACACAACCAGCCCTCGTTTGCAAATTTGCCACACTCATAAAAAATACGGGCAGGCCTCTCCGTTAGGGGGTGCTTTAATCCAGGCTGGGGGGAGGGAGGACGTCCTTGCTCCAGGCAGAGTGGCATGCTGCAGCAGCTGGGGGGCGCTTCGGGATTTGAAGGGAAAGTGTCATCCGGAAGATGCTCAGACACAATATAGGGTGGGTGAAAGGGGAGACTAAAGAGGCGCAAACTGCTGAAACATGGGGGGGGAGACAAATCACAGAACTACAGCGGTCAAATGTAAAGGGATAAGGGGATGAACATACAGGGGAGATCGATGATGTTGCTGAATGACTAGGGTGGTCGATCACGTTTAACAACCTGGGATTCTAGGCAAACAACTTAATATTAGAAAACAAGCATTTGCAATGCAATAGGTCTCGCATTTATGCGGAGTTTGAGCTAATAGCATTGTAAATGACTGCTTTTTATTTATGTTTTGGATTTTAAAACATAAATAAAAGGCATTGTCATTTACAATGCTAATAGCTTAAACTCTCGCAAATGCGAGACCTATTGCATTGCAAATGCTTGTTCCCTAGAGAGGTGGAGGGCAGCATCTCTATCCCGATAATTAAGCAGCTTGGCGATTATGGGCCTGGGAGGAGTCCCAGGGGCTGGCCGGTTTGCCAATGAGCGGTGCGCTCGTTCAACAACTAGGACTTGTGAAAAAGCGTCCCTGCCGAAGAGTGCAATGAGGAGTCTCTCAACATATTCCTCCATCTTTCCGGTGGCTGTCGATTCCGGTATCCCGAGGATCCTGATGTTGTTTCTCCTCCAGCGAGATTCCAAATCCTCGTTTTTGGCGGCTATCACCTTCAAGACCCTTTCCATCTCAAGGGTTCGGCTGGTGGTGGCGTTGGTTGTGTCCTCCAAGTCAGAGATCCGTCGTTCAGCCTCAACGAGGCAGTCATCGTGTTTCTCCACCCTTTGCGTGAGCCCTTCCAGCCTGGTATTCATGGAATCCATTTTGGATTTGATGGAGGATAAGCTCGACTGCATCACCAGCAGCAACTCCTTGAGATCCGCGGTTGAGGGGGTCAGCACATCCTGTTGATCCTCATCAGGTTCCATCTGGGACCGGGACGATTTGCGGGTATCAAAGTTGAGTTTCGGCTGCCTCCCGTCCGGCTTCCCCATGTCTGCAGAGTGGAGGGGTAATGAATAGTTGTAGTCGGGGGGATGGTATTTAATGCGATTTTATTGAGTCCTGCCCGTGTCCCGCAGCGCGGGACACCGTCTGGATGCGTAGGGAGCCGGTGGCAGCAAGGATCAACAATGTTTGAAAAAGTATCCCTTTACGTTGGTAGGCAGTGTTCGAAGAGTTAAAGGGCTAGTGTCGGGGGTCAGCAGCTTCTCCCGGAGGTTGCGTCGCCGCTCCGGTCCTCTCTCTTCCTGGGTGATGGCAACGAAGGGTGTTGGGCGCGTAGGCAGGGCAGCTATGCCTAACGCTCCTCTCGTAGATCCCAGCGCCAATAGTGTAGGCCCGCGTGTCGGTGCGGGGTCCGGGACATGAGCGCGGCACCACTCACACCTCCCGTGCAGTCAGGCCACGGAGCTATGGGTCCCCTAGCGTAGCGGTCATTGGGCGCCGAGCCATCCTGCCCCTCCACATTCTGTGAGCGTTATGGCTGCTATGAGAGTCCCACTGGTCCGGTGGGCCCATGTGGTAGTTACCTCCCCTCCCCCGTCCGGTTGCAGCATTCAGGGGGACCAAGCCCCAACACAGGGTCCCTTGGGCGTGCGTTTAGTGGTGAGGGGTAGGGAGGCCAGAGCACGGTCCACGGTCCGGGGGTGCAGTGTTTTCTCGGATAGTGCTAACGAGGCGACCCTCCCTCCAGTAGCAGCAAGTGGGGGAGGTCACGGGGAGCAGCCGCAGTCCAGTGTCAGCGGTCAGAGCATTCGGATCGCGGGCGCGGCCCTCTCCTACCTCATAAGTGGCGGCAAGGACGCCGCAGATGCCGCTCACTTGGATCTCCTGGTGGGGTAGCTAGGCCGCAGATAGTGCCTCCGGGGGCAGCAGCGTCCTGCATTCCCCGCAGGGCCGGAGCAGGCACGCCGGGCAGCGGGACCGCGCATGCCTCCCAGCGGTCCCGCGACGATGAGCAGGGGATGGTAGCTCTCCCTCGATCCGCCACCCGCCTTGAGTCGTTCCTTCCGCAAAGGTAGTCCGCCAGCTCCTCGTACTTCGCCGCTCCAGTCAATCGCGGCGGGTCACTGGGCCGCGTTGGAGGCCAATGGCCCCACCTCCCTCCAGGGGCGGCAGCGGCTCCCGCAGCCGGCAGCAGAGCAGATTCAGCAGGGGCAGCGGCAGTGCCCGACCAGCGACTGGAGATCAGCGGTCCCCCAAGTTTCGGAAGCAGCGTCTCCCCGCGTTGGGGTCCGGCAGCGCCCAGTCTGGTCTCCGGGAAGGCTAGGCCGCCATTTTGTCCGCTCCGTCGGGCAGAAGGTGAGTTCGTTTTTCTCCGCTTCTCGGACAAAATACGTATTTCTGAGCAGTGCAGCAGGCTCTCCAATATGTCACCACTCAGATTCCGCCATTTGTTCGCAGATCTTGCGGTAGATGAAAAGGATGTTTTGTGGATAGAGGCCCGAGCCGCAAGAGCCTCACAGAAGTGCGGCCATCTTGCTTGGCGCCCTCTAGCGCCCCGAAAAGCCAGGTCTTCAGTAGTTTTTTGAACACCGGAAGGGATTCCACCTGGGAGATCGAGGAGGGTAGAGTATTCCAAAGTTTGGCTGCCGCCACCAAGAAGGAGCGGCCGCCCCATCTGGCTTTGCGAACTCTAGGGATGTTCAGTTTTCTCTGGGATGAAGATCTCAAAGTCCCATCCATTCACCTTTTTACCCATACATCCACCATTCCACCCATACATCCACCATTCCACCCATACATCTATTTATTTACCCTTTCTCTCATCCATCCTTCCACTCACTCATCCATCCATCCTTTCTCTCATTATCCATCCATTGACCCTTTCACTCATCCATTCATCCTTTCACGAATCCATCCAGCCATTCACCCATTCCTTCACTTACTTACTCACCCACCTTTCAAATTAATTATGAGCTGAGCCTTTGTCTGCAGAGTTGCAGACAGAAGAGGCCCATCAAGAACCCCACCCTCGCTGTAGTGCCTAAAGCAAGGGGTGGGGGAGGGTTCACTATGTCCCTGCACATAGGAAATCTGCAAACTTCGAAGTCATGAGTCATGCATGATGCACAGTGCCAGGACATGAGGCGATTGTGACATGGTGTTGTTTCCAGGGCTTTAAGATGTTTTGAAAAAACTTGGGGTTCTCTTCAAATGGCGTGTCCGATGTAATTAAGGGCGTGGCTTAAAACACATAAGTTAAAAATCTGTGCTTAGCATGGTTTGCTGCCCGACTGGTATTCTACTACGTCTGTTACTGCATCCAGATATATAATACATTACACCTACAACAAGTCAGGACTATTGGCTTTGTCAATGGTTGTTATTTGCATAAAATAAAAAAGCAGCCACTACGGCTTCATTAAATACAATATTGAAAAAGCTTCAGTTCCAAAATTATGAGACTGTGAAAGAACTCTAACCCCTTCTTTTTAACTTCTTTTGCTGGCTTCTTTTCATGAACTGGATGCTGTACATTTCTTCCATCGGGTGAGGTGCAACATTTTTCTTTATGGACTGTTAAAACAGAATGCCCTGCCCTAGAACGAGGCTGCAGGAGGCCTACCACATGCTTTAACAGCCCAGACTGGCCCATTGTCATTCTGTATGTGACAATCTGCAGGCATACAGAATGACAATGGGTGGGGTGGGGCTGCTCTTGTGCTCAGAGGAAGAGTGCAAGGCGGCCCCATCAGGGAGCTGAGGCTTCTTGCAGGGGAACAGTGCTGTTCCCCAATGCCCAAAATTACGAACAAAAGGCGTCCGTAAAAGGGATCATCACGGACAACGGACGTGAGATCCATATCATGGACGGTCCGTGAAATTTACGGATGGTTGGTCACCCTACCTTCAGTCCCTCACAGCATCCCCATCCAGTTCTTTTGAATACCAGGTTCGATGATGTGAAACCATATCTCTCACTGACTGACCCACTGGCCAGTAGTAACATGTGGTTTCTGTTAGTATTCTCATATAAACGAGTACAATATCCATTCCGATTTATGGTGTTGAGCATTAGTGTTTAGGATAGCTTTCTCCATGGTACTCATAAAACGTTTCACTTCCCCATTTAGCTGCAGACAAAGTGGTTTAACCCATACATTTCTGATGTTTAGGGATCATAGATACTCTGCCATTTTGTGGCCTTGGAAGTGAGGCCCATTGTCTGTCCTCAACTCCTGTACTAACCAATGGGTGGTTAGGATTTTCTCCAGTTTAGGAAAGGCCTCCTCCACTGCTGAGCTGGCAACCACCTCCACCTCAGTGTACCTTGAAAAGTCTACGATAACCACTAACATGTACCGTCCATCCAGAAGGCTCCTAAAAGTTGCACTGCCTCGCATCCCTGAACGTTAGGGAATCCCTTCTGTGATCACTGGAGCAGGAGTATCTGGCTTTTCAATTTGGGGCAGTGGTTTGGATTACAAACCTTTGAGCAGAGGAAGAAGTGGCTTGTGATTGGTATGGACTGTAATATGGTGCCCAGACACATACATGTAAAAATGATGGCACCCCTAATCAATGGCTATGGTCTCCTGCTCAATCTGTTGGTAGAAATGATATGTTGGCATGAGAGTCCACTGGCATAGGCCATTTCCCACATTTTTGCCACTGGGACAAACCGGGCCTCGGGCCTGTAAGTCTAGCTTACACCAACAATTCAGTCTCTTTGGTTGGATCAGAATATAGCAGCGTAGTCTTGTGTGACTACGCTCCTTTTGTTTTCTGGAAGGATTCCTACAGGGCTGCTGTCCAAGACCATAACTTAGAGGACTTGGTCAGCTCACAAAGAGTGAAATCAGAGATCTCTGATCTGCTCCCCCAATGCTGCAGGTCTCGTTGACTCTGCTATGCGGTCTGCTGCCAGTGTTCACTCTTAGCGCTCTGTGCTGTCTGCATGTGCTTTCTGTCTCCAGACAGTAAGGAATCTGTTAGCCTGATCTGTACTGCCTGAATAATGTTTTCCTTTACTGTTCCTCGAGTAAGTTATCTAGTGACTGTAGCCATATGTGTGCATTGTTACTTGTTGTTTACTTTGTTTCCCTCCATTGCACATTTTCGCTTTGAAGCCACAGCGCCATCTGCTTCTTTCCCATCCGCTACTCCTTCCACCCAGCACCCTGCCCCTCCCAGAACCTACTTAATGGAGGCAGCAGCATGATCCCATTAAGCAGATCTCTTTTCCCCCTGCAAGCTGCAGGTCTCCTGGACTCTGCCACGCGGTCTGCCGGAAGCGTTCGTTCTTAGAGCTCTGTGCTGCCTGCACATGCTTTCTTTCTGCGGTCAGTTAGGAATCTGTGTTATGCTCCTTTGTACTGCCTTATTAACAATTTCCTTTGCTATACAACCAGTAAGTTGTGTTAGCCCCATCTGTACTGCCTGATTAACGTTTTCCTTTCCTGTACCTCCAGTAAGCTATCTAGTGACTGTAGCCATGCATGTGCATTGTTACTTATTGTTAGCTTTATCTCCATGACGCATTACTGCTTTGAAGCCACTGTGCTATCTGTTGCTTTCCCGCCCACTGCTCCCGCCACCCAACACCCCACCCTGCTCCCAAGACCTGCTTAATGGAGGCCACAGCGCAGATTGCGCCAAATGCAAGCCCGTCTTCACCCATCCGTGCCTGGACTGCGCCCAGAGTCAGGAACTCTGGTCCTCCGGCCACCAACAGATACTCCATCGAAGAGCCTCGAGCCCTGTACCCCAGACACCACAACGACAACTTCTGCCTCGCACCTCCTCAATTCACCTGCTGCCACTGTCTTTGCCTGCAACTCAGCACCACCTCCCTTCACTGAACCCAGCACCACCCCACATACCGTGACCGACACAGAACCACTCCACTGCCTCCTGCTTAACGCTTTATCACTCACCACCACCCCTGACATCGAAACCGCAATGTCCAATGTAGACAGGATGCTAAACCAGAACCGCACCAACAAACAAGGAGGCGGCATTGCCATCATCCATAGAGAAACCATCTGTTGCACCACCACTGAAGATGACACTACACCAATCATTGAGCACCTCGACTTCTAACTCCAAACCAATGACAGAACGGCCATGAGAGGCACCCTCACATACAGACTCCTGGGCCGACGCCCGCATACTGCAATGCCATTCCCAATTTCATTGCCCCACTCGTCATCAACTCCAAACACTACATCTTCTTGGCGACCTCAACTTCCACCTTGAAGACGCTAACACCTCCTACCTCCTGGAAAGCCTAAGCAACATTGGCCTCACCCGACTAGTCACCAACCCCACACACAGCGCAGGACACATTCTCGACCCAATCTTCACAGCCAGCGACAAGGTCAACTGTAGGCATGCCACCAACCTCACCTGGACCTACCATGCCATTGTCCACATCACCATCGCAGAAGCGCCATGCACCACCACCAGGACTTCCAGCTCCTCCTAACGCAGTTGGAACAAAGGGACAGAGACCCAGTGGATGGATACCCTCAATACCACAGATCCAGACCCCGCAACCACCATCAAGCAGGCCATCGAGAACCTCTCCATCTGGAATACCAAATGCACCGACAGAGTTACCCCCATCAAGCGCCCCAAGACCGGGAGATCCACCAAACAAGCTAACTGGTACATACCAGAACTCAGGATTGTGAAACGCAGCTGCAAATGTCTAGAGAGATGATGGAGCACCAGCAAAGATCCCACAGACCAAGCCACCTTCCAATCAGCTCATCAAGACCTAAAAGGCATGAAAAAACATATTTAAGCCTCCTCCAACCCAGTAGCGGCTGGTGGAATTTAAGACTGGTGCGGCGTAAAAGCAATCAATGAATTTTTGCACGCAGGTTTTTATGGTGGGTTTGGGAGGACTTTGCCCGAGAAATTCTTTTTAAAATTGCCATATTTTGGACCAAAAATACAGCTATTTTAGGGATTTATAAAGAAAAACATTCTGTCAAGTAATCATTGGCAATTTTTAAAATGTGAAGAATGGCAATTTCACCATACTTTTCCACCAGCTGCAGCAGTTAGGACATTCTGTGGCAAGGAAGCAACCACGGGAAGTGAGTGAATTGCAGGCTGCTGCTTTATTCTATTACTTCAGTTTCCCCACTGGGTCAGCAGCTTAATATTTGTCATGAAAGGGAAAGGGCTGCATGAATGCTTTAAATCAGTATTGTTCAAACAATCTAACAATGTAAGGTGACAGTTTTGCATGATCATGCCCAACCAATTACATTACACAAATTCATTTTTAGGAGCATGGAAATCAAGTGATTTGCCCAAATTCACAGGATGTTGTGCCTATTCAGAGACTTTAATTAGGCAACCTGCTTTCTAGACAAAGGAGTAGTCCTGGATAATCGACTACTTTTCAGAAGCATCTGTCTTCATTCCTTATCAGGCAGACAGAATTTAGAAGGCTGCCAACTGCTTAGTTTATTGCCTAATTATGCTATGGACAGAAAGAGTGGGAAGGTTAATAGAGGGAAAGGAAGAATAGCGTGAATACGATTTCATGAGAGAAAAGTGAGAAAAAACAAGAAGGAAGAGAGCAAGGGAGGGAAAGTGAGAGCAGTAGACACTTTTTTTGAACCCGTTTTAAATCCTAGTTTGCTGAGTATTATGTTCTGAAAGTGGCACGAAATGTCTGTAGATGTTCTTCCCATTTATGCATTACATTTCTTTCAATGTTGAAACTTATAGAAGGAATTCTGTTTTCGTTTGAGTTTCAGTTCTCTTTGAGGCATCCAGATTTTGGTAACCTGCCAAAACAGTGATATATGCCTTGATTCCATTAAATAGTTTCGACCTCTCAAGCTACAGGTAGCACGTGGCCATGTGTGAACACTTTAACAACTTCTGGCTCTTTAGCCTAGACACTTTGCATCTTGGAACTTGCAGTCTCAGGTTCCCATTCTGAGTACTGGCTGAAAGCAGTGTTTTTTAGTAAGAGGCAGTTTGAAGTTGTCATTTTTGACCCTGGGCCACTCGGCAGCAAGACTCTGTCGAAAGGTAAAATGTGGACTTGATGTGTTTCCAACTTTACACTCTCTGAAGATCTGTGCTTTGGAGGTAATCGTAAAATGTTCCTTCTTGAAAAGATTCAGGTGTTGAGAGAGCAGAGGGGCCTAGGAAGAGCAACGCTTTCATTGTAGTGCAGAAAATTAAAACACATACCACACAATCCTCACAGCGAACTGTGATAAGCAGGCATTGGATTAACTGGATGTGACATCCTACAGATGAACCTGCAAGTGCCATCTATCATCTGAAGTTATTTGACATAGGTCAAGCCTGGTCTGATAAAGAATTCTTGCCTTTGCTCCTCAGACCACGTCCGACGGCCTGTTCTACCTCAAACTCGCTGTCTCGCTGCATGTTAGATATCACTGTTTACAGCACATGTTGTCTCTCATTTTTTCCGAGCAAACAAGGAGATGATGGACGGAGCGCTGAAACTTTTCATACACTCACCCCCAGTCACAGATCTGGGTTGAATCCATAATTGTTCTTTAGCTCACTTCGCCACCCCTGTTCAGACCCAGCTATATGGAAATCAGTCTTGACCCTGTGCCTCATGGGAACAGTCCAGCCCGAACTGCCAAGCCAGGTCTTCCCTGGACCGGAAACAAGCATCCTGGGACCGGTTTCGGGGTAACACCCCTCTTCAGCCAGGCTAGCTTGAATCCAGTGGCAAAGTGAGCAAGGGACCCACGTCTGGGCATACCCTGCCAAATTAGGGTGAACAAAGCAAACACAAGGAGATGATGGACGGAGCGCTGTAACTTTTCAGACACTCACCCCCAGTCACAGATCTGGGTTGAATCCATCATCATTCTTTAGCTCACTGTGCCAACCCAGTTCAGACCCAGCTATATGCAAATCAGTCTTGACCCTGTGCCTCATGGGAACAGTCCAACCCGAACTGCCAAGCCAGGTCTTCCCGGGACCGGAAACAAGCATCCTGGGACCGGTTTCGGGGTAACACCCCTCATCAACCAGGCTAGTTTGAAATCCAGTGGCATAGTGAGCAAGGTACCCACGTCTGGGCATACCCTGACAACTTAGGGCGAACAAAGAAAACACAAAGAGATGATGGACGGAGCGCTGAAACTTTTCAGACACTCAACCCCAATCACAGATCTGGGTTGAATCCATCATCGTTCTTTAGCTCACTTCGCCACCCCAGTTCAGACCCAGCTATATGCAAATCAGTCTTGACCCAGTGCCTCATGGGAACAGTCCAGACTGAACTGCCAAGCCAGGTCTTCCCTGGACCAGAAACAAGCATCCTGGGATAGGTTTCTGGGTAACACCCCTCATCAGCCTGGCTAGCTTGAATCCAGTGGCAAAGTGAGCAAGGTACCCAAGTCTGGGCATACCCGGCCAACTTAAGGCAAACAAAGCACACACAAGGAGATGATGGACGGAGCACTGAAACTTTTCAGACACTCACCTCAGTCACAGATCTAGGTTAAATCCATCATTGTTCTTTAGCTCACTTCGCAACCCCAGTTCAGACCCAGCTATATGCAAATCAGTCTTGACCCTGTGCCTCAAGGGAACAGTCCAGCCCGAACTGCCAAGCCAGGTCTTCCCTGGACCGGAAACAAGCATTCTGGGACCGGTTTCGGGATAACATCCCTCATCAGCCAGGCTAGCTTGAATCCAGTGGCAAAGTGAGCAAGGGACCCACGTCTGGGCATACCCTGCCAACTTAGGGCGAACAAAGCAAACATAAAGAGATGATGGATGGTGCGCTGAAACTTTTCAGACACTCACCCTCAGTCACAGATCTGGTTTGAATCCATCATCGTTGCAAATCAGTCTTGACCCTGTGCCTCAAGGGAACAGTCCAGCCCGAACTGCCAAGCCAGGTCTTCCTTGGACCTGAAACAAGCATCCTGGGACCGGTTTCGGGGTAACACCCCTCATCAGCCAGGCTAGCTTGAATCCAGTGGCAAAGTGAGCAAGTCTGGGCATATCCGACCCACAAAGCATTTGCTGGAATAAAAACATGCAGTAATAATAATACAACAGGGCTACACTCCGGGCTAATCTGATAGTACACAGCACACTGACACATTCCACTCTGTTCAATGCCAGTGGACATGAATAAAAGCGAAACCAACAGAGTGAAGCATATTCACTGTATTAAAGAAGGATTTTAAATGAGCCCTAAAACAGAGCAAGAGAGACGTGAGGAGGCTGAAAAAGAACAAGACTGACTTACCCAGCCTTACCTTGTCCTCCGCTTCATCCGGTTGGTGTTGTAGATGGAGGTACGGCACAGCAGTAGCGGTCTCATTTCCACTGGTGCTGCTGAAATGCTCTCTCTGGCAGAAATGCTCTAAACAGGTACACGAGGTGCAGAAGCATGCGCAGTGCATTCTGTTCAGAGCATCCAGCACGTGACCCGGCCTCATAGAGCCATGTGTTGTCTCATGATTATGTGATGTCACATCTCTCCAGGCTGTAAGCCCTCTCTTTCCTAACTCGTCAGTCTGTGACGCCTTGGGAAAGGGTGGGGTTGGTGAGAGGCAGTTTCAGAATTGACAGGCAGTCCCGGGAGTACAGGGCTGATGCTGTACATGCCTGGGGCTGCTTTAAAAAAATGCCCCTGCTTCACGTCATCACTGGGCAGTCCCTGGAGACCCCCAAGTATTGAAGGCCGGGCTGACACCATGTCAGCCCGCACGCTGTTGAAAACTCAACTACCATGCAACTGGCACATGCATACTTGTACTGTGTCTCAGTAAACCTACCTGCCTGACGTCCGTTTGTGTGAGCGTCACTCAAGGTAGGCACATTTACTCCATTATAATAGAAAGGTGGATGGGAATTGCTCTTTTCAATTACCATCCATAAAGTTCGCAAAATTATTACTAGGGTGCAGCCCCCTCCCAGTTTTAGGAGCCGCCCCTGCTCCAACCACAGCAAAGTACTCTTCACCATCGTCAGAGAGGTCTCCTTCCTGTCAGTCACGAGTACACGATACCCTCATCCCAGAAACTCAGCAACGCCCTGGCAAACTGCTTCCATGACAAGATATCCACTATCGACAGCAACTTTGAACTCCAAGCCACTGACCTCAACAGCCTCCTCAAGCTGACTGACACCACATACAGCCCTCCGCACACTGCATGGGAACAACTCACCTCACAGAGCATAACGTTCATCATGAACTCCATCCACTCCAGAGCGCCCACGGACCCTGCCACCACCACTTCTTCAACCGCAGGAGGAAGGAAATTAGCAGCGAACTCACCTCCATCCGCAATGCATCCATCACCTCAGTCACCTTCTCCAATCAATGGAAATAGGCAGAAGTCAGACCCCTTCTCAGAAAAACCTCCCCCAACCCCAGCAAACTCAAAAACTACAGACCCATCTCTCTGCTCCCCTTCCTCACCAAAGCCCTCGAGAAGGCCATCAACCGACAACTCCTGGAAAATCTGGAGAGCAACAACCTGCTGGACACCTCACAGTCCAGCTTACGTGCCAACCACAGCACTAAGACAGCCAATGTGAAAAGTAAATAAATGAATTTAAAAAAAACACCTTGCGCTTTTATTTATTTACTTTTCACTGTCCCGCTGTATGTCAAATTCCACTACCCTCCACCCCGCCCGCCTCACCGCCCCACAGCGTTAACCTGTGCAAACCGCTGCTGGAGACCAGCCTGATTGTTGATACTGACGACATCAGAACCATCCTCGATCAAGGAGTCACAGCAGCCCTGATCCTCCTCGACCTCTCAGCAGTGCTAAACACCGTATCCCACCACATCCAGGTTCCAGGGAGACGCCCTCAAATGGATTGCATCCTTTTTCACAGGATGAACCCAGAGAATCCGCTTACCTCCCTTCACGTCGGAATCCAAAAGCATCATCTGCGGCCCCCATGGTTCACACCTTAGCCCCACCCTGTTCAACATCTACATTTTGTTTTTTAAACAGAATTTTATTGTAACTCGTTACCATACCAACAGACCACGACCGCAACCCTGGCATCATCCTGGACAACAAACTCACCATGAAACACCAGATCAACTCATTCTCCTCTGCCTGCTTCCATACCTTTTGCATGTCCTCCACCGGTGGGCCCACACCGGGTTGCCCGTGTGCAGAGCAGGTCATCCCAGATTAACTCTACAAAGTAGTAACTGCTGGTAACCTGGTCAGCCAATACCCTGTGGGATGGTCTCCCTGGAGTGGGTGGAGTCACTGGTTCTCTGACGGTAGCTATGAGCCCAGCTGTGCCTGTTGATTGCCTGCTAAGGAATGCCCTGGAGCATACTATCTGGAGGAGATGGAGATCCGGTCCCATGCTCAGATGTTGGGATTGCCAGTCTGGGTGCTCATGAATTGGGGGAGATGTATTTTTTTCCCTGGCTGATAGACAACTTTGGATGGGCTGAGGAACTTAATTATCTTAATTAATTTCAAAGGGACCTGTAAAAGTCAGGTGATATCCAAAAAAGGCCCGCCTTTGTCCCTATAGTCAGGCTGGCACCAAACCCAATGTGAAAAATTCAACCCCCAGAACAGGTTTCTAGTCACCACAGAGGAAGGGGATACTAAATACTCAGGAATAAGGTACGCTATGGTATTGTTTGTAGTAGTGCATACAACAACTGCTGAAAATATGGGTAAGGTTGCCCCAGGGAATATTTACCTTATTGGTTAAGGAAGAGCCAAGAGTCACCCCCTCCCACCAGCTGGTGCCAGGCATAAATGTGGCACCCCAAGGTACAAACCTTGGTGCACTTTCTAGACCGGTTGAAGAATAGTAGGACTGCATCTGCTGTTTGAGACCTATGAGGAGACTTGAAGAGCTGGACCTGCTCCCACTTGTACCCAGTACAATAAAGTAGACTCCAAGGATCAGTTGCCTGGTCGCTTGTGTGGCTACAGGAACACAACAAGCTACAAGAGTTTTTTTCTTAAAGTACCCACTTGACATCTAGCACCTGGACCTGCACTGGACTCTCCTGTTGGCCTCTGCCTGGCACCCTGAGAGAAAGTCTCTACGAGACTCCTTGAGGTCATGGAGGGCTTAAAAGTGTGCTCCTATGGTTGTTTGGGCATTATATGAAAGTTTTTACATTTTTGAAAAGTTTTCCTCAAAAGCTCCAGAGCTTCAGCAGGCCCTGTCAGAAAAAGTATCCAATCAGCAGTTCCAGAGCATTGAAATGGATTTCATCTTCATCCCAGTCACAAAGTTTCCAATACCTCCAAAAAAAACAACTACATCTAATTCTGAATCAATAAAATATTTTTGTAGCTGTGGTCAGGTGATTGCACATCCAGAACCTCCACTGTTTGGGTCAGTTTTCGATAATGGTCTGTAGTGAAAAAGGCACATATATGGTATCTACATCCTGCTACCAACGGCGTGTACGTCGATCATAAACCATAAGGTTTACAATCCAAAATGAAAGGAAAGAATATACTGAAGCGTACTTAACATATAGTTCAATAAGAAAAAGTTCATAGGCGTTTCAATGCCAATGGTTCCAGAAATATATATTCCAAAATAGACAAAAGTTTCACATGTGTCTTGATGTTGACTTATTTTTTAAAAAAAAGGAACCCAGTTTTGTCATAAAAATAATAAATCCCCACTGAAGAAAAACAGTGACTTATGCACATCAACTGGCAGCCAACACGTGTTTCATCACAAAGCAACTTTTTCAAGGCTGCAACAATTTATAAACAAGATATAAGGTTATCTTAGAACCCTTACATGGAGGTATGACTATATTTTATCAACAGAAAGGGAAAGAGAGACAGATAAATAACTGGGAATTTGCAAGCCTCTATATCCAAAAGTTTCTGGTAAAAATGGTGGGGGGAGTATTAAGTAAAAAGCAAGTAGACCCAATGTGAATTTAATAAGACATTCACCAGTATGTAGTTGCACATGCCAAGGGTGAATATATACACCACAACTAGGTAAAACATAAGAATATAAGGTGTGTACAATAAAGTCCCAAATGATGCCCTCATTGAGCATCAGCTAGACTAGTTCCCTAAAAGAAAGTCTGAGAGTCAAAATGTGTAACATTGAATACCTGAGCAAAATTACCACATGAAAATGGTAGTAGGAACACGCCAGATCACTGTGGAAAGTGATTGAATATTACTGAAAAAGTTATTGAATATTACTGAAAACTACTGAATAACCTAAGGATGAGAAATAAAGAATTTACCTGTACAGGGAGATATGTGTACTGGCTAAGGAAGAAAAGTATAAAAAACGTACTGCTGTGATATGTCTCTGTTGGATTTTATGCATGATCATCCCCAAACTTTTGTCTTCACCCTCCTGTTTAATGAGCCTGTTTTTAGTTGCTTTTAGTACTCTGCACTTTATCACTGCTGACCAGTTGTAAAGTGCTTGTGCTATCTCCTTAAAACATATTAGAATTGGCTTACAATCAATTGGCATATTTCATTTACTTATACGTCCCTAGTAAAGAGGTACTACATGTACCCAGGGCCTGTAAACTAAATGCTACTAGTGGGCCTGCAGTACTGGTTGTCCCATCAAATTACGTAGCCCTTTAAACATGTCTCAGGCCTGCCATTGAAGCCTGTGTCTGTGTGCAGTTTTAAACTGACATTTTGACCTGGCAAAATAAACCTTTTGCCAGGCCAAAACCTTCCTTTTTAATACATATAAGTCACCATCAGAGTTGGCCCTGGATAGCCTAGAGGGCAGAGAGCAGTTTATTTAAAAAGTACAACATGTACTTCTAAGTTTTACATTTGCTAATAGTGAAAAATTCTTAAATTCCTTTTTTCACTACTGCAAGGCCTACATTTCCCAAAGGATAACATGGGAGTTACCTTATTACATTTAATAAGCTGTAACTTCCAAATGGGAACAGGTAACCAGTTCATGTTTGGTGTCTTTGTAATTGTAATGAAAAATCCTCTCTTAAAATCAGATTTTAAATTATAATTTTGAAACTGGCACTTTTCAAAATTTGGTATTTTCCTGCCTTAGCCACTTAGTGCTTGCAGCCTGTCTCTGTGTCACATGACTGGGTGTAACTGACAGTTGGGCTTTGTGTATTTATCCTTGACAGCCACACACAACAGAGGGCTTTAATGTGCCTGAATGCACCATCACTGGCAGGCCGTGAAGCACAGCTAGACACAGCCCTATTTACACCTGAATAGGCTATGTTCTGCTTCGACACAAAGGGCCAGATAACCCCTGTTGTTAGTCTGGAGTCAGGACAAGGGAGGCCAGATACCTGTGAACTTTAAAGTCATTCCTCTGAAAGTGCTAGTCTGTTGGTCTCCTGCTCAGAGCAACAGGGACATAACAGGCCCCCAACCATCTGAAGCAGCACCCATATCCAGTGGAGTAAGTCCCTGACCCCCAAGTGGTGCTCCTCAGGCATGTGGACCCTTTGTGTGGTCTCACTGGAGCTGAATAGAAGAATTTTGGCTCTTCTTAACCGCGAAAGGCCCACTGGCAACAAAACTTTGTCTCTTGCACAACCCGCCAACGTGAAGTTTCCGCCAACCTGACCCTTTGTGCTACAGCGGCAACCGCTTACGAGGAGTGCCACTGCAAATCTCCTACCCACCTGTTTACAATGGCAACAGGATCTTTACGCTAGAGGTACGATAGTCCACGATGCCAGGCCTGCTCTTCTCGTTACATCAACAACCATCTGCAATTCTTCCCTGGTCCTCGCAGCCCCCTTCACCACAAACAGAATTTTTTGCAGTGGACTGAGAAGGTACATTTTCAGCAGGACTGATCTGATCCCTGTATCTGACCCATGCTCTATTGCGGTTAGCCCGAACTTGTGACTTTCTCCCGGTCTCGCATGACCAGATAACTGCGACTGGTGCTATGGGCTTTGTGGTGCTATTTCCACTTAAACCTTTGCATATTTCTGGTTCTACAGATTGGATGTTTGTTGTTTTGGCCTTGATTTATTTCTTAAAGTTTTCTCTATTTTTCTAAAATGTTGTGGCATTTTTCTTGTGTTGTTTTTCGCTTTATTACTGTTTTAAGTGTTGCATAAATACTTTACACCTTGCTTCTATTTTAAGCCTGACTGCTCTGTGCCAAGCTTCCAGAGTGTTGAGCACAAGTTAATTTGGTGTTTGCTTGTGCCTCACCCTGACAAGGACTGTGGTTGCTGTTTGAGTAGGGTATCACCCCCCTCAACCAGTAACCCAGTTTCTCACAGTCACTATAACCACATGGTCCAGCTAGAGTGGTAGGTGTCATCATAAGTGGATGAACCAAAGGTTGAAGTGTAATGGATTCAGAACTTGAAGTAGACAGAATGAGGCCGCCATACGCCTCCAGCAAAAATATAGAAAACATGATATTTTTTTTTTTTTTATATTGAACAGAATAATGCTGTTAAAATGCCATAAAATAGTAACTAAATGTTAAAACCTTTGAAAACCGACCTGTGTCCTGGTCAAGGTCCACATGTGAGTGAGCTCGCCAAGCAATGTGGCTCTCAACGCTGTAATAGCGTGATGAGCAAAAATAAAGAAAGGACTAAAGGTCCAAGCAAGTGTTACATTTATCACAATCTTGTAATGGAGTATGAAAGCATGAAAACTGGTATGTTGTCAAGTAAATGTAACTGCCATTAAGTGGAGATACCATTTAAAACAAGTAGAGGAATGAAAACGTCCATAGTCCTGAAAGTAAATGAGATAATGATTAAAACTACTCTCTTTAGAGATCTCTATATGTTACTGACCAGTATCCCAACAGTTACTCGTGTGCTGAAAACAAAGGAAGGATAACACGTCAGTGTGTATGGCAAACTCACCACCATCTTGTCAATGGAAGCAGCCCCATTAATGTGTTGTTAGTAATTGTCAACATCGTCTTGGTGGGACAAGGGACATGCAAAGATTAGAAATGGACATTTGCAAGCAGGATTTAATGAATTATGGCCTTATTACGACTTTGGCGGTCCTCCTGTTGGCCCGCCACCGCCACTCTGATAGTAGGACCGCCAAGGCCGTTGTGCACCCGCCCACAGTATTTCGATTGTAATCCATGGCGGTGAACGGTGCAGGGGCATTCTCACAGCAGTGGTATGTTAGGCTTAAAGGAGAGCTTAACATGCAGACGGCCGCAGTGAGAGCTCCGGTTGCACATTCCTGAACTGTGTGGCATGCATGCCACACTGTGGAGGAACAGGTATGTAATTCCAGGGGGGCATAGCATGTGCCCCCCACGCATGCAAACCCAGGCCCACGAGGGGCAGGAGGCCCTGTTAGGGCCCCCTTAGTTGCCTCTCCACCACCCTTTTCATGGCAGGCTCACCGCCATGAAAAGGACAGTGGAAAGGCAACTCGTAATATGCTCGGCGATGCCGGCTTTGGCACCATTGGCATATTACTGTGCCTTTCCAGACCGCCGGCACAGGGGGATCCTTGATCCTGGCAGAGCCATCGGTCTCGCGGCGGTGCGACCACCACACTTTAATATGTACTCATAATAAGGTCCTTAGTTGTTCAGTATTATTTGTGAGTGTCACCAGATCTATGTAGGCAGTACCATCTGACCCTATCCCCCGGCGCCAAATTCAACAAAAAAGGAGAGGGGGCTGTGTGGCCCCCCTCCCCAAGCCTTATTAGGCCTCGAGAACCCCATCCCTCAGGACGTATTTTATTATACTGGGAGGGGGCCACATGGCCCCCCTACCAAGCCTATTATGGCCCCAAGGACCCACTTTCCGGCTTGCCTTCAATACAGATGCAGATACTGGTGCCCACCCAGGGCAACCTCAAACAACACTTTGGGGTCATTTCCACTTAATGGCAAATATATTTACTTTACAACATATCAGTTTTAATATTGTCATTTTCCATTCCAAGATGGCTGTGAGTTTAACACTCCAATACTCTAATTCTGAGTTTGAGAAAATGTTCATGGAGAAATCTACATAGCTCCAGAGCACTAGCTGGTCCAACCTGCTTCAGTCATCCCGCCTTTGGTTCCAAGGCAATGGCTACAGTTTCAGCAGCAACTTGAGAGGGGAGGATTTTTCTTCTCAAAAAGTGACAAAGTGCATTCTGCATTAGGACTTGGAAGATATTTCTATGTTTTTCTTCAGGAAACTGACAAAGACCATTTGTTATGTGAGACTTTTTGTTTTCCAGACTTTCACCGGAACTAATTCACTGTATGTGACTTGGGCATTATTGCAGTTCCGCTGAAATTGCACCTTGGTACAGGTCTACCTAAAACAACCAGTCCCCTTTATTGGATTTTTGTTATCTTGGTGTCATTTTGCTGATTATATTTTTTATAAATTGGAGTGGATTTTTATTATTTGGTGTTTTTGACTTTTTAACTGTTTTTGGTACTTTTCAATGCTTTACACATTTTCTTAAAGTTAAGCCTGTCTTTTCTGTGCCACAGCTACCAAGGGTGAGCTCAGGTTTCAAAATGTGAAACCTTTGACTGGACCTAACAGGTTAGTGACTTTATTACTTATAGTGGACTACCATCCATCCCAATTAATAATTCACTTTCTTACAATTTTCATTCAGAGGGAGAAATTGTTTTTCATGGTATGACATCACACCTATCCTTTGGCAAGTTGTCAATAAGTGGAAAATCGCATAAGTCAATGGCAAAGAGGAAGTTACGCTCACTGCTATACAATAATGCTTTTGATGTAGAAGGGGTATAAAGTGGCACACAATTAAACTCACAGACAAACACTTGTGCATACAATTCAGTATTCATAGTTTTTTCCTATAATGGTGCCCAATGACGCCACTTCCCGTCAATGCAAAATGACAACTTTTCAACCTTTCCCATTATCCACCCTGTGCAACAAAGCAACATATGATTCATCCCTGTTCTCAAATACATGGCAAACGTATACAAACACATGGGCATGGCTCACTCTACTGCTGCAGAATGTGTGGTGTTCCATGGCTGAGTGAGGCTGGAAATGACAGTTTATAGCCAGGTAAATAGGGCCAGAGTCTTTAAAAAAAATGTTAATCTGTACCCCAGATCTTTTCTGCCCTGTCTGCATGCAAACTTACAAATGTTTACAATTCACATAGGTTTCCCAGAGCTTGGAAAACTGCGAAAGTCATAGTGCCCAGTTCACAAAGGTAAACTCAGACCTGAACTCTAACTTTAGACCTGAAGTCTACGTTTACAACTTACAGTCTAAATTGAAGTCCAGGGCATATTTATAATGCCCCTGTGGCACTTTTACACTGCCGGAGCGTCACTTTTGAGACGCTCAGGAGGCACAGTGTGCTGACCCATATTTACAAGGCCACGCAAAGCCACCACGCATGGCTTTTGATGGCCTTGTAAATATGGAGTTAGGCAATGCCTTACTTTGCATGGAAGGGGCGTTCCATGGGTGTTGCTGTGGGTGTTCCCTCGCAACACCAATGTTTTTTGACACTGCCCCAGACTTACAACATAGCGTAATTCTGGGGCAGTGCCACAACTTGTGTCTTCCCAAGCAGGCGTATCGAGGAGAAATGATTACATTTCTCCTTGTTTTTCCTCTTTTTGTGTGTGCTGCACTCATAGGTCAAGGAAAACACTTCCTTTGATTGTTTTTGTGCAGGAAGGCGGCCCTTCCTGCACAAAAACAATCATGCCACCAATACATACACCCTTGCACCATGGAGCAATGTTGCCTGCGTTGGTGCTCGGCCGCAGTTTTCTTTTGACGTAGGGCAGTGCAGCTAGAAGGCTTGCGATGCTGCCCTACTCCAAAATATTGTAAATATGCCCCTAAGATTAGGCCTGAAGTCTAAGTTTAGACCTGAAGTCTAAACTTTGACTTCAGGTCTAAACTTAGACTTCAGGTCTAAACTTAGGGGCATAGTTACACTGCCCCTGCAGCACTTTTACGCCGTCCGAGCATCACTTTTGTGACGCTCAGGAGGCACAGTGTGCAGCCCCATAATTACAAGGCCATGCAAAGCCACCCTGTGTGGCTTTTCATGGCCTTCTAAATATGGCGTAAGGCAATGCCTTACTCTACGTGAAAGCGGCATTCCATGGGTGCTGCTGTGGGTGATCCCACGCAACATCCATGGTTTTTGACACTGCCTGAGATTTACAACATAGCGTAAATCTGGAGCAGTGGCAAAACTGATGCCTTCCCAAAGCAGGCATTATGAGGACGTTTTTTTCCTCTTTCCACGTGTGCTGCATTCTGCAGCACACTTAAAATGAGGAAAACGCCAGACAGACTAGTAAGGTGTCATTAATAATGAGGATATAAGAAACCATGTAGATCATTCATTATTAAGGACACCTTAATAGTCTGTCTTTTAAGACAAGTTTTACAGCCCTCATCAAGCGTCTATGGACATGTACTTTATAAGGTATATATGATTTCTATCTTATGCCCCTGTGGCCTATCGCAAACTCCAGCAGCCTTTTATAATCATTGTTCCCTTCCTAATATCACTATCTTTATCATTAACAGAATTAAATGAATATGCGCTAAATACTCTTGATTTGAGTATTATACAGGGAACACATCAATTTGGTTCTCCAGTCGGGCAAGCCTTTGATGAGTTAAGCAATTAATTTCATATCCTTACATTGTAAGTCGGTTAGAGTTCCATCTGCTCTATTGAACTCTTTCTCTTCGACTTCACACACGGATTTGAATTGTTTATTGACACAAGTTCAGGTCTGATCTTCTCTCTGTCTTTTTGTGGCTTAATCTCTTGGATACGACTCTTTGGTAAAGATTCTATTCACAAGCTGTCATTTGTGGTATCGCTTTTATATTCTATTGCACTTTTCTCTATACTGATGACACATATATATTTTTTTTGGTATTGGTGGTAGGAATGTATTCTATTTTTGAGGAGTCATTGATTTGACGAATCATTCTTTGATTTTACAAATCGATGGAGCATTGTTCAACAAAAAGGATCTTTAAAAATAAGTCAATTGTAATTATGGGGCATCCATTAGTAATATACGTATTTTTGACACTTACAGATTTCCCCCACTCCTTGCCTTGATCTTCTTCCATACCATTAGACCTGAAGAAGGTGGTCTGAAAGAGATTATAACCACCGAAACGTGCGTTGACCTGGATGACTGATACCCAGCCCACAGCACCGCCATGGAGATTGCTATGTTATCTGTCTTCTCTATGACATGTGTAGTGTATGTGATCTTGGTAGGGTATAGGATGTTTGGATGAGAGAATAAGAATGGTTGTTGGTGTGACAGTTAGTATGTTAGTGTGGGGATGTGTTAGTACAATGAAATGATTCTGTCCATTACAAAGAATTGTACATTTGTGGACTATGTACAATAGATGAAATTGTTGGACTTGATCACAAAAAATATTTCTCTCTTTTAACTGAAAATAATGTGTAAATTCTAAAAAATTATTTTTTATAAATTGTTGACGATTCTTTCTATTTTTGTTACGAATAAGGTAAAAAATGATTCTGAATAACTAAATACATTTATAAAAAAACCTTAAAAGATAGAGATGTTGTAAGTTTGTCATGATGTTAACATGGATAGCCCAGTAGAGCTGTTGTCAGCCTACACAAAAGAAATGTAGGTCTAGTGGGAGTTTTTTGTATATATTTGTTAATATTGTTTCCCCCTTTTCTCCCAGACCTAAAAGCAACTCATAGGGGGCACCCTGTTTTGATGTTGAAGCTGACAATTCTTCCCAAAAGACAGTCTGAGGCCTTACCACCCACCACAACCCTGCATCTCTATCCCATCCCCCTAGACATGTTGGTAGGTTCCCATGAGCCTTAGTGCAAGCAAAATAATTGGGGCACCTCACTAGGGTGACAACCCAGTCTGTCAGCTCCCCCTGACACTCCAAACTCCTTCGACATACTCTGCATCTGACATATCAAAAACTCCCCGTGATTCACATGCACACATTATTGTATTTCGACTCCTTGCACTGCAAGTCAAAGCTATAACCTAAAAAGCATTACCAAAGCCAATATGTTTGGTGCTTGTGAAGTGAATGCACACAAATACATAATATATAGGGACCCAACACACATACTGCTGCCCTCAAATAGGCTCACCCCTCATGCTGCTCTCACATAGGCATATGCCTCAGTCTCCACTCACACAAGCACAACTTTCAACTTGTAGACTCCTTACCCTGTACTCACAAAAGACAATGTTAATCCTGCATTTACACAGGTGCACACCTCACAATGAACTCACAAAACACGGTGGCTATCTCGCACCTTCATAAGCCCACTGCTCATTCACAGGTACACCGCTCACTAGGAAGAAGCAGTTTGGACAGATGGTGGCATGGGAGGCCCAAGTTAAATATTGGGTACTTCGGCCCTCTACTACAATTTAGCACTGTTGAGGTAGGCTACTCTGAAGCCTGAATGTCAACTGAGGTCATTTAATCTACCATCAGCCACACTTGGAACAGCACTTTAGACTAGTTGAGTCTGATCTCTGCGGACTTTTGCATGGAAGACTCTTTGCATCAAAAAAATCAAACTTGCCTTCAGAAAAACAAGGTGATGGTTTTCTTTGTGATGCAAGCATATGCTAAAATAACTAAAGACATAAATAAAGAAAAAAAAAACAATAAGCCAGCTAAATGTGGAGGGTATGTGCTGAAATAAAAAGATAAAAAAGTAAAGCTTTGCACAGGTCTGTCATCTTGGGACAGTACAAAATAATAGAGTATGCAGAATATTGTTTCCAAATGTTGGCATGGTTTTGAAGCAGAGATGTCTGGCTCTCTGCTTAAGAAATGTGTGATTCAGTAGATATGACAGAGGAGATGCTGGTACTCTGATTACTCAATTAACACTAGTCTGTAGTTACAGATGAGCTGCTGGGGGATGAACTAAAGGAAATATCTCCTGAAGTCAGACTCCTCTGGATGCAGAGTAACCAGGGAAAATAGTCTTACAGACTACCTGACATTCTACAGACCAGTAGCTGTCTGCTAGGTAGAGCCAAATATTGGCAACAAATTCAATGATTGAAGAGGGCTGATCCACTGCCCAATTGTATGTATGCTGTTCTGAAGGTCTGAACCAATATATGAATGACACGCTGTCTGATGACTAACTAAAGTGGCCTTACCCAAAGCCCATTTTCAATAAGGAAGATTATGTACTGTTTTTGAGACAACATAAGGCTGGTAAGACAGCTAAAACAGTACTTTGGTCAGACGTAAGACACACAGAAATAGGTAGAGCACAGGAAGCAGGAGTACTTTCGGTCCTTGGCTTAAAATCTTAAGACATAAAGCACTGGTCAAGAGCATCACAATCTTCCTTGAAAGGCATGAAACAGTGTGGAACTGCAGGAGCACTGAACGTTCCCTTCAAAGATATGGAACAAATAAGGGAACTGAAGAGCCAGTGTAAGCTTCCTTCAAAGACATGGAACAAATGTGGTACTGCAGAGCCAGTCAGATAAGCTTGCTTCAAAGACATGGAATGAGTGTGGCACTGGGCAGCAACATTTAATGCCTCCATTAGATACAATGAATAAGCAGCATTTCAAATTTGGTAGAAGCGTAAGGAACAGCACTGGGGTGTGTGAATTCCTGCTTGACTCACACGCATAGCAAGATTTCCACACACAAAACAAGTAAGGCACCGGGGTCGAGTATATGCTTCCCTCACTGTGATAGAACACTTGCTGACCTGTCCAGAAAAAAATGCAAGTTTCCCTCGCAAGCAAAAAACATGGACAGCATCCTCAGCAGCAGTCAAAGCCTGTGTGTAAACAAACACACAATGTGCAGCATTTGGCAACAGTGTAAGCTCCTCTCACACATAGCACAGGTCAGCAGCAGGATATCCTCACATACACAACAGGTATCACACTGGCTGCGGCATTAAGCTTATTTCAGCCACGGAATACCCACAGTTTACAAGGACAAGTGGACAAGTGGACAAGTGGACAAGGAGCAAGATGGCCGCCGAGTAGGAGCCTCACAAAGAGCTCGCGGTTTTGGGATTACCAATTTGGTAGTTATCCCCGTTTAAACCCCTCACTGGCCTTGCCACCCGCCTGCTCTTCGATTGGAGTGCGCACCGCTACCGAAGTACTCCACAGAAGACGAACTTTAGACATACTTCTTACCTGCTGTATCATCCCCAGCGGCTCTTCGGGTTTGTACCGACCCTGCTTGGACATTGCCTGGTCTGCAGTGTGGCTCGACTTCTCCCCTGCTCCTGGAGCAATCCGCTGCTGTGGCATCTGGTTTGCTGGCGAGCCCGCACCTTTCTGTTCACTGCTGGCTCCTATGTCCTCGCGCAACCTACCTGCTGCTGTTTCTGATCGCCCGGCACTGGGGTGGAACCCCCCGGGTTGACGCCATTTCGCTGGGTTTCTCCTGATGCCCAGGTGAGTCTCTGACGAGTTACTGGGTCCTCTAGTTTGCCTGGCTTTGTCCACGCCCTGCCGTTCCTGCCTTGGAGCCCGGTTTTCATGGTTCTGGGCTCCAGCATCGTTTTGCTTTCCGGTGTGAACCCCGGTGGAGCTGCCTCTTCCACCGACTTCGCCCCATTCACTCCTGGAGTCCGGCCGCCCCTGTCGATCTCGCCTGGGAAGTCCTGTGCATACACGGGTGCAAGATCCCGGGGGACCTGTGGCGACCACCGGATACCAGCTCCACTAGCGGTGACCCCCCCTGAAGCCTGAGTCCTTCGGCGGCGATTCCCCCCCCAGTCGTCGTCACCTGGGACCTCGTTGGTGCACGGCTGGCATCATGAGAGCTGTAGAAGGAGTCAGGCCCTTCCCACTATGATGTTTTTGAAGCGTGCCCTACGAAAGGTATTTCTCACCGTTTTTTGATATTTTGACGATTATAATCGAGCGTGGGCGGATCGCTGACTTGGACCCAAAATGGCGGCGCCCTAAGTAACCCGAGGCACTTTCTCGGCCCGTGCATGGCATCATAAGTCACTCAACACGTTATGCAAGCGATTTTGGGAGGCAATATGCTTCTCAGCCTGAGTGAATGTGATTTTTAATCCAGGTCATTCACAGTTGCCCGAGGACTCGATTGCTGATCTCTGCCTGACCCTAAAATGGCGGAGGTATTAAGACATTGAAATCGCCCTGCAGTGCCTGACTTTATAATGGCGGCGTATATAAGATAACATATTTATCCTATCCTCGTTTTTTACTCGGAGTGTTGCATTACAGGATTGTAAACAGTTGTTCTGCTGTTTGTGGAGTCACTACATTACTCAACTGTTTCCCTCACTTTTGGCTTTACATACCATGCCCAAATTGGTTACTAAAGCCCTGGAACCGACTGCTGGACTTAAAACTGGATCCTCCTGAGGGCCTCAGCATCCTTATTCTCAGGTCCGATGAGCTCCGACTTACACTGGGTCCCGGCCTGCCCTGTCATCACCTAGGACCGGCCTGTCCTGTCATCACCTAGGACTGTGGCATTGTGGCTGGCCCGGCCTCTCAATTCCTACTACAGCCCTACCCTCGAGGACGGCCTCTCCAACCTTCGCAAGTGCGATTGGGCCGCTGCCCCTACGTACCGACAGCCTGTTCGTTCAAGTCAGTTTCTCCATGAGACACACAATGCTGCTGTGATGTGGTGACCTTGCCGCTCTACTCTTAGAGGCCAAATCCGTTCACTTTAGTTCCCCTCGCTTGGGTATGTAGAGCCCCTTTCCCGCTGCTGCGTAACTGACCCTTGTTGTTCCTTAGGGCCCCACCCTAGCCAGCATGGCAGGTCCTGGCCTGACCGCTACTGGGGAAAATACATACACTCTGGCTTACCCACCCAACCTCTCTAAAACCGCTCAAAAATCTTTCAAGCACTCCACCCTGAAAAATCACCCTGAGACACTGATCTCTGACCTGCGTTACAGTGCGGACAACGGCACAGTCATCAATGACCTCATCTTCCACTCCAGAAGAATCTCATCTTGGCGCAAAACCTTTGCACACCTCCTAAATGTACGGGCAACCAAGAACATTCCATACGGTACCAAGCTTACAATAGCGCCCTCCCCAACCCTGCGAGCTGTCTCACCATCACTCTCTACAAAAACGGCATCGTCCTGATCCAAGCCTCAACCAAAAACCTGACTAAATTCGCGGACCTTTTTACTCTCCTCAGAAACCATGTGCAAGACACTGGCAGGGTAACTAACACCCGCCCCGACGAGCCTCCGACCAGACTATCTAGTGTGACTAGCCACCCACAAACCACTCCTCTAAGGTTTCCCGACACAGTTCATCCCAACCCCTTCAGCACGTCTCCTGGCCTTGCCAACAGAATCATCCTTAGACCTTTGGTCTCCTCCCCGCTAGCTCCCCAATGTCACTGTGAGATTAGTACGCCCCCAAAGACCCACGATGCAAGTCGAGCTAGCCCTCACAGCCCACAAACCACCCCTCTAAAGGGTTCCAACACAGGTCATCCCAACCCCTCTAGCACATCTCCCGGCCTTGCCAACAAAATCGCCCCATGTCCATTGGTCTCTTCCCCGCTAGCTCCCCACTCCGACTGTGTGACTGGTACGCCTCCAATGACCTATGATACAGGTCAAGCTAGCCCTTCCACCTTTCCACCTATGCCGGTGGATAGCACTGCTTCTGAACCATTGCCCCCCTGCCCATTAGCACCTCCCTCTTATATGGATCTCGAAACTCTGCACTCCAGAGCTGCCAAACTAACTCAGAGCATCCATACTTCCATCCTTGATCTATTGAACCTTCTTCACCTTGCAGAACTCTCCTTCGCTAACCTCAAGCCCCCGCTGAACTCCTCCCCCCTTCATTTCACAGAGTTCCCCTAACACCCACTTCCGCTAACCCTGAGACACATTCGCCCTCGCAAGCAGCTATGCCACCTCTCGGAGGAGGAAATCCTAGCTCTCGTCCTCTCCTACAACTCTACCCTTGCCACCCCAAGTCCGCTTGACCTCACTGAAATTGAAATCATTGCCATCCTCCGAGACTACAACTCTGCCCCAGCTACCCCTTGTCTACTTGACGTGAGTGCCGAACATGCCATCTGCACGGTCACTATCAACCCCAACAGATCAGCTACCCTCCACAACAGAAGCATGGTCAAAAGCAATCTAGCCGCTGTTCACCTGTCCGCCCTGACTCCCGACACTCCCACCGACCCCTCTCTGTCTGGTCTCTTAATCAACTGCCGATCAGCATCTAAGCACGCCGCCGATATTGCCGACCTCATCCTGAACAAAAATTTTGACTTAGCAATCCTAACAGAATCATGGCTGAACGAATCCTCATCTCCCTGCCTGGACCTCTTAGTCCCTCCCAACTATAACATTGCAAGGCTGGACAGGCAATCTAGCAAGAAAGGAGGAGGCATTGCTTGCATCTACTGCTCTAACCTTCTAGTCACGGAACTTCTGGCGGATACCACCGACTCCTGCGAATACCTCACCCTCTCCATTTGCAGCAACTCCACCCAACTGTGTAATCTGCACATCTTCTACCACTCCCCAGGCTTTAACGACTCCTTCACTGACCACCTCTTGGAAATCATCACATCCAAGATTTCCTCCAATGCCAAAGATATTTTCCTGGGTGACTTCAACTTACACTGGAACGATCCCAAGGATCCTCATGTCAACGCCATCAAAGACCTCCTAGCCGATCAAGCCCTGTCCCAAGCCAGCTCACTCCCAACTCACTCGAAAGGGGCCACTCTTGACTGGATCATCTCCAAAGAATCAACAGTCAAGCTTAACTCTATAGACCCTTGTGACTGGGCTGACCATCAAGCCATTTCCTTCCTACTACCTGGCACCCACAAGTCAAGGGCACCGCAACCAGTGATTCCAAAACGCTGGATCAGAGACACCAAGAACCTGGACCATAGGGAACTGGAGGCGCGCTGCAAATCTGACCACCCCCTCGCATATCACAACGGTCAGTGACCTCAACGATCACTACTCTGCGACCATATCAATCATTCTGGATGACCTAGCCCCACTAAAACGAACCCAAATCAAAGACAGAAACCCTTGGTTCACTGGACACCTCAACAACGAGAGGAGATCCCTACAACAATCTGAAAGAATCTGGCGACAGCACCCCTCTGCCGCACATCTAAATCTTCTCCGCCAGGCCAGAAATTCATACAACAGGCACATCCTCAACTCCAAAAAAGAATTCTTCAGATCGGAACTGGGGAATGCAAAGAACAGACCCCGCAAGCTCTTCGAGCTGGTCAAACATCAATCTAATAAACTGGCCAAATCAGCTAAAGAAACCCCAAAGACTCTAATATCATCCGAGGAATTCTCCGCTTTCTCCGCTGACAAAATCACAGCCTTAGGTAAGGAATTCAGTTCCGCCACATACTCGCAACCCCTTCCTGACCTGCCTCCATCCTCCGCGCTGCCTCCACAGGCTTCACCTAAAAATCAAGCTCACTGGACCGACTTCAAACTCTATGACGAAGATTCCGTCTCTAAAATCCTATCTACTTTAAACCCGAACAACCATTTTAATGACCCGCTCCCCTCCAACTGCCTAGCTGCCGCCGCTCGAGCCATTATTCCAAGCTGGACTGCAATAATTAACGCCTCCCTCCGGCAGGGATCGATTCCCGACTCTCTGAAAGCCGGGCAAGTCCTCCCCATCTTGAAAAAGCCGTCGCTAAATCCATCTTCCCCTGACAACTTCATGCCTATCTCCAACATCCCCCTATTAGCCAAAGTGCTGGAGAAGTGTGTACAACAGCAGCTAAGTCAACATATCAACAACTTCCACCTACTCGACGACCTCCAATCCGGGTTCAGACCTGGGCACAGCACTGAAACCACCATGCTCCACATCGTTGATGATGCCCTCCAAGCCCTTGACCAAGGCAAAACCTGTCTCCTAATCCTCCTTGACCTATCCTCGGCCTTCAACACGGTCAACCATGAAAACTTACTCGAACGCCTCAAACTCAGGATGGGGTTGGATTGCGCTGTGCTAGAATGGTTCAGGTCCTTCCTCCAAAACCGATCACAGAAATTCCTAATTAACGGCAACCTATCTGCTCCCTCTCCGGTCACGGTTGGAGTCCCTCAAGGATCAACCCTGTCCCCCACCCTCTTCAACCTTTACCTTGAACCGCTTACCGAAATACTGCGCACTGTGAATATCTCCTACCATATGTACGCTGACGACACTCAGATCTACATCAAAACCTCATCGCTCGAGGAGATCCTCTCCCTGAATGAAGCCCTGAAACTGACTGTCCAATGGCTCGCCTCCAATCAACTCAAACTCAACGCAAAGAAAACCGAATTTCTCCTAATTTCCCCTCCAAAAACCAACCCGGAGATCCAAATATGGATTAATGCTATCACAGCCTTAAATTGCCCACCGACCATCGTGGACTCGGCCAAATCCCTGGGTATTACCCTTGACTGCAACCTGAACATGCAGGACCACATCAACTCGATGGCCAAAGCAGCTAGATTCCACCTGAGTTACCTAAGGAAACTGAAACCCTTTCTCGATGCTCCCGACCTAAAAATGGCAGTCCAAGCACTAGTCATCTCTAGACTGGAATATGGCTGCTCTACCCTCTCGGGTTTACCCAAGATCTCCCTGGCACCATTAAAAGCCTGCCTCAACGCGGCCGCCAGACTGCTTACCGGCACAAGGAAGTTCGACCACATTTCTCCACACCTGAAAGCTCTGAACTGGATTCCTCTCGAGGCAAGAATACAGCTTAAACTAGCTTGCATTACACAAAAGACTTTATACTCAAACTCCCCCGCATATCTTGCACAGAAACTTGTGGTTTCCAGAGGTACCAGAAACTCTCGGTCAGCCAGAGACCTATTGCTCCAGCCTGCACGTTTCGGAAAAAAAAACCCTACAATCGGGCCTTCACTGGGGCCGCTCCAAGAATATGGAACTCTCTCCCACCCGCCGTCAGAAGAATCCCTTCTTTTGCTCGCTTCAAAAAAGGATGCCAAAACCTTCCTTATGGGCAAATTCCTCCTTTAAATTCTGCCTTCAAACACCTTTGAGACCCTGATCTACTTCCGACTATTGCCTCCCTCGGATTACCCAGTCACCCCACCAAGATACCGGGGGCCTTGTCTTGAGTATTTGTAGTTGTAAAATATACATATACGTGTCCCTCTATCCCCCATGTAACCTGAAATGGGGCCCTGTCTTGAGAAATTGTAACTGTATACTGTTCATACGTGCCCTTCTATCCCCCTATGTACCCAGCACCCCCCCCTCTTAATCGATTGTTTATTCCTGTGATTCCAAGCCTTTTTGTACATTGCTATGATTCCTGTAAAGCGCTCTGATACCCTAATGGGTCAAGTTTGCGCTCTATAAAACACAAAATAAATAAATAGTTTAGTATAGAGGCATGTGAGCCACTGAAGGCTCGAGCCAGATGCTAGGTGCTAGTTCAAGTCAAGGTCATCTGGAGCCCCTGAGCCCAAAATGAGCTGAGCTTACATGTGGCTTCTGCCTGCTACCCACACTCTAACCTCATGCACCAAGAATAATAGACAAAACAATAGGTTTGATGTCAAACAGGAGTGAGAAAGGGATACCAATCTAGTGTCTGAATTACACAATGTGAAACCAGAAAACCTGGGTTCAATCTTGGCTTGGCCACTTGACCAAACTGTGTGAACATATTTTATTTTATCATGTCTCCTAATTTTCCATTATTGCATATGGGAAAACCTTAAAATACTTGAGGATGTGCGCTGTACAACAATCTCTCTTGTGTTTGACTTAATGGACTATAATGTTGCTCCATGTAAAATAAGAATGTAGTCCACAAATAAGGGGTGCATGACAAAGGACTTGCCTCCAAGGTCACTAATGGTATTGTTGTTGGGTTGGGGAGTGGTGGTATGAATGTTTCTGAGTCCAAATTCAAAAACCTATCACTTTTATTAAATGCCTCTCAATACAGTGATGTAATCTGATGTATTAAGTAAAACACTTGTTATAGAAATTAACTTTATTGAATTTTAATGAAGCTTTATTATATTTTTGCATAATATTTGTTGCCCAATTTCCATGCCAAATGTTCCCATGACTCAGCTCGTTCCTGGTATTACAGCCAAGACGGGCTCTTAGAGTCAAGACAGACCATTAGCTCAGCTCTCCCTGTTAATTTGTTAGCAGCTTGTTTTCTCATAGATAGGGGCACCTTCGTTTTTGGTCTGGGGCTCGGCGGTCATCAAGGGAAACCTACCAAAACTAGATATTTCTGAAAACTAGACACCCAGGGGAGTCCAGGGATGTGTGGCTTGTGTGGCTCCCCCAACATTTGTTTACCCAGAATCCCCTGCAAACTTCAAATAAGCTAAAAAGTCACATTTTCCTCACATTTCTGTGTGAAGGTTATGACATCACTGCGCTGGCACAAATTACCTACCACCACCCAGCGTTCCCCTTAGTCTCCCGATAAAAATGATACCATTCTTGTGCGGGTGCCCAAATCAGTGTCAGGCTAAAAACATATGAAAATAAACCTGCCCTTCTGGACCCACGTTGGTTCCCCCTCAATTTTTTATTTGATAAGTTTTTAGGTTCTCTGCTTTGGACTGCCACACAAGTGAGGTGTCATTTTTTTCAGGAGACCGAGGGAAATGCTGGGTGGTGAGAAATGTGTGCCAGCGCAGTGATCCGGCACATTTTCTATACCGAAATGTGAGGAAAGTGTGAATTGTTATCTAAATTTGAGGTTTGCAGGGTGTTCAGGGTAATAAAATGCTGGAGGATCCACGCAAGCCACACTACCAGCCAAGCACCATCCATGCACACTAGTAGCCAAGCATCATCCACGCACACCGCCAGCCAACCATCATCCAAGCACATCGCCAGCCAAGCGCCATCCACGCACACCACCAGTCAAGTGACAGTCCACGCACACCAAAAAACGGGGGTTCACTGTTCCTAAAGGAAGAAAGGTCGGTCTAGTGTGTAGAAGAAAGAGTCAGCAAGACTCTTACTTGTTGCCCTCGCACATCCCAAGGAATGTCATGCTTCATCATAGGGCGGTTGCTCCTCGTCGGGCAGGCACTGCAATGCCCTACGGGTCCCCAAAGGGTCACTTTTGCGGAGATCTTTTTCATTCTCGCTGTATGATACGTGTGAGGTAGTGCTCATGAGGTAGTGAGTGAATGTAAAATTGACTAGAAGATATCGATGGTAAGTCAGTTTAATAGGTGGACTCCTCTGTCAAGAATAAAAAACCAGAAGGTTAGGGCTGCTGAAGGATTATAATGGTCCTTGGTAGCCAGGTGAAGATATGTGTGGAGACAGTTTTGTATTTATTGTGTCAACATGTTTCGCGCCCCTGATGGTCTCAGGCCGAGATCCTTGGCGCTTCTTCAGGACCAGAAAAGGAAATAGGTGAATAAAAAATATATGGGGAGGCCCTCCCTCTAGTAGAGTGGTGCCACCTGTTAGATCCTAACTATAGTAATCCAACCTAGAATGACAAAAATAGAAATGAAAAGAGGGGAGGGGGATAAAAAGAAAATAGAACAATGTTATAATGTTTTTGTTATAGGATCTCCTTAATAGCCAGAAGGTCCCACAATGGTGGACCACTTTGTTCATCTGGCGTTGTACTGGCCAACAGACGTAGCAGTAAACAAGTGAAATACATCATTATCACTCAATCAAAAATAACAAACGTGTGGAAGTTAAGAAAACGCGGTCAGGCATATGGATTTCAGGATGAGGATGCCTCACCATCTTAGGATGACACAGTTTAGATTAAGCTATCATAGCAGTTAGCATTTTTAGGTCATCATAAAATGAAATAGTTATGTAGTTAGCATGGTTAAGTCACAGGCATACAGTATTCTGCGCAATCAGTATGGCACAAGTAGTTACGTGCAGACTATATGAATAACACACCGCCAGACATGTGCCATACACGTAGACAGCTAGCCAAGCGACAGTCCAAGCACATTGCCAGCCAAGCACTAGTCAACACACACTTCCAGCTAAGCACAACACACTGCCAGCAAAATGCAGGTTCACACACAGCCAGCCAAACGCCAGTAAATACAGACCGTCAGCCGAACTCCAGTTCACACACAGACAGAAACGTTTGCTAGTGTCTGGTGGTTTTCTGCCCCCCATGAGAGCAGATGTGCCTAAAAATATTGCAGATTTGCCCCCAGGAGGTGCAGAAGCAGCCAAAATGTGTTCACAAAAAAAGGGGAGCAACCCTTGCCTAAGGGGCTGCTCCCTCACATGCCCATAAACATATCTCTGTTGCCTAGTGGGCTTTCTGCCCCCTTGGGGGGCAGATCAGGGGCTATTGCCCCATCTGCCCCCAGGGGAGGGCAGAAAGACTGTGGCTATGTTTTGGGGGGTAGGGGGCATAGGCATCGCCCATTATGGGCAGCCCCAACCCTCTTTTATTAAAAAACAAAATCCTGGGGTCTAGTAGGCTTTCTGCCCCCCCCGGGGGCAGATTGGGAATAATAACCCTTATCTGCCCTCCAGGGTGGGGAGAAAGACTGTCCCTCTTATGTTTGGGGGGGGCATTGGCATGCCCATTTTGGGCAGACCCCACCCTTACATATTCAAAGCAAAAAATCTCTGGTGCCTAAAGGTCTTTCTGTCCCCCAGGGGGGCAGATCAGGGGCTATTGCACCCATCTATACCCCGGGGGCAGCAGAAAAACTGTGGCAATTTTTGGGAGAGTTGGGGGCATTATAGTGCTCATTTAGGGCAACCCCCACCTCTAAGTATTAAAAACAAATAATCCCTGGTGTCTCTTGTGCTTTCTGCCCCCCCCCGGGGGGAGCAGATTGGGGGCTACTGCCCCCATCTGCCTCCTGGGGGGCAGAAAGACTGAAGGTGACCAATATTATATTGGGGGGAGTAAAGGCCCTTGCCCAAGGGGCCACTCCCCCCTCCCTGGTGTCTAGTGATGGATCCCTGCTTGGCTTGGGGATCACCCTTCTGCAGCAATCCCCAAGAAGAGATCCACTAGGGAAGGGTACCATTGGAAAGGGGAGATTCTCTCCTTTCCAACAATACCTCTCCCATGTGTTTCAGTGCTCAGGGGGCTGAGATAGCCCAATGAGCACCAAAGTAGTGAAACTGAAATGAGCCGGTAGGCTCATTTCAGTTTCACTTTTAATGTAATGACTTCAGTGCGCCATGTACGCTATCATCATTAGATTGAAAAAAAAAATGCCTTGGGAGGTTGGGGGAGCTCTTCCCCATCTCCCAAGGCAAAAAAAAATAAAAAGGAAATCCCACTGCTGTTTACAGCACAGGGATTTGGCGCTAGTGTGCCAAGGATATAACGGTTACGTCCTTGGCACACCAGCGCTGCAGCCGAGGACGTAACTGTTACGTCCTCAGCACCGAACGGGTTAAGTCCGACCTGGTAATTCGGGCAACCTACCTTACCCATGTTTTTAATGCCAGTATAGTAGGAGGTGAAATACCTACCTCATGGAAAGGGGTCTAACTATTTCCTATACATAAGCAAGGCCCGAAGTCTCACCCAGCTAATTATCGTACAATTAGCCTCATTGATTCCAGTCAAAAAAAATTGGTAAGCTTTTACTAGACCGGCTTCTTACCTGGATCAATGAAAGCAAAATCCTACCACAGATTCAGGATGGATTTCACTCTAAAATTAGCACGATCGACAAGTGTTTAGGTTCTAATTAATAAGGTGGAAAGAAGTAATTATAAAAAGGGGTAGCCTCTATGTCGTCTTTGTCGATCTTAAGGTGGCATTTGATATGGTCCCCAGGGATAAGTTATGGTGCATACTTGGTGATCGTGAGCTTCTCGGCTCACTCCTCAACCTATTTCTTTGACTCCGCCATGACAGCTTTGCACAGGTTAGATGGGGTACAAATGGAGAAAATTCCGACCTTTTCAAGGTTGCAATAGGAATCAGTCAAGGATGCATCCTCGCCACCACGCTGTTCCTGCTGTTTTCAAATAGCTGCATCAATTACTTACTGGGCTGTGACAATGACTCCCTGGTTCTAGGGTGAATTAAAATACCTGCCTTACTATTCGAAGATGATACTTTATTAGTATAAGAAACCCCTAAAGGCCTAGCGTTCCTTTTGTATAAGTTCAACACATTTTCCCTAGATCAAGGCCATATAATTAATTCGAACTAGACATAATTTATGGCTATCCACCCTCACAGAGGTATTAGAGGGTCTCTAATTCTGAAAGGGGAGGAGTTGGAGAAAGTGCTTGATCATCTTGGCATTCACCACTCTAGTGCAAATATTGGGGATCCCATGTTACCAAAAGTTCTCTTATATTAAAGCACAGGGTGGCAGTCATCCTAAAATTTGCAGATAAGACCTTGTTCCACCTGTTCTCCCCCCTACTTGAGGTTTGGAGGTGCCAAAGCTGTAGCAATCGCAATATATGGGGCAGATCTTTGGGGCTATGCCAATGTTAAAGCCTTGGAGATCACTGAGAATACATTTCTAAGAGTAGCCCTTAAATTGCCCTAAAGCACACCATTGATTTTCAAATATGACCTAGGCATTTGGTCTATTGCCCCTCTAGCGCACCTGAAACCTATTTTGTACTGGCTATGGATTTGGTCCACCCCTGAGCTGGAAAAGTATAGGGTGGGGCTAAGAGATGTTTTAGCTAGATCACAGAGAGAGTTCCACTGCTGTGGTTGGATTATATAAAACAGTCCTTATATTCCATGAACTTCCACGAGTACTGGTTGTCCCCTGAAACGATTACATCTTCTGCATTAAGGAAAGTGAAGTCCATCTATTGGGAGCTTGAGGAGGCCAAATTCTCCAATCAGGTGGACTTGGGCCAAATGACCGATTGTTTTTTAAGGTTCAAGCTGACCTCGTACTTTGAAACTTATATGAATGACATTGATCTCCGTTTCACAAAAGCTCTTTATATAAGATTCAGGTTTGGTACATTACCTCTTGCTACCTTATTTTTCCAGAACAAATATAATTCGATTTTTGCCAATAAAGTGACCCAGCCGGGCCACGGACATATACATTATACCACATGATGAACAGTATAACATTGTTGCCAACAAGGAAATTGGCAAAAGAGAGGAGAAAAAAAGAAAAAGAAGAAAAGAGAGATTGTCTTAGAGAACATAAACAAATGCACATCAGCCCACCCGTACCCCGTGCTCACCCCGACCCAGCGTCTATGGACTGATGTGAACGCATGCTATAAACTCCAAGGATCCTCTCATGCGTTCTGACAATATTGTCTAATTTCGGCATCCAATTGCAAGTCAGCAGCTTGTGTAGGTTCTAAGATCACACCCCAATAGTCTGCCCACCTCTGCCAGATTTTAGGATGCTTTGGGGGCAGACCCATGCCTGGAAAATCTATGACCTCAAGTCCCATGCAAAAGTCCATGCCCCGCTTCCAAACACCCCGAAGCGACGGCTCAGCAGCCTTCCATTGTTTTGCAATATTCCTCTAGGCCAGGGTAAGACCGAGAAATAATAGATGATGCTTATATCTGTTGACACCTATACCACCTGTACTATGCAAAAGGATCAGTTTTGGGGTAGGCGGGATATCCCATGCAAGCACCTCATCCAAGCATGGTACAACAACCTGCCAGAAGCGGTCTAGCACACTACAGCCCCACGCAGTATGTAAAAAGGTACCTTCCTCAGTCTCGCACCGCAGGCATAGAGGAGAGCTGATAAGTCCCATGCGCCACAACTGGTGTCTAGTAAAGTAGGCTCTATGGAGATATTTGAACTGGATTAGTCTTAGACAGGTAGATATCACAGCCCCACCGGGAGATTCCAAGGCTTCCACCCAATCATCATCATTTATATCACTGATATCCATTTGCCAGGACGTCCTGACGGCAACCAACGTAGTGGGTCTGTTTGTAACTAGGGTCTGGTATATTGTGGATGTCTTGTGACTACCAAGGTCACCCATTAAGAGCTTATCTTCAAGCAGATTGAGATCTGGAAGGGCTGGATACCCTTTCAGAGATGAGCCGCTGAACAACATTTGCTGCTTCAGTGAAGACTGTAGGAGAAGCTACCGCAAAGTCAGGCCAATTGGCGATGCACCTAGGGCAGATCAGCAAGTAGGTTGGTCCGGGTCTCCTCTTGGTTCTCAAAGCACTTTTTGGCAGAAAATTGTTTAAGTCCCAAGTTTTGGATTTCGGCTATCTGGGCATCTTTAGCACCATTTACAAGGGTCCAGGACTGAAGAAGCACCACTTGGAGGGTCAGGGCATAGCTCAAGTAATTCTGTGTAGCATAATCATGCAGATTTCCACGAGATTCCAAGGCATTACGCAAGCAGAGTAATTCTGCGTATAGCGCTATGTCTTAGCCAAAAAAGCCCACTCACGTCTAAAATGGGCAATGCGTTTGTGCTAAGGAATGGTGCTAAATTCAACAGAACACAAATAGCTCACTCATTTGCTCTTGGGGTAGAATTTTACTTCAACTTACTCCCAACATTTAGAGCTATTTTCTTAGTGTCAAATGCCCTCTTGCTTCCAAAATGGTGCGAGGATGCACTTTGCTTTAAAATACAGCTCTAAATGCAGCTGAACACAAAGGCTAAATGTGCTCATACAGTAGGATTTATTCCCCCCAAATTACTCTTAGGTACATGAAGAGAAGTAATTGTGTAATTATTGGTAATTCCACATCAAAGATTAACGTGGAGTTACTGAAATTACTCCGATTAGTCCAGCCTAATTGAAATTCTGCCCAGTCCTAGTCAGGACTCGCTCAAAATGGGCCCAGGTGCACATTCAGGATGGAGCCTTTTCTGTCCCTGAGGCTCTGATCAAGAGGCCAGCCAACCAGCCATTGTAGTCACTCTGAAAGTCCTAGGTTGAAGCAGAAGTGCAGGTCTCAAGCAGCATGGCAGACCTCTGAGGGCACAGGGCAGGCTTCAGAAGGCAAAGCAGTGCTCTTGGAGCAGCAAGTGTACTTATGAAGTACGTAACAAGCCACAGGCAGCAGGGCAGTTCTCTGAGAGTCCTTCCACGGGTCTAAAAGTGAATGCAAGAATGGATGTTAAAGTCCTATTTTTATACCTGGGGCCAGTTTTGAACTGAGAGTAACTTCTACAGTTTTCCCCCCACAGAAGTGTCTGGAATCCTGCCTCCCTGCCCTGGTCCGAGAATGTCTGGACTCACAATAGCCTAGTATGAAGTTCATTGTCTGTGTTCTGAGGCAGGGTCTTTGATGTGCAAGTGGGGCTGTGCACAGCCCCGCCCCCGCCGATATGGCCAGAGTAGCTCTCCCTGCCATCACACATTCCCTCTATTGTGTGGCTGTCTGGGAAGAATACAGATAGGCCATCTGCCACTCACACCTAGTCATGTGACCCAAGAACAGGCTAGAGGCACCAAATTGTTAGGACAAGTAAATTACAACTTTCTAAAAGTGGTAGTTTCAGAATTGTGAAAATCTGACTTTTCCATTAAAGAGGATTTCAAATTACAATTCTTTAGACACCAAACATGATATTTCCACCTGTTTCCAAACAAACTTTAGCACTTATTAAATGTGATAAGGTAAACCAATGTTATCCTATGGGAGCTGTAGGCCTCAGAGTAGTGAAAAACAAATGTAGGGATTTTACACCACCAGGACATGTAAAACTTAAAAGTGCAAGCCCAACTTTTTAAATACAATGCACCCTGCCTTATGGGTTGCTTAGGGCCTACATTAGGGGTCACTTATAGTATTAAAAAGGTTTAGGCTTGGCAAAGGGGTTATTTTGCAAGTTGAATTGACAGGTTAAAACTGCAAGCATGTTGCAATGGCAGGCCCGATACATCTTTTAAGGGGCTACTTAAGTGGGTGGCACAATAAGGTAGCACACTAAGTGCTGCATCCCCACTAGTAGCATTTAATTTACCGGCCAAGAGTATGTGGGATACCTCTTTACTATGGACCTATAAATAAATTAAGCAGGCCAATCAGGCGTAAGCCAATTCTACCATGATTCAGGGAGTGAGCCACAAGCACTCTAGCACTGTTTAGCAGTAGCAAAGGGCACAGAGTCTTAAGGCCAACAAAAACAGATTCAACAAAAATGGAGGGGAGTAGGCAAAATGTTTGGGGAAAGAGGACCCAAAGGATGACAGGTCGAACAGTACCCTTTGATGCTATTTGTACCTTAAACTTCAAAAACTCATAGTTCCAGTTCTCCTGACTGGATGTTGGTTGTTTTGTTGTCATATTATTTATTAAAGTTTACTGTATGTTTCTAAATAGGTTTTGAATTTTATTTGTGTTGTATTTTCAATTTATTACTGTTTGAGTGCTGAATACTTTCAATTTCAATTTCAAAATTAGGAGCTTTTTAGGCTCCTTTATCATATTTTAAATTTCGCACAGAAATGAGATCTCATATTTTTTTACTTTTTCACAATAGTATAAATCCTTGCAAATTTTTAAATGTTTTTAAAATCAATCTCACTATAATGAATTAAGCGGCTTTATGCGTATTTTGCACAGGTTGATTGTGAATGTAGTTTTCTACTGCAAAGATTTTAATTAATCATGCAATAAAGATAAATTGAATTGAAATTGAGTGCTAAATACATACTTTACACATTGTCTCTAAGTTAAGCCCAACTGTTTTGAGCCAAGCTCCTAGAGGGTTAAGCACAGGTTTATTTATTGACTTTTGTGATTCACCCTGACAAGGATGGGAATAATGATCTGAAGTGGGTTCTCACCCCCTTCAACCAATAATCCATTTTCCTACAAGTGTTTAATTAATTCTTCATTCTGTTGGCTTGAATGTATGCTCACTGTTAAGGAATAGTACGAGGAAGAATTGAGGAAGAGATAATTCTACGATTATTTTCTCAGTTTTTTCCTTAACTACCCATACTCCCCTCCTGTGGGTTGAAAGAGGGGCTGTGGGGTATGCTTGGTACTTACAGGAAGTATGCTTGGTAGTTTTCCCTATAAGAGTTCCTCCCAGGAACTGGATAGATAAACATAGAAATAGGACTATTATAAAAGCCTATGGCCTTTTGTTAGAGAACATTGGGGCTTATTTATGGGCCCTTGCGTCACTTTTGCGCCGCTGGTGAGTCACTTTTTGTGACGCACCAGCAGCGTGAAAAATGCGCCATGTTGCGCCATATTTACAAAGTGGCGCATCTAGGTAGATGCATCACTTTGTAAATCCCTATGCCACATTATACCTGCTCCAGGTATAATGTATGCAGGGGAGGCGTTCCGACGCAAGAAAGGGTCGTAGAAGTGATGCAGTGAAATCTATAAGATTTCACTGAGCCACTTCTAGGACACAAATGCATCAGACTGACGCAGGAACATTTAACATGGGACTTGCCCATGTTTAATGACCCATTGCTGGAGCTGTGTCACTTTTGTGATACACTCCAGCAATGCGTCATTTTTGCGCCTACAGATATGTCAGAAATACTGATGTATCTGTAACTCCTTGCGACATGATGCGTCATATTGTAAATATGACGCATCATTGGTGTCGCAAGGAGGGCGCAATGAAAGGGACGCATCGCTGTTTTCACGCAGCGATGCGTCACTTTTCATAATTGAGGCCCATTGTGTTTTAAGTGGCGGGATAAAGCTTGCTATCACGGGATGGTGCGACGAAGGATGGAGGTAGAAGTAATGCATGTTCTTTGTCTACTTTGGGCCTTCCCACCGGAAACACAATGACCATTTCTTACAGACCATAGATTGTGGCACAACCATACCTCAAAGGGGAACTCATACACTGAACCAACCTAATAACAGTCATTGCATGGAGGAAACACTACAAACCAAGCTGAGGATTAATGTAGTTTCTCTGCCAAAGTATGAAAAAATCCTTCACCTTTGCATGTCCTGAATAAATGTTATTTTATTAGTGTTATATGAATGATAAACCAGCGGTTAAGCTGGTTGTAATAATTATGCCCATACACGTTGAGGAGCCTTTATGTTTTTCAATCCACAAACTATATCCATATGAAGTTTCTCTCCAGCTGTCCTTCCATGTATTGCCATATTCAGCAACATGAGATGTATCTTCTATGCAACAATCAGTTGTTCATATGTGCTCTTTCTCCATTGGCAGATGAACAAACCAGAATCAGCAGGCTACACCAACCACACATTGGCAACTAAGTTCATCCTTCTTGGCTTCTCTGACCTGCCAGCTGTGCATCAGCGTTGGCTTTCTGTGCTGTTTCTCTTCATCTACATTGGAACATTAGTAGGGAATGGGCTGATAATCCTGCTGGTGACCCTGGACTCTTCCCTACAGATCCCAATGTACTTCTTCCTCAGGAATCTCTCTTTCCTAGAGATCTGCTACATCTCCGTTACCCTCCCTGAATTGTTGCAAATCTTTTTTTTCGGCAACAGACACATTTCTTTTCTAGGATGTGCTGCCCAATCATATTTCTTTTACGCGTTTGGGAGGGCAGAATGCTTCCTTTTGGCTTTCATGGCTTATGACAGGTACGTCGCCATCCGTATGCCCTTGAGATACAACACGATAATGACCAAAACTTTGTGCGTTCATCTGTCTGTTGTCTCCGTAGGTATTGCTCTCCTTGAGTCCCTGGGACAGACTGTTTGTGTTTTCAGCCTCTTCTACTGTGAATTTAACATTATAAACCATTTCTTCTGTGACATACTATCAGTTTTAGGTTTGGCATGTTCAGATACATTCCGAAGTGAAGTGTTCTTCTGGGTCTGCATTATCCTATTTGCGCTGATCCCTTTCATCCTTATCCTCATGTCCTACATACAAATCCTCTCCTCCGTTCTCAGAATACAGTCCACAACAGGACGGGCGAGGGCCTTCTCCACCTGTTCCTCCCACCTGATCTCCGTTGTTTTGTTTTTTGGGTCAGGAACTTTTTCCTACTTACGGCCAAAGTCCAGCCGCCAGCCAGCGAGAGACAAGCTTCTTACCCTGCTTTATACTGTCATCACCCCTATGATGAACCCTCTCATCTACAGTCTACGGAACAAGGAAGTGAAGGCAGCTCTTGTGAAGCTTGGAAGCCAAAGAATGTTTGTTTTTTGTAAAACCAATCTTTAAAGATAGCATATTCTTTAATGAAATGTGTATATGTCATCTTGTGGAAGCTTCAGATACCGTGGATTTCCTTTCATATGTTGCCTTCATTTTCTATGCCATCACTTACCTTACCAAGTGATCAATCAAGACAAGGTTTCAGTCACAAATAATTAATATGAATGTATACACATGGCTGCTGTAACAGAAGCAGAGCGAACAGTTACAGTCAAGGGCCCAGCACAAAGCACAATGATCCTTCCACAAATGGGTATCCACAGCACCATTTTCAAGCTGCAGACCTCAATCTGCGGACTTAAAATCTGTTTTAAAAAAAAGCATAACCAAAGTGCACCTGCTTATGCTCAACAGGCTCTGCGGACACATCATCTACAGCCAGGCCATACAACCAACCCCTTCCAAAGGATGCACTCTGTGGTTTATGTGCAAATGTAAAACTCGGAAAAGGTCTAAATGAAGGCCAGAACCTGATCTCATCCCTCACTCTGCATGTCCAAAGGCCTCGTGAACCGAGTTATGTGCAACCCACACGACCTTTGCGCAACACCCCAACTGTGCATGGCCGAAGACTTTGAGCAACAGCTTTACATTGGCTGGCTGCTGCTTTGATCAATCCAATCATGGATACGAGTGAGTCCTAGTTTTAAGTTAGTGATAGATTTTGGAGATTCAAGCTTGCGATACAATTGGGTATAATCAGCATACTAATGAAAAGACTCAAAAGAGATATAGTATTTGCTTGAATTTTAATCACATAAGCTTCTGTATATTGATTGAAGAGTATGAGTCATAAGATTAATTCTTCCAGAACATTGCATGGTGAGTGTATGGTGGTTGAGAATTAATTTTGCACTGCCGGGAGACCCAAGAGGGACAGCGGCTTATCCTCTGTGGGTGGCAAACAAAGGGTGCGGCGGGTCACGAAAGTGATGAAAACAAGTTTGGGTTCAAATCGCCCAGTTAGCTAAGAGGGGCGGGGCCGCAATCACAGCCAAAAGGCAACTGGTGCAAGCTGTTTACATCATTGTCACTGGAGCAAATTGACCATTGCTGGATTGCTGGTGCCTGCACCGCTGAAAAGAAGAGAAGACCACTGCGACACACCTACAACCACCGGGGCCGTGAGGCGTGGAGTGATGACATTCTGGCGGAGAGGCTCTGCAGTTGCGAGGGCGGCCCCCAACGGTGAGGACTGGGAGCACAGCTCCCAAAGGTGGCATGAGGTGGAATCAGCTGGGGGCTCAAAGAACGTGCCCCCCGAGCGTCAGCAAGCCCAAGCGGGAGCCCAGCAGTGAGGTGGCGTGAGGCAGGAGCAGCAGTAGCAGACAGCCATGTGAGACTAGCCCAGAGTGGAAGCGCTGTTGCAGAGAGGGAACAGTGAGCGAATGCGCCTGGACTCACCAAGTAGTAGAGCCCACCCGGGGCATCCCTCGTCTCAGTGCCGCTCGGAGCAGAGCATAATAGTTGGTTTTTCCTATTGTGCTGGGGCGAGGCAGCGCTCATAACAAAGCGCTTTTGCCAGGTTACAGGGCAGACCCAGTGACTGACACAAGGATTAAGTGCCTCCCTAATTTTAAATAAGAAGGATTTAACAGCAGCTAATCCCTTGTGAAACAGGATTACTTTAGAAGCCATCCCAGAGTCATCGGATGATCATCCAACTACTTTAGAAGTCATTTTCACGTCATCAGACATCATCAAGCACTTGAAGTCATCAGCAAAATTTATAAACTTGAGCCTGATGATTCGAGTATGACTTGAAAATGAGTATGTGATGACTTCTCAAGGTGTGACTATACCTGATGACTTCAGGAGGATTTCAAAATGAGTATCTGATGACTTCGCAAGGTGTGACTATTCCTGATGATTTCACGATGCGTATCACATTACCTCACAAGATGTAATTGCTCATGATGACTTGAGAATGATTTGAAAATGATTTGTTAATTAATCCACGAGCACTAGCATTTTTAAATTGTTTGAAATGTTTTCTCATTATCAAAGAATGATTTGCTGCTTAATTCACACGTCACCCTCTTTCTTTAAGCCTTTGTCAGCAAAATAGAAATTATTTGGGATGATTTTTTATTTACGTGCAGTTTACCTCAAAACTGTGCTATATAGAGTTAGAACATTGCAAGACTGCAGTACCAACACTAAATAAAATAACACGTTTAGTATAAACACATCCATCGGCAGTTATTGCACAGTTGACACTGAAAATGAAATTATGATTACTGTAGCAGCTCAATACTGATGCTTTATTTTTATATTTGCGCAAGTAGGGTGAGCGCAAGCCACTGTAGTGTGTGCATAAAACATATGTCAAAACCCAGTGGAACAGTTCAGTTTGTTTTATGCTCAGGGCCAATATCTGCAGACCTATGATTCAATATGAGGAAGACAACTGAGCTCAGTGGGAGAGCACGCCCGCTGCATATGACTGCATATAATTTGCAGCTCAATGATTTGAAACTTGGTAATATCAGCTAAAGCTTTTGCACAAAAATAAAAATAAAGCATCAGCATTGAGCTGCTACAGTAATCATAATGTTATGTTTAGTATTAACTGTGCAATAACTGCTGATAGAAGTGTTTATACTAAACGTGTTATTTTATTTAGTGTTTAGTGTTGGTACCGTAGACTTGCAAAGTTGCAACTCTATAATTAACAGGTGTAAAGAATACCCACGTTAAACATTGTTAATTTATGTACAACAGCAGGGTAAGGGGCAGAGTCAGTTCTTACAAGCTTTTAGCGAAAACCCTGCATGTTAGTCACAGATTTTTGCAGCAGGCACATAAACCCAATGAATTATCAAACCAGTTTTTTTTAAATAGCTGTCAGAAAAAGCTGTCTTTCGTATGCTACTGACAAGGTAATTAAACTAATTAAAGTTGTCAACTTTTTAAAGAATTGCAATAGTAAAATCTGCCATTTTCTTTGTTAAACTGCATGCGAGTTAGACAAAAAAATCTTACAAATGAGGATCTTGAATGCTGTACGGCCCCTGTTATTGTTAGAATTATCAAAGGTACATCGTGGAATACTACAATAAAACCATTGCATGCTCAGGCAGTTAATCTCATTTTACTCGTAGACTACAGGCCTGTAAGCTATTATTGTGTAAAAACAATTCTTTGGATTGGAGCTGCACCATCACTTTGTCCTTCTGTAGATCTCGAGTTTTCATTAAAGTTTGTTGAAGAAAATGTAAAGGGCTTTTCCTGCAACAAACCTTGTTGATGTTTGCCCGCCTCCAGTCCGTCTTGGCCAATCAGCAATGGGATTGTTGCAACTACACGATCAATCACGTTTCTCGACTATTGCTCACTCTTTTTAGGTCGAGCTAGACAGTGCATGCACTGTCTCTTCGAGACCTGCTGTAATCAGTCAATGGACTTCAAGTCCATCCCATTTATTGCCATTGCTTTTGATTTGTCTATGTCAGTGTCCTTTAAAAATACTTGCTTGCTAGTGGTCAGTTCTGACTCTTTGTCCCTCCTTTCTCTCTTCTGTTCCTCCCACAGGGCAGGGACTTAGTACTGTCTCATTCCGCTCTGGCTCTTTATTTGTTCTTGGGTGGACTATTTTTTTTTCTTGGTTTCCTGCTCTGTTAGTGTTTGTCTATGTTTAGCTTCAACGCCCTAGCTGCTTAGATTCACATATAACATTCTTCCTCCCACCTCCTCTTAATGCCACAGTTGTGTTACTGCTGCCTTTTTTACTGCTGCCTCCCCCACTGTGGCTCCTGCTCAGTTGCTTGTGTTTTTGTAATTAGACTTTTTGCAATTTTCGATCTCCACCGTCATTTGGGCGTTTTCTAGTAGGATATTTGCTTGGTTTGTGCTTTTGTTTAAGGGGAATTGGGCTTGTTTTTTAGGTCTGGCCTGCAAAGGGTTTGCATCCCGCCCCTCTCTCTTTTCTGTCTTTTCGTTGTTTCCTGTGGGGGCCACTTACTCTTCCTCCAGTTCTATTGGCTGTAGCACATTTTCTTGCATTGACCAATGCTTGTTAAGACTTGTCCCCTTTCGGTAATCTTCATTGTCCTTAGTTCAACATATGCAATGAGCTAATGGCCTATCGGAGCATGGTAGAATCACGGAGGAAAACTTAAACATAAGTGCTATCGAGCCAGATCTAAAAATCTGCTCTGGGTGGCATTACTCAAACATGGCACTACGTCATTTGAGCGCTCTTGAAACTTATATTTCTGACGTAAAGGTGCTGTGGTTTGAATTTTGCTTTTGTTTTGACAACTGAATAAAGGGCCAGACACATACATACAGTCAACTTATTGCCAGACTACACAGTTTGCTGCGCTAACGTAAAGCCAAATACGCAGCGCCATCCTGCTGAACGCCCTGAATTCATTTACAACGTGTGACAGACAGAGCCTGACCCCAACATGGATGCGCAGTGCCCAGATAAGCATTTAAAATTGTAATGACGGGGGCGTGGCCAAGAGCGTCAAGATGGTGGTCGCACCTAAGGAGTGCTCCGGACCCCTCCGTCATCCGCTCTGAATTCGCCTGCCATCGGGACCCTAGTGACCCCTGAAATCCTTGACCCGCTCACCTGGAGGTCCGGAGGGCCCTGCTGACGTGCTGCCTTGCGATCCTTGGGGCGACGGACGCCTCTCAATCCCCGAACCGCCTCATGGCGGCCTCGTCTAAGATGGCGGCTGCCGCCGCGGCAGTCAGCTCCCTGCCCGGTCTTGAGCCCTGACCGCGTCGCTGCGGAGCGCTGAGTCACCGGCCTTCTGTGACCGGCCGGTGAAACTGTGGACCTGTTTTTCCGCTGCATTAGTGCGGCCGATGCGGCGGTGGCCTGGGAGACGGCCCGCCTACTTCAGCGAGCTCCCCCTGCCTATCGGGAGCCCCGGGGCCTGCCTGGATCCACCCTTGAGTCCTGACTGCTTGGCCTGGGGGGGAGCTGGGTTGTCTCCGCTGCCTCCCGGCGTGCCCGTGGACTTGCCTTCCCGCTGAAGGGGCTGCTGCCTTGCTCCGGTGGAGGCCCCCCCGAGTTGCCGAGAATCCGGAGGCTGGCCTGGCTGTCGGCCGGGCTGTGTGTTGGGAGCTGCTGCCTGTGACCCCGCTGGCGGCCTCGCGGCGCCGCGCTGTGGCTCTCGGAGGTGACGGTGGGGTTGCTGAGCCCTCCTGGGGGCCTGGACCGTGCTGCACTGGTGTCTGCGGGCTGCCGACTGACTCCCCCTCCCCTTCAGTGATTGCGGCTGTGAGGTGAGGAGGTGTTCACGCTACAGTGGGGGTGCGGGCCTCTGAGAGGGGGATTGGCCGTCGATCAGGCGGCAGGGGAGGAAGTGTGTGAAACCCCTGGGCCTGATCCGTGCCCGCGTGGGCTTCTTCCCCCCCTCCCCTCACCCTCGGGGTCCCGGAGGGTCGGTGGTTCCTCGACTGCCACCTTGGGCAGTGGCGCTTGGGCTGACCGGCGGGGGCCTGTGGCTGGCCCTACAGATCTGCTCTCTTTCTGCGTCTGGGGAGGGCCCGGCGCTGGCCCGGGCTGCCTGGTCTTGCTCTCTTGGCCCGGCACACCCGCCTGGAGCTGCAGCCGCTGCCTGGGGGTTCAGGTCAGCCGCACGGCTCGGGCGGCGTGAGGTTCTGGTTGCGGGCCCCTCCATCGGCTCCTGTCATCTGCGCCCGTGATGCCCGGTTCATGCCTTGATGGTTGACCTTGGCCCACTACACTGCAGGCCCGGAGGCCGACGCCACCCCCGTCATCCATCCTCGGTGATCTGGCGAGCCTGCCACTGTTCTGCGGTCCACTGGGGCCCCCGCAGAGTCCGCTCAGATTGGCGTGGGCGGCGGGGTCTGGCTGCGCCCTGGACCCCTCTCTTCCATCCTCTCTCCTTGCCTCCCGGCTGGCCGGACTACCCTTGGGGGGCCGATACCCCATCTCCGTCTTACCTGGGGGTCACCATGGTCCGAGATAAGATACCCAAGACCCCTGCTACCCAAACCAAGATAGATCGGTTTACCACCACTGATGCTGGGGCTGCCGGTGGTCTTGCAAGCGCGGGTGCCCCTGCCACGCCCGACCTCTCCGTTATCCTTCAGGCGATCCAGACGTCGCAGTCCTCGGTTGAGGGCAAGATTGCGGAGGTTCGTGTAGACATAACACTGATCCGACAGGACCTTCGCAACGCTAACACCCGGATTAAGGAAGCGGAATCCCGCGTGTCTGCCGTGGAGGACGACGTCCAGCAACTCAAGGTTCAGGTGAACCGGCTCCAGTCCCACACGCAGGAGCTCCACCGGCGGGCGGAAGATGCAGAAAATCGCGCCCGCCGCAACAACCTTCGCCTGGTTGGATTTTCTGAGGGCGTGGAACAGGGTCGGGCAGCGGACTTTGTGGAGCATTGGATATGCTCCTGGATGCCCGAGGGCACGCTCTCCCCCTGGTTCACGATTGAGAGGGCACAAAGATCGCTTGCCCCTCGGCCGCAGCCGGGTGCCCCTCCGCGACCAATCATCCTGCGAATCCTCAACTACCGAGACAGAGACGCTATCTTAGCCGAATCCCGGAAGAAACAACCTCTCAAGCACGAAAACCTGACGATAATGGTCTTCCCTGACTACACCCGGGAGGTCCAGTCTCAACGTCGTTCCTTTGGTGAGGTCAAGCAGAAGCTGCGCTCGCTTAACATTCAATATAGGCTCCTCTTCCCGGCACGGCTGCGTGTGGTCTTTCAGGACAAATCCATTTTCTTTGAGACTCCAGAGGAGGCATGGTCATGGGCAACAGAAGAACGCCCGCTGCGGATGCCTGCCCACGACCACGTTCAACCTACTGTCACCGGCGGTGCCCGGCGGGACATGCCCGTACTTCGCCCACGCCGCAGATGCTCCGGGAGACGCAGGGGCCAGCGACGTGCGCGCTCTGCCTCTCCAATAGGCCCCTCACAGGGCCGCACGCTTGGACCATCCAGGGAGACCTCTCCGGCCAGGCGGCGCTCTGGCTCCTTAGGCCGTTCCGACCCCAGTTCGGCCTCGCCTCGACCGTCCTTGATAGATCTTCCGGACACCGATCTTTCCCGTAGCCCGACACTTCTCACCGGGCCGGCCTGAGCACATCACGGCGATGCCAGCCCTTCCTTTGTTGTTTGGGTTCCTGGTTGGGGTCGACCGAGACCAGTAACCGGGACCGAGACCAGCAACCCACTTGGTCACTAACTGTTCACCGATGGTTATAGGACAAGAACATCCTGCGATGAGGAGGGGTCCTCCACGACTGTCCCCGTTTCCAAGCGCTTTTAGCTTGGTGTTTCAGTTCCCTGTTACTGTTTGGGCGACAGATGCTTCCGTTCCTGAAGTGTGGGGTGGGGGGTTGGGAGGGGTTGGAGCTCCGGCTCCCGTTCGCTTTGTTTTTCAGGTTTTATGTTGTCTGCACCGCCTCTGTTCCATTACACCTGGGTGAACACATCTCAAGCACTGCTACGCTACCTTATTCACGAGCTCTGGGCGGTACCACACTTCCAGTATCCCAGCTATGCCGCTTTGCGGCCCGACTCCCCCCATGGCCTCCTCCTGCCCGGCGATTCTAGCGCGCTCTCATCGCTCCGCCTAATGTCCTGGATGTTAATGGCCTGCTGGACAAGATCAAGCGCGCAGCCGTCCTGCGATATGCCCAGCGCCAGGCAGTAGACATACTCCTGCTTCAGGAAACCCATCTACTAGGCCAACGATGTCCTTTCCTTGCCCGCTATGGCTATGGCGCTGTCTGGCATTCTGGGTTTCGTAGGGGTCCAGAGGGGTGGCAATCCTGGCGCGTCGTACTCTTCCCCTAGTGGCGCGTAAGGTGACACATGACCCTCAGGGCTGTTTTATTCTTTTAGAAGGGACCCTTGGGGATCGCCCGATTAATCTGCTGTCTGTCTATTCCCCTCCTGCTCTGCTAGCCCCTACACTCCGCGGACTTACCCCGCTGATCGCGGCTTTGCCCCTTGGCCTGACCGTAGTGGGGGGTGACTTCAATGCCACTATGGATCCCGGCCTTGATACTGCGTCCCCTCCCTCTACTTCCAGGACTGTCCAATCCGGTCTCCTCTCCTCATGGGCGGCCAGCCTGGGTCTCGGGGATGCCTGGAGACTGTGGCACCCGACCGCAAGGCACTATACCCATACTTCTGCCGCTCACCACACCCATGCGCGCCTAGACTACGCTTTCCTGACGGTTCAGGACTGCCGAGCGCTCCAGGCAATTTCTATCCTCCCGAGGGGCCTATCGGACCACTCCCCAGTGCTACTCCATATAGGGGCCCTTCCCCCATCCTCCCGACCGCTTTGGCGACTCAACGCCTGGTTCCTCCAGGACGAGGAGTTCAAGGACAGCATTGGTGCTGAACTCTTTACCTACTTCACCACTAACCAAGGCTCGGTGTCTTCCTCTCGCACCCTTTGGGAGGCTGGTAAGGCCACTATTCGGGGGTTCGCCAAGGGCCAGTTGAAACTCACTCGTGCGGCACATGACTCCCAGCTCACACATTTGGAAGCACAAGCCGCCCTGCTTGAGGCGCTGAACCCCGAGGATAGGTCTGATGTCCAGGAACGGAGACTGGCGTTCCTACGGGACGAGCTCAGGCAGACCTCTCTGGAAGCCGCCAAGCTTCTTTGTCGCTCATCTGTGGCCCGAGTGTACGGCTGGGGAGACAAAAATGGGAAGCTCCTCCACCGCCTCGCCACCTACCCTATGGCCAACCATATCATACCGGAAATGGCGGACGCAAACGGTAAGCTCCACCGCGCCCCGGTAGCAGTGGCCCAATGCTTTGCCTCCTACTATGCCACCCTCTATTCGGCACGGTCGCCTGGTCTTTCTCTCTCTGACCTCCTCCAACGGGAAGAGTTCCCTCTTCCACGCCTTAGCGGCTCCGACGCGGCTGCTTTGTACCTTCCGCTCACCCCTGCGGAGGTGTCTGATGCCATTTCGCGCCTGGCGGCTGGCAGGACTCCTGGGCCGGACGGGTTCCCCCAGGAGTTTTATTCGTCCTACCGCGATACCCTGCTTCCACCTCTCGTAGCGATGTACAAGGAAGCGGTGGAGTGCGGCTCATTCCGGCCGGAGACAGATCTCGCTACCATCGTAGTGATCCCTAAGTCCCAGCCCCCCTCACAATGCTGCTCGGACTACCATCCCATTTCGCTCATCAATACGGAGCTCAAGATCTTCGCTTCCGTATTGGCCAATCGCATACGGCCCCATCTAGCCCAGCTTGTCCATCCTGACCAATGCGGCTTCATGCCTCTCCGAGGGACTAGACACTGTCTCCGACGCCTTCATCTTGCCCTTGCGAACCGACACCTGCTGACTCCATACTTGTCCCTTCTCCTTATTGATTTTGAGAAGGCTTTCGACTCCGTCGACTGGAGCTATTTAGATGCGGTGCTAGACCAGATGGGTTTTGGCACTCCTTTCCGCAACTTGGTAAGAATACTTTATCACCGTCCCCGGGCACAGGTCCTCGTTAACGGAGCTCTATCCCACCCCTTCCCCATTGGACGGGGTACGAGGCAGGGCTGCCCCCTCTCCCCGATACTTTTTGCTCTGGCAATGGAACCGCTCGCTTGTCTTATCCGCAGTGATCACTCCCTGACTGGCTGGAGGTGGCCCGGCCTAGAGGAGGATAAAATCGCGTTATATGCGGATGATGTACTGCTGTTCCTGGCTGACCCGGCCCGATCGGGACCTCGATGCCTTCGGGCACTGGCCATTTTTGAACGTGTTTCCGGCCTGCGGCTTAACCCGGCCAAGTCCGTCCTTGTCCCCTTGCACTTATCGCGCGAGTGCTTTGACTGGCAGTCGTCGATTCCCCATCGGCGGCTGTCTTTCAGGTACTTGGGGATTTGGGTTTCCCTTCTCCCCGACCTCGCATGGGAGCTCAATGTCACCCCGCTGGTTCGGCGGGTCCGTGCCGACCTCCTTAAATGGCGCACGTTGCCCCTGAACCCTCTGGCAGGATAACCTTATACAAAATGATGATATTACCCCGTTTTTTGTACATGCTCCAGAACACACATCTCTCCTTTGCTAGATCTTGGTTCCGGGATATGGACGGTTTGGCCACTAGGTTCCTCTGGGGGGTCGGAGGTCCAGGCTGGCCCTGGCCCACTGCCGAATCCCACCTTTTGACGGAGGTCTTGGAATGACGAACCTCTACCTCTACTATTTAGCGACTCGTCTCCTCACGATCCACGACTGGTTTAATGGCGGCTGGTCCGACCCGGCGTATCACTTGGAACTTCACACCATGGGCTTCTCCTCTATCCAGGGGATGCTTTACGGAGCCGTAGTTCCTCGAGCTCTCCCCGAGGTCACGCGCGGAGTATTCCTGGCTTGGCGTGCATCACTACGTCATACTCAATGGGCAGGGAGGCTGACTCAATACACTCCTTTGTGGTGTGGCACCAGGCTCCGTGAAGTTGCCTCCTTGTCAGGGTTCCGGCAATGGGATCTCATCGGGGTAACGTGGTTGGGCGATGTCTGGAGCGGTACTCATATTCGATCCTTTCAAAATTTACAGGCTAGACACTCCCTCCATCCCTCTCAATTCTTCCGATATCTGCAGTTGCGCCACGCCCTTCACTCTCACATTCCAGATGGCACGTCCCTGCCCGAATATAGCCCGCCCGAAGCACAAGTTCTGACCGGTGACTTGGGGAAGGGTGGGATCTCTCGGATCTACCGCTCACTCACCAACAATACCCCTAACTCCCTTTCCCTACTCCGAGACAAAAGGGAGGGCTGGCTTGGGGCTCTGGAGGATGAGGATTGGAGGGACGCCCTGATGGCCCCTAGAACGATTGCGGTATCAGCGAGGCTCCGCCTGGTCCAAGTCTATTTTTTGCATGCCGCCTATCTTATACCCCTACGTCTTCACCGCGCTGGACTTTGGCCTGATGCCCACTGCCCCCGCTGCTCCCACCCCCACGCCGACTTTTACCATATGGTGTGGTTGTGCACTGCGATACAGGGGTATTGGGAATCTTTAACACAAGACCTGACAGGGGTCCTGGGCTGGGAGGTGCCTCTTGATCCCATACGTGTTCTGCTGGGCATCACCGACGGATTGGACGGCTCTAGGGCTGAGAAGCTCTTCCTCAATACAGCATTGGTGGTTGCCAAAAGGGACATTGCTGCTCATTGGCTGGACACTACCTGACCCACTCTAGGGTGCTGGCGCAGGGGGGTGGATTGGTGCGCTGCGCAGGAGCGGCCTCTATACGTAGCCAGGGGATGTCCTGAGAAATTTCGCCGCATGTGGGGTAAATGGGTCGGGGTAATAGACGACTGAGATGGAGTGGTACGCTCTCCAGATACACATGGATACGTCATTATTGATTTACTTGTGTAGCCTTGATGTCACTGTGATGTGTTCTTCTCCCTACTCTGACCATATACAATGTAGCTCTGAATGGTGCTGTTTGTTGTTACATTCAAAACTCAATAAAATTGATTGTAAAAAAAAATTGTAATGACGAAGCTCCCCATTCTTGGTCCCTTTTCTGTTTCTCCAACGTAATCACGGCCGTGCCCCGTTGGTTGTACAGCTACGAGAAGAGGAGTGGGAGATGGCGCTGTTAGGACTTCAAAATCAAAAAACGGGGGGAGGCAGAGGGAAATGCTAGGTCCACCCTCCTGATGCAATAGTAGACCTACAAAATCCGAGATGTCGGATAAGGAACCTAGCAGAAAAAAGGGATGGATTTTCGCTCAATCTGAGTTGGAAAATCTGCTGGAAAGGAGAAATTTCCTTTCTTGAGTCTCCTCACTCACCAGCGTTTCCCCACGGTGACATGCTTCATCATAGGGGCCATCTCAATCCGCTGCGGATTGAGGCGTGCTACGACTTGCGACGTTACGTAGGAGCACTATATAGTGAGGAGCTATGTGTAGTGCAGTGGTGTTGTGGAGTGGAGTGAGTTAAAAATGCCTAACTAGTGGGCGAAATAACTTTATTCTGGCTCCTAGTTGGTTTGTTAAAAACGGCTTGAGTTTCTAGGGGGCCTAGCTATAATGAGTTAGGGGTCCCTAGTAAACGTCAACATGTTTCGAGCTTCCCCAATGCTCTTCTTCAGGACAAACACAGGGTCCAGCCCTGTGTGTACCACTCCGAGGGTGACCTAAAGTGAGGTAAAGTGAAATTCAAAAAACACGCTGCGAAAATAAGCAAGCGTTAATAATACATACGACACATATTAGTCACGTTGTATCTGTAAAAAATAGAAATAAGAACAATGTTATCAATGATCAATGACAGCCCCCCCAAAATCGGGGTAGGTAAGTTTAAACCACAATCCCATGTTGCTCCTCATAGGTGTGTGCCTAGATACTGCATTCTCGTGTGTCGCCATGCATAGCTGTGGAGAACAACACACAACTTGCTATTAATGTCAAACCCTTGCTGAAACACAAGGCGCTGTTATTCCAGTTATTTAAAAACATGTGCACCTCGTGACTGTGCCGTGGACATGACGAACAATACACAAAATGACAAATAACACAGAGAAACATACTGTTTAAGAAGCAATGCTGTGCTTCATGGTCTAAGAGGGAGTGAGAGGGTTCCGACTCGAACTCTGAAAAACGGAGGACAAAAGCGTGGTTAAATGCCTTTTTTCTGAAGGAGCTCCATTTGGGGGAGAAAAACGGGAAACACTGTGGGAAGTACCTCAGTCCGCCCGATTTCCGGTCGTCTCCTGGAAAAGAAGGTGACTTACTTGTTAGATTTTCCTCTCGGCCAGTATACCTGTATGAATCCCTCGAGACCGCATCTTGGCGAGTCTCACTCGGGTGTTGGTTTTTGTAGGAAGTGTTTCCGCTCAGTCATGCAGGGAAGACTAGAGCGGAAACCTTCACAGGATGGCCGCCGTTTATTGGTTAATGGAGTGGCCCTCTTGGTGGTGTCATCAGTTACTCGTACCAGATGGGCGTTTAGCTAATGTGTGAGAAGACAAATAACATTCATGCAATACATGCACACACATAGAGACTTGTGATATTTTGTCTGTGGGACTTTTCCGTTAAAAAATGAAAGAATGAAAGACGGGGTTTTGATTTATTGATTAAAGGCTGATGTTAGTGCCTCCATATGGTTTCGCTAGGTGATGTTAGTATCTCCATATGGTTTCGCGAGGATTACAAATGGCAGGGACGCTGAGGGAAGAGTATGTTTTGGTCTAGATAAAATATTCCTCATTAGCAGTGAAAACGCCTCTGACTGCGAACTCTAAAGGGCTCATGTTACATTTCCATCTAGTTGCTGACTAAAAACGAAATTGATTAATTTACTAGTGTTCCTACCATGCATGTGGTTTTAAAAAACGTTTATTTACATTTCTGGCATTTAGTTAGGCTTGGGTTTTATTTTTAATATTACTTCCTTATCGTCATGCAGTGATTCTCCTCCAGTATGAGACTAAAGTAGAAGGAGTGCCATAGCTGGTATGCTTTGTGTACCTTTCCTGGGGTATATTTAGGTACAGCGTTCATGGATGCAGTTAAACCTTGGTTTTGGTGGGTCATCTCAGGTATTATTTAGTAAATTGGCCCCACGGGATATTATCATTTAGACCTTGGCTGTCGGAGCGTAACTTAAAAACCCAGCGTTGCTCTTTTTCAAGGAGTCTGTGTTCTAGATTTTCCTTGTTTTTGATGTGTTCCAATACCACCCACCTCATATCGTTTGGTGTATATTGTTTTTCAATGAAGTGTGACGTCATTTTTGTGGTGGCCCGCTTGCACCTGATGTTACTGCGGTGTTCTACTATTCGGGTGCTGATTTTTCTGGTAGTCATCCCTACATAGTGGAGGTTGCAGGGACAGGTAATCAGGTATACAATACCTGTAGTGTTGCAATTGGTGAAATTGCGTAGTTCCCAGGTCATTTGGTTATTGAATTCCACTTTTTTGGTGACTGTGGTTAAGTGGCATACACTGCAATTGCTGCATGGATAGTGTCCACCTGGTAATGCTTGTAAAGTCCTTTGGGGCTCATCTGTTTTGGCCGTGTCTTTAGGGCGTGTGTGGACAAAATAGTTTCTCAGGTTTTTTCCTTTTTTGTGGCTAAACATAGGCTTAGGTATGTCTAAATTGCCACTGTTTAGTATTCGCCAATGTTTTTTTACTATTTCAGTCACCTTGTCTGATGTGATGTTAAAAGTAGTTATGCAAATTGGTCTTTTGTCTTGTGTTGTTTTTTGTCTGGTTCAAGGAGCGCTTCTCTGTGGTTGTTAGAGGCTCTTTTTCTAGCTTTTGATACTAGATGTTTAGGATAATGTCTTGCTATCAGTTTTTCCTATAGGTCTTTTGCTTGAGTGTTATAGTCTTCCCTCTCAGTGCAATTTCGTCTCAGTCACAAGAATTGTCAGAAAGGTAGATTGTCTTTCAGATGCCGTGGGCAAAAGCTGTCGTAGATTAAGAGGCAGTTCCTGGCTGTTGGTTTAAAAAGGGTGGTTGTTGTCAAAGTACCATTGTTGGCCTTGATGTTTAAGTCCAGGAAGACCAGTTGCGACCTACTCATTGTGAAGGTAAACTTTAAGAACGGGTCTTGGAGATTCAGCCAGTTGATGAAATCTGTGGCTTCCGACTCATTGCCTTCCCAGATCAAAAGCACATCGTCGATGTAGCGTTTCCAAAGTTGGAGGTGTTTAATGTGGGGGTTAGAGTTGTGCAGTATTTTTTGTTTCTCTAGGTGATGGACATAGAGTCCTGCTACACTCGGTGCGAACGTGCTCCCCATACTGGTGCTGTGCTGTTGGCGGAACAGTGTGTCTTCAAACTTAAAGTAATTCTCAGTCAAGGCCAGGCGGCAGCATTCAAGAACTACATGTCTGGGTGTATGGTAACACCACGGGTCTTCAAAAAGTATTTCCTCCAGAATCTCTAATGTCTCTTTGTGCGGTAGACTCGTATAAAGGCTTTCTACGTCTAAGCCTATTAGGATGTTGGTTGTGGGATCGAATTGTAAGTCTTGGAGGAGGCAAAGGACTGCTTTAGTGTCCTGTAGGTACGTACTGGTGCCTTAGAAATGCGTCGGCGAATTTAGAGAGGGGTTCTAGTATAGAACCAATTCCCGACACTATCGGTCTCCCTGGTGGGTTGTCCATCGATTTATGGATTTTTGGGATGGTGTAAAAATATGGGATAGTAGGGTTGGTGTTTTCCAAAAAGTCCGCTTCTTTCTTGGTTATCCAGTTGTTAGCTATGGATTCTTCCACCAGATAGGCAATTTCAATGCGTAAACGTTCAGTAGGGTCTGCCTTGATCTTAATGTAGTTTCTTTCGTCAGCCAGTAGTTGTAGGCATACCTCCCGATATGCTGTGGTGTTTTGTAGTACCATGGCACCGCCTTTGTCTGCCGGTTTTATGGTTATTCTTTTCTCATCTGCCAGTAGTTGTATGGCCTCCTGTTAATTTTTGCTTGTATTATGGAAAACTCTTATGGTTCTAGGGTCTATTTCTGCCACTTCCTTCAGGACTGCTTTTTCGAAAGCTAGTAATTCCACGGGGAGACTGGCTGGTGGTGGTGTGAAATTGGATTTTTTATGAAGGCCAGTATCACTTTCCTGGGTTGTGTTAGGTGGTTTGTCTTTGAAAAAGACCTGCAATTTTATTTTCCGAATGAACTCATTAAGTTCGCAGCAGAGTCTGAATTTGTCCATATTAGGCGTTGGTACAAAACCAAGTCCCTTTTCTAGGACTGATTTTTGTGTAGAGGTCAGAATGGTATCTGATAGGTTCACTACTAAACTGGTTAGTCGCTGGTTGATGGGAGATTCGGTGGGCCCATGCTCCTGGTGTTGCTCCTCGAGGTCTCCAGGGGTTGTGCCCATTGTACTTGTTGGTTTCTTCTGGTTTTTCCTCTTTGGAGTCCCTTGCCTCGTCCTAAAAGAGACTGGTTCTGTGGCTCATGTGGTTGTACTTGGTCCCAGTAAGCGTGTGGTTGCTGTTGGTATGCTTGTGGATGGAATGGCGGTGGGCCATAGAAAAAAGGTTGTGGTCCGCCATATGGTGGTGGTCCTTGGTAGGCGGGCCATCCGAAGTTTTGTCCCCCTTGGTTCCTGAACCGTCCACCACGGGATCATCTGGTCCTGTTCCTGTTATTGTGGTTGTAACCTGCATCTGAATGGTCTGAGCCTGTGTCTGATCCGTCACTGTCGGTGTTGTATCCCGGATTTCTTCCTGACAGTACATAGTCTTCCCTGGTGTACGGGTAGACTTTCTCATGTGAGAAAGATTTCTGGTCTTTTTTAAGTTTTGTATACTTGGTGTCCTTAAGACTTATTTCAAATTCGGTCATTGATTTGTTCAGTTCTTCTAAGCGTTTTTTTAGCTCAGTGAAATTCTGAAAGGTTTTCAGGCAGATTTCAAGCGTATGTATTTCACCCTTCATTTCTTCTGACAGGCGTGCTGCAGTTTTTATGATTAGCACCAGCCAGTCTCTGGTGCAATGCCAGGAAATGAGTGACCAGTCTTTTTTAAAGGTTTTGTCCTGTTGAAATATGAATGGTTCATTGCGTACGATCAACCCTCGTGGGGCAGTATTGGATCTCAAATATTCCGTCATCATGATGCCATGCACCATGGTTTTGATTTGGTTCCTTTTCAGCTCAGTGAGTTCGTCCCAACGTTGGCTAGATTAATTTGTGTCTCTGTGTGGTGTCCCAGCTAGGGGTAGCATAGATGCGATTATTCTCTCTACTTCCTCTTCTGAGAAAGTTAGTCCAGTAACTTCTGTCATGTTTGTGCGTTGTCACGGGGTGCAGGGGGGGGAAATAACTCCCACAGCTGACCGCTGTATATCACAAAATCAAAAAACGGGGGGAGGCAGAGGAAAATGCTAGGTCCACCCTCCTGATGCAATAGTAGACCTACAAAATCCGAGATGTCGGAGAAGGAACCTAGCAGAAAAAAGGGATGGATTTTCGCTCAATCTGAGTTGGAAAATCTGCTGGAAAGGAGAAATTTCCTTTCTTGAGTCCCCTCACTCACCAGGGTTTCCCCACGGTGACATGCTTCATCATAGGGGCCATCTCAATCCGCTGCGGATTGAGGCGTGCTACGACTTGCGACGTTACGTAGGAGCACTATATAGTGAGGAGCTATGTATAGTGCAGCGGTGTTGTGGAGTGGAGTGAGTTAAAAATGCCTAACTAGTGGGCGAAATAACTTTATTCTGGCTCCTAGTTGGTATGTTAAAAACGGGGTGAGTTTCTAGGGGGCCTATCTATAATGAGTTAGGGGTCCCTAGTAAACGTCAACATGTTTCGAGCTTCCCCAATGCTCTTCTTCAGGACAAACACAGGGTCCAGCCCTGTGTGTACCACTCCGAGGGTGACCTAAAGTGAGGTAAAGTGAAATTCAAAAACACGCTGCGAAAATAAGCAAGCGTTAATAATACATACGACACATATTAGTCACGTTGTATCTGTAAAAAATAGAAATAAGAACAATGTTATCAATGACAGCCCCCCCCAAAATCAGGGTAGGTAAGTTTAAACCGCAATCCCATGTTGCTCCTCATAGGTGTGTGCCTAGATACTGCATTCTCGTGTGTCGCCATGCATAGCTGTGGAGAACAACACACTACTTGCTATTAATGTCAAACCCTTGCTGAAACACTAGGCGCTGCTATTCCAGTGCGTGGTATTTAAAAACATGTGCACCTCGTGACTGTGCCGTGGACATGACGAACAATACACAAAATGACAAATAACACAGAGAAACATACTGTTTAAGAAGCAATGCTGTGCTTCATGGTCTAAGAGGGAGTGAGAGGGTTCCGACTCGAACTCTGAAAAACGGAGGACAAAAGCGTGGTTAAATGCCTTTTTTCTGAAGGAGCTCCGTTTGGGGGAGAAAAACGGGTAACACTGTGGGAAGTACCTCAGTCCGCCCGATTTCCGGTCGTCTCCTGGAAAAGAAGGTGACTTACTTGTTAGATTTTCCTCTCGGCCAGTATACCTGTATGAGTCCCTCGAGACCGCATCTTGGCGAGTCTCACTCGGGTGTTGGTTTTGTAGGAAGTGTTTCCGCTCAGTCATGCAGTGAAGACTAGAGCGGAAACCTTCACAAGATGGCCGCCGTTTATTGGTTAATGGAGTGGCCCTCTTGGTGGTGTCATCAGTTACTCGTGCCAGATGGGCGTTTAGCTAATGTGTGAGAAGACAAATAACATACATGCAATTCATGCACACACATAGAGACTTGTGATATTTTGTCTGTGGGACTTTCCATTAAAAAATGAAAGAATGAAAGACGGGGTTTTGATTTATTGATTAAAGGCTGATGTTAGTACCTCCATATGGTTTCGCTAGGTGATGTTAGTACCGCCATATGGTTTCGCGAGGATTACAAATGGCAGGAACGCTGAGGGAAGAGTATGTTTTGGTCTAGATAAAATATTCCTCATTAGCAGTGAAAACGCCTCTGACTGCGAACTCTAAAGGGCTCATGTTACATTTCCATCTAGTTGCTGACTAAAAACGAAATTGATTCATGTACTAGTGTTCCTACCATGCATGTGGTTTTAAAAAACGTTTATTTACATTTCTGGCATTTAGTTGTGACAATGTGCTTTTGATCTGGGAAGGCAATGAGTCGGAAGCCACAGATTTCATCAACTGGCTGAATCTCCAAGACCCGTTCTTAAAGTTTACCTTCACAATGAGTAGGTCGCAACTGGTCTTCCTGGACTTAAACATCAAGGCCAACAATGGCACTTTGACAACAACCACCCATTTTAAACCAACAGCCAGGAACTGCCTCTTAATCTGGGGAACCGTCCGTTCAATATCCTGTGATTTTCGTCAATCTACCCGTGCCTAAAAAATGAATTTGTCCTTGTATAATGTAAAGCGCTCTAGTATCTTCGGGTCGAGTTCGTACTATATAACAATGAGCTCTAAGTTACTTAGAAAATGATTACGTCTTGCGCATGCTGTTTCAAATTTGTATTTCTAAGTAGCAAAATAAACGCATTGCAACAACGCTATTTTTCAGCTCAGTGTTACTTATTTTATTCGTTTTCCTCCGTACATTGTAAAAGACAAATCTGCATAATAACTGGTGAACCGTAAATAAATGGTGCACAGATGTTTATTTCACGTTTCAATCCACTTATGGTTCCGCTGCACTGCGCTTCTCTTCAAGGGCAGTGGTCAGAACGACTCGGGAACACCATGCATTTGAAAACCTTCAAGAAAGACTATTCTATTACGTCCTTCTTCTATGTCTCAGCCCCCCTACCTCTCTTTCCCGTATCCTTCACAAGAGTGTCTGATCCCCTGTGTTTTTCTTTGGTGTGTTTATGTGTAATATTTGAAAGCGTTACAGCAGTTCTTCGGGATGTGGCCAGCATTGTAGTATTCTGGGCGAATGGCCTAATTTCCATCCCTAGCCAAACATTGGCAAAGTTAATAGTTCTCACCTTTTGACTTTACCATAGACGACCTCCTGGCTGTGCATTATATTTTGTGAATGCTGCAATAAATAAAATAAAAAATATTGCCAATGCTGGGCATCTACAGCCGGTACTCCAAGTCAGTCCAAGAGAACATAGCATCTTCAATAAACCTGAAGTAAACAATATAAAAATAATGATTGACGCCATTGGAGATTTGCTATTCAGAACTTTAACCAATCTAACCATAGATTTTTGTAAATTACAGACGATGAGTCACATTAATGTCCATGTGTCATATTAAATATAATCAAATACATGACATAGCTTTTATAAGGACGAGATGGTGCACATAATTCTTGTTTACGTCGTACTAAATATATCCCAAAACAACAACCTTTTGTCTCTCGTGATAGTCCTGGCCACCATAGCTACTGCATAGAACATTTTAGCATAATCTTGTCACATAACTAATTAGGCTTGCAGTGATAACTGTAAGAATGCTCTGCATGGTGCACTAAAGTCACTTCATTGTGCTACATGGGGTATTATTGTAAGAACTCCTAATAGGCAGCCTCTAACTTGACTCAGTGGCGATACGAGGAGTACTCTAAAGCCCTGATAAAATGCTTTTACTTGATGTAAAGAAAGAGCAACATTGCTCAATGCTGTTGTTCCCCACCAAAAGTATTGTGGTATTAAATATTGTAACTGCACATTCTCTGACTGCATTACCAACTTATCTGCGAGCCCTGGTGCAAGCAAGGAAGGTGGTAACTTTCAATGCTGTTGCAAAATTATTTATATGTGCTCCACAAGGCTGTAGAACCGGGTGCCATTGAACATGCTGCACTAATGGGAGATACGCCCCTGCTTCCCCTACTTATGAAGCAATCGCGGCACCCGCGCTTCAGCTTAAAATGTTTACCGTTAAAGCATGAGTGCCACGATTGATTTGCAATGCAATAAGCCTCCGTTTCAACATACACATCTAAGGGAAAGCCGCCAGAGAAACACATAATCTACTTATATTTAGTAGCTGAAATTGTTGTAAATATTAAAGTTTGTCATACCCCACATGCGCCACAACGCCATTTTGTACTTCCTCCATAAACATTCACTGGAAGATGAACATTCTTGTTATGTTATCCCTCGAGCCTACGAGCTGATATTTTTCAGCAGACCAAGCATTACATTGGATATTGCTTTGTTCCAGCGAGCATTAAGCACTGGCAGTAATTTTAACAGGGCAGAAGTGTTCCATGTGGTTGTATGATTTTACATCGTAATTTATTACCACGCATGGCAGAACAACGCATACTTTACTACGCATGAGCCACTACCACGCTGACATTTACCACGCAGCTATTTATCACGCTGCTTTTTACCACGCTTCTTATTATTGCTGAAATGAATCGGAACACATAAAACGGCCCATTCCTCACATTCCATTGTGATTAACATATTCCTTTTCTTTAACTGACCAATGCCAGGTAAGTAATGTGTACGCTTGTCTCTCGTCACTTTCTGTGACCTTTACAAACGTTTCCACAAGCAAGATGGCAGAAATACCTTTCAAAGAAGGTCACTTGCCATTTTCAAACTGCAATTTAAAATATACTTTTAGTCACGTTTTGTCTTATTTTTTAAAATAGATCCCGAAACATATTTTGTTTATAATTGTGGTTGACCCTCCTAAAAACATATATAAAGGGCCGTCCACCATTTTGACATCAGTGTTTCGCCGCCATCTAAAGAGATCACACTGTTGTGATTGACCGGAGAAAACAACTTCACATTTGAAGCAACGCTGCCATCTAGTGACAGAAGTAAGTATGTTGATTCAACTGTAAGAAGCATTAACAAGAAACAATAGTATATTCCCTGTAACGTATTTTAAAAAAGAATTTGTTATTTATACATATCAGAACTTTTGACTAAAAAGTGGCAAGTACATAAAAAGAACAGTTATCAACAGATTAGAGAGACCAGGTAATGTTTTTTTGACATTATTGTATTAAATTGGTTTTAATAGTGAAATGTAAAACATATTTGTTAACCTTAAAAACCGTACTTTGGAATACATTTTCACAACTTAAATGTGTGATGTATGATATACATGTACATGTAGCAGAGGATGTGAAGATGCCAAATGAATAAATGTTGCCAGTGAGCATGGGGCAAAATGTTACTTGTAATACAAAAAGCCACTGGACAATTTTTTTCTGGGGAAAAAAGTGTATTTTATTCAGTCTCCTGTCAAAGTTTTCTCACAGTAAGAGCATATCAGAGAATGATTGGTTGTCTTTTAAATAATACCATTTATTTAATTTATATTGTACAGTAACTGAGAGGCAGTGATAGAATTTTTATCTGGGGTGGGAACTTCCCTCAGGGAAGGTGTTGGTCAGTGTCTGGGGTCCAGATTTTATATTCTTACTCCACCGGGTACTTACCTCAGGGAAGGTGTTGGTCAGTGTCTGGGGTCCAGATTTACTATTCTTACTACGCCGGGTACTTACCTCAGGGAAGGTGTTGGTCAGTGTCTGGGGTCCAGATTTTATATTCTTACTCCGGCGGGTACTTACCTCAGGGAAGGTGTTGGTCAGTGTCTGGGGTCCAGATTTTATATTCTTACTCCACCGGGTACTTACCTCAGGGAAGGTGTTGGTCAGTGTCTGGGGTCCAGATTTTCTATTCTTACTCCGCCCGGTACTTACCTTTGGAAGGTGTTGGTCAGTGTCTGGGGGCCAGATTTTTTATTCTTAGTCCGCCAGGTACTTACCTTAGGAAAGGTGTTGGTCAGTGTCTGGGGGCCAGATTTACTATTCTTAGTCCGCCAGGTGCTTACCTTAGGAAAGGTGTTGGTCAGTGTCTGGGGCCAGATTTACTATTCTAACTCCGCCGGGTACTTACCTCAGGGAAGGTGTTGGTCAGTGTCTGGGGTCCAGATTTACTATTCTAACTCCGCCGGGTACTTACCTCAGGGAAGGTGTTGGTCAGTGTCTGGGGTCCAGATTTTATATTCTTACTCCGCCGGGTACTTACCTCAGGGAAGGTGTTGGTCAGTGTCTGGGGGCCAGATTTACTATTCTAACTCCGCCGGGTACTTACCTCAGGGAAGGTGTAGGTCAGTGTCTGGGGTCCAGATTTACTATTCTTACTCCACCGGGTACTTACCTCAGGGAAGGTGTTGGACAAAATATAGTAACTTTACAAAGTAAGTTACAACAAAGAAATGTAATAGATCTAAATTATAATTATAAAATATGCTATGTCTTTGTTTTTCTAACCAGATATCGCATAGAGAGCCATTTCCATCAATCCATAAAGTGGTAAAAGGAAGATCAGCTTAAAACATCAGTTGCATAAAAGAACAAAACATACAATCTTCAGGTACGAATGAAACAACTTTTTAATTTGCCTTATCTATTTTTTAAACTTCTACTAGCGCAACAATCTAACTCTGTTTTCTGTGAGCACGTTTTTCTACTCCTACTCTGCTGAAAACTTACCTCAGGAAGGGTGTTGGGCAGTGTCTGGGGGCCAGAATTTCTATTCTTAGTCTGCCGGGTACTAACCTCATAGAAGGTGTTGGCCAAAATATAGTTTCTTTTGTCATAAAGTTTCAACAAAGAAATGGACTAGTTCTAAAGTTTAATTAAAACATATACTTTGTCTTTGTTTTTCTAACCAGATATCTCTTAGAGAGCCATTTTCATCGATCCATAAGTGAGAAAAGGAAGTACAACTTGAAACATCAGTTGCATGAAAAAACAAAACAACAGATCAACAGGTAGAAATGAAACAACCTTTTAATTAACCTTATCTTTTTTTTAAAACCTCTAATGGAGCAACCATCTTACTCCGTTGTTCTTTAAAATTTAAAGGTTTTTAAAGTAATATTAAATAATTATCAGAGAGTTAAACTAACTTTAAAAATATTTTTTTTAATTTGCAGTTTAACCAACAATTATAAGTAAACTATTCTAATCCTATTATTGATACTTGTCATTGCAGCTACCTCTATAACATACACCTGGAATACCTATCAGAGTTGAAAAGAGAGAACAAACTAAAGCAGCACTTCCAACAATACGTTTGCAACCAAAACTTCACCACAGAAGAACAAAGAAATGCAAACCTCAGGTACAATGGAAAACATTCCCCTTAACCTGAAAAACAATTCTATAATTAACTTTTCTTTTACTCAGATATTAAAACTGTAAATAGTATAGCACATTATAAATGGTTGTATGACGTTACTATGCATTCCGTCGGAACGCATGCCTTTACCACGCAACATTTTTTTTGGGGGGGAGACCCCCCCAACCCCACTTTTTGATTTGCACGCTTTTTTTGGGGGGGGGGAACCCCCCCCAAACCCCTTTTTAGGTCTCGCCTACGCAGCGCGCATGCGCTGGTAGGAGGGGACCTTTTGGAATCGATCAGCATTTTGGCCAAAAAGTGCACGTTTTGCATTGCTTTCTATTGCAACGCGTGCACGTTTGGCATTTCCCTTGCGGGAGCGAGCTTTGGCGCCATCTGTTTGTAATTATCGCGCCTGGCGCTGCTCGCTCCCGCAAGGTAAAAGCTGTCCATGGACTTCCGGCCGCGCTTCACTGACTTTCGTTGCTTGTTGTATTTAATGTGTTGCCCTACCGTTATGCATGCGTGATTTTATGTTAATGCCGTTTATGATTAATATTACAAGAAATCACGTTGCTGAATACAAGTAAATCACATCTATCAAATGATCCTACGCGGGAAATGAGAAAGAATAAGGGGCATATTATCAAGCACGGGGTTAAAATTATCGCCGGTTTAGCGGCAGAAAACCGCTGCTAAAGCGGCAATAATGGGCTTGAAAATATGCCCTGGAGAATTCCAATAGAAGCCCATGTTGACACCAGAACATGGGCTGCTATTGGAATTCTCAAGGGCATATTATCAAGCCCATTATCGCCACTTTAGCGGCAGTTTTCTGCCGCTAAACCGGCGATAATTTTTAACGCCGTTCTTGATAATATGCCCCTAAGACTTTCCGTGTGTGCCCTGTTACTTCTCGGATTCTGTTGCGCTTCGTGTAGGAATGTCTCCTGCCTGGAAACGAGAGCTCTGCAGTTGGTGTTTACAAGAAGGCTGACATGGATGCTTTATGGCACCTGGGTGTAGCAGAGCTCGGTGGCACCGTTATCCCTGAGGCTTCCGGTGCGAGCGGCTGTGCTGCGCGCTGGCGTTTATTAAAAGGCACTATAAACCCCACGCCTAGGAATTCGAGCTTTGGCATCTGTATTGGCTTGGGTGAGGCCTGCACCCCACCTGATGTAGGACAGAGCTCACCTATCCTAATAACTTACCCACTTATCAAGGGTGCATGAAGCACGGGTTCGCCCCCAAAGCACTTCGAAGTCCCAGCAAGACGTCACTCCGCGCTTTATAAAAACACCTAAATAGATAATGCCGGGCAAAGCGAGGCTTTCGTTTTCAAGGCTGGGCAAAGAAAAGCATTTGACTTCTGGGAAGGGAACCTGACTTTAAGTGCCATTGCTAGGGTGTTGTGTGTGATTTCGAGCATGCTTTTTCCTAGAAATATTTCTAGTTATTAACTTGATCGATTGTTTCTGTTGGAAATGCTCGGAGCACGACCGATTCTATGGCATCTGCGAATGGCTCTTTCGAGTTCCTAGCCAACGGAAGGTTGCGTGTCCATTACATCTGTTCCTGAAAAGTCGATTTCTGTCAAACAAAACATTCCATCTCGCCTTTTTTTCCAGGTTATTTCTGACTTTCACATTGTAGACAGCAACTCTGACAAAGAATCGTGGGGCATATCATCAAGGCGATTATCGCCACTTTAGCGGGACTTTTTCCCGCTAAAGCGGCGATAATTTTATCGCCTTATCAACAAGCTGTCGCTAACTGCTGTTAGCGACAGCTTGTAGGCGATAGCGACCGGGTTGGGTGCCGCTTTGCATGCCAGCGATATTTATCGCTAATGGCATGCAAAGTAGGCGTTCTCCACCTAACAGCGACTGGAAACAGTCGCTGAGGTCGCTAACGCCTATCAGCGAGGCAGGGGCGGTGATTAGCGAACCAGCGCTAAACACGTTTAGCGCTGGTTTGCTAACACCTGGTCCCACCCTGACTTAGCCATGTAATCCAATGAGAGGTGGATTACATGGCTAAATCCCCTCGCACTATCAGCAAGCTGAAACTGGGGAACAGTGTGAATATCGCCTGAAAACAGGCGATATTCACACTGTTCTCCAAGGTTTCTATCGCTTTGGAGATTAGCATTGCTGATTGCACGCTAACTCCGCGATAGAAACCGGCGATGCCTGGCGATAATTATCCAAGCGCTAATTGCGCTTTGCGATAATTATCGCCAGGCATTGCTGATAGGCCCCCGTATCTTTTCCGGACCAGAAGAATACACAGACACTCTACAATGTTAATAAATATATGGCCGTTTATTTTTATTGATTATGTAGCCTGTACAACTAATTACTGTAATCGACAATTAAGTTCCAAGTTTGCATTGTATAGGGCATATGGTACAGACATCACAATTTTATGGTTAGCATTGACATGTTTTTTACTCAGGATTGCATATCATTTAAGATGCATGACCAAAACACCTGATTTCATTGAAGACAACTGCATCCAAAGCATTTGTGCTCAAGTTTTAACATCTTGCGCCTTCCCACCCACTCATTTCTAAACCGGAAGCAGATGCTGCAGGCGGAAGTCAACAATCAACCAGCATCTGCCCGGATTACCAAACAAAACAGCGGCCCACTGCTGGGTCGCTGCCTAACTGCATCTCACCTGTTTGGTGGGCTTGTTCCCGATAGCATCCGAAAAACATTCCCAGGGATTTTCACCAGGGGTAATTCGGCGATCAGGCCTAGGTAAACTTGGCAGAAGCAGAGCTGAGCTCATGTAGTTTCCCAATGATTGGTTGACATGTGCGCTAAATGAGATTCCACAGATAGCCACTATTTACGTTAATTTAGAGAAACGCAGTAATACCACTGACATTCTGGAAATACTGTGGATGTTTCTAACACCAGAAGGCTGATAGAAAAAAATGTGTAAATCGGTATTGTATGTTGGTGAGAAAATGACGTATTTTATGGTGCATATTTTAGCACTTAAGTATGGCGTTAGCCAAGACCTTTGTGTGTGTGTGTCTCTGTCTTCAGTAAGTCCTCTTCATCCATTGGTCTGGTGTTGTCACATTCAGATTTTTCCATCCACTGCAGCATGGGGCAAAGGGTTAGCCAACTTCAGCCATCGGGTAAGTTTACTGTGAGTGACAGTACTCTTTCAAAAGGAGCGCTGCCACACACACAGTAGTTCTCAGTGCAAGAAACTACTACAATGCATGCTTTTTGAAACCAAAAAAAATAGCTTTTAGTTAATGTTTTCATATGTTTTGTAGTGGTGAAGGGCCCAGCAAGTCCCCGAACAACAAAACAAGCATTAACTAAGCCAAAAGGCTGGCACAAAGGCCGGACCTATTAGTTTTGCCAATGTTTGTCTCTGAACTCTAAAATGAAGGGTGGTATATTGCATTATTATTGTTATCATATTGGGGTATTGAACGGAATTAAACACCCACCGGTCGATAAGCACCTAAAGTTTGCACCCAAGTAGGCCTGTAAGAGTAAATTAAATAGATTAATGCCAGCCACAGCTCGACTTATGCCTTCCCCTCACCGAGGTGTTTTTCTGTGACACTGGGATTTGTTTCTGTCTCAGAAGGCTTATGAAGCCTGTTCTCGGATTAAAGGCTTTCAGTGTGGCATAGTTCGCCTCTACTCTGGTGGCCAGATATTTTCACTTTCTTATTCTTTTTTAAAACTGCAGAAAAACTTTGATTTGTGCCCGTTCTGCACTATAGCCTGCTTGCCAGCACCTTTCATTTAAAAGAAGTCTGCAAGATTTTTTTTCTCTACCAAACTGCATTGGAAACTTTGCAGAGGGTTATGTGCCCTAGTTGTGCTTGTGTGAACCTTTTTCTGACTCGCCTACTAGATACCGTTTCACTGTGGTTGCGAAAGACATCTTGTGGACCATATCAAAAACATATAGTGAACTTAGACCCCACTGTTTGCTTACCATTAGTTGGCTTTATTGGCCCTCTTATTTTCTTGCTTCTTATTCGATGGCTTGCCATCCTAGTCTTGTTTGTCCCTCCCCTGGAGCATAGACGCTTTACCATCCTTTTGATTGGATGGCCTGTATTCTTTCACTAGTTACTTTTTTCGTTTTCTTTAAGCACTCTGAGTGGGCATGTGTTTTCTAGCTCGCTCTTTCATGTGCTGCTCCCCTCTTCAAAGCCCCCCTCCAGACTTTGTTGCTTTCCAACCTTCCCAGTTTGCACGGTAAAGTACAAGAAGTTTATTTTTACCAGGGTATGACTAACAAGCATTGGCATAGCCAATAGGTCTCGCCTTTGGGACCTTATAAGTGTTTAGCCATGCAACAGTTGATGTTGTTGCACCAAGGATATTGTGCTGGATAACTAAACACTTATAAGGTCCCAAAGGCGAGACCTATTGGCTATGCCAATGCTTGTTTAATTTTACCTTTACCACGCATGCGTTACAAGGCGAATGCCATTACCACGCATAACCTTTACCACGAAAATGCCTTTACCACGCATATCTTTTCAACGATTTTCGTTGTAAAACCATGCATGATAATGGCATATTCTTGCTAAAGGTTATCTCCGATCCCTGCCCCTGGAGGCTCGGAGAAAACAGGTAAGAGGGAGCGGAGCGCACAGTAGAAAGCTTGCGCTAGCATTTAAAAGAACACATATCGGTTGAATAAGCCTCATTGCTGAAGCGACCCCAGTAATAATAGACAAAGGATGTCTCAAACTGTAATTATTGCCGAACTTAAAACGCACCTTGGTGGTTAGCCAACCAATAGTCTCTGCCTCCGCACATATGTGTAGTTGCTCACCAAAGATACCGCTACACATCGCCATCACAAGACACCGTTGCATAACCTTTTTCCACATATGACATTTTTTCAGTAGTCGAACAGTTAACACCCCACTGCAGGGGCCGACCTATGTCCCCAAAGACCATATTCCAAATACATGCGCCCTCCCCTCTCCAGCTCTCTTTTTTTTATATAATACCCCTTCCCTGCGTTGCACGTCATAAAGAGGAAGCGGAAGTGTCTTTCCGGTTCCACTAACGACGCTGATTGCCTCCACATCATGACGGAAACAGGTGCGTTTTTTTGGGGGGGTAGACCCCCCCAAGCCCCCTTTTTTAATGTTACCTTTAGCACACATGCCTTTACTACGTATCTCGTAGTAAAGATATGCGTGGTAAAGGCTATTCGTGGTAACCAAGCATGCGTTGTAATGCATGTGTGGTTATGGTTATGTGTGGAAACAGCCGCGTTGTAGTGGCCGTTTCCCGTTTTAAATTAGTTGTTTAAACTTTATCTTGCATCCATTCTAAATCAGAAATAATCTTGATTTTTCAATTCTATTTAGGAACCATAAATCTTCTGTAAAAAAACCCCAGTAGTTTTAAAAAATGTATACTCATTTATCATCATCCTTTATTTACAGGATCATCAACAGAAAATTCCAGTCGCCGAGCAAGTTATGTACAATCAAAGCGGGGTAACAGGTTATTGAAATTTGGTGGCTACATTTACTGTAAGGAACGTTTAACTGAGCCCAGGAGTCATTGGAGGTGCGTAGAATATTTCTCATCACATTGCAAAGGCAGAGCGGTTACTCTGGGAGACATAGTGGAGAGGTCCACAGAGCATAACCACTCTGCCTCTGCAATGGAGATAGAAGTAAGGGAAAATCTACAGCAGATTAAATTATTGGCAGCCACCTCCAATGAACCCTGTGGCTCAGTTTTACGGGAAGTTGCACAAAACATCCCCATGCATGTTGCCAGTAATATGCCAACAATCCCTAATTTAAGGCGCATGATCCAAAGAACAAAACAGGCCATCAATCCACACGCAATAAGACCACAAACTTTCTCCGATATTAACATCCCCCCAGAACTGACTGTGACTTTTACTAACGAAACTTTTCTTTTACATGATAATGATAATCCTCTAAAACGTCTTCTAATCTTCTCTACAGCACGTAATTTGGCCACCCTTGAAAATACTGAAATTTGGATGATGGATGGCACTTTTAAGTCTACACCCCATCCTTTTAAACAAATTTATACTATTCATGGCAATATTAACAACACAACTGTCTCCTTAGTATTTGGTTTGCTGCCTGACAGACAATCTTCCACTTACACTGAGTTTTTATCAGTTATAAAAACCAAAACTCTCAACAAAATTCCTAGGAAAGTAATAATTGATTTTGAGATACAAATGATAAATACTATTTCTAAACTATATCCAGAAACCCAAATTCAAGGATGTTTTTTCACTTTTCCCAGGCGTATTGGAGAAAAATACAGAAAACATCCTTAGCAGAGGATTATATGTCAGACAGCAAACTACAATATGAACTTAAAAAACTAACAGCTTTGTGTTTTGTTCCTCCTGATTTTGTTGATGACTTCTACACTGCAATTGTTCAATCAGATTATTTTATAGCAAATGAAGAGAAATTGGCACCTCTTTTAAATTATTTTGAGGGAACCTGGATTGGCCATCTGAGCAGGTCAGGTAGCAGGAGGAAGCTAAGGTTCCGCATTGAGTGGTGGAACTGCTACTTAACTTGCTTAGAGGGAGGAGCAAAGACAAACAATTCCATCGAAGGATGGCATAACTCTTTTAATAAATCAATTGGTAGGAGTCATCCAAACCTTTATCATTTCTTGGAAATTTTAAAAAAAGAGCAAAGTTTCCAAGAAATGAGGATGGCTCAGTCACTTTCAGGTACTCTAAATACTCGACTGTCACGACGTAGCAAAGAGATGAGTGAAAGGCTTCAATCAAAAATTCAACAATTTCCTTTAATGGGCACGTCTGACTACCTTGAAAGTATAGCTTATATTCTTCATTTCTAGCTACCATTATCACCATGTAAATTAATCGCCTGTTTTACACAACTTCCAAAAGATTTAATTGGCATTTTTCAAAATTTACCCAAATTCCAAATTAAAAATCAGTTTGCTGTCTTGCCAACTTGCTATTTTTTTAGAACTGACAGCACATCAATTGTGGTTCATTACTTTTATTTTGATACACTATTATTACATTTTCATATTTTCGAAAATTTGCAAAGATAGGCAAGGTATGGTTTAACGAATGTGTCTGTGTTCATCTAAGATTGCTTTTATTAACAGTTTAATAGCCAAAAATTAATTGTCCCAAAGTGTGTATGTTACGGCAACCTGCATGGGGATCAAAGTGTAGTTAATAGAAATTAAAAAACAAACTCACCACAGTATTTGAATTTATCTCACACACCTTTCCTTACAGTAAATGTACCTCCCACATGTTATAATGTAATGAAAAAAAAAAGATCATATCCTAACCGCACTCCGTCTTCATACCATTGCAGTCTGAGAGGCACCACCATCTACAGAAACAAATGTGAAACAATGTGTGTCTACGAAGTTTCTATAAAATTAAAACGGACTATTTTATCCATTATACTTATCGCCAAACAGTTGAATAAATCATATTAAGAAAATATTGACAAATGTTTTTGAGTTTGCAATTAAATATTTGTTATGCCTCATTAAAAATTAACTGATACCTTTTTGGGAAATATTTAAAAAAATATTTACTCAATAAATAAATCTTTTCACTGAAAACTGGCTGAATTTATTTGCTTTTTCATTTTTAAATGTTAGATTCATAGTTACATATGTTTTAAAAAGATATAAAATGTCCATGATATTAATAATTGCATTGATCTATTGTTTTTTTCGTTAATTGATTGTATATCATTTTTTTCAAATAAAATTAATACTCTGGTATTTTTTTCCACTAGAAAAAAATACCTGGGTATTAAAACACTACCCCACCCAATACCCCTGTATCCCAAGCATCCCGCCCCTAAAAGTTAGCGTAGTAATTTCATGTTGAGTATTCTTCTTTTTTTCTGGACAAAATTAAGGGATAGACACTTAGGGGCGATTCCGATTCAGGCCGGAAAACGTACCGACCGACTCAATTCGGGAATATTGTCCGACCGACACGTACCGGCGCTGCCCAATCCGCGTAGTACGATGAAATGCATGTGAATCACGCCCGACTCGTACGGAACACAAGCCGAACGACCAAACCGCACGGAAATCAGCCATCCGGCCGGGAATCTACGCGAATCGAACCGACCGACACGCACCAGAAACGTACCCGCGAACTCCGACCCGCGCAGTACGATGCAATGCGTGCAAAACCAGACCGAGTCGCACGGAGCCCAAGCCGTACTACCGACACGCATACAAAACCCAGCCGAAGCAACCCAATACTCCGCGGCCGACGCGTACGCCGCACATGAAACCCATCAGGAACACAGCTTGAAAAACTCGGAGAAGCCCGCACGAGCCAACTGCAGCGTCCAACTCGGTCCGAAGAACGTCTCCTACATGCATAAAAAACACAAAGGAAAAAATACAAAAAAAAGGGCCAAACAAGCAATGACAAAGTCAATAAATACAGGGGAAAAAAAACATGGAACAAGGACACACCCCGAACTCCACCCATATAAAGGCCACAAATCCCTACCATGATCATTTGCAAATTCAACTGACCTGCCAGCACAGAACACCATCAGACAGCAACCACAGACACACTCACAACTCATCCATCACACAAGCCACACACCATTAGCACCTCCCAAATAGCACCCTCACATATACCCAGCAAAACCGACACTCACCCACCCTCACTTGCACACTCACACACACATCAATCCCCACCACCACCCATCACCATGCCCCCAAAGAAGAATCCAAAGTTCCTAGACAGTGAATTGGAAGTCCTGGTAGATGAGATCCTCAGGGTAGAGCCACAGTTGTTTGGTACATTGGTCCAACAGACCCCCATGTCGCAGAAAACCAAGATGTGGGAGAGGATCGTCGAAAGGGTGAACGCACAATCACCATGTTTCCGCACAAAGGAAGACATCCAGAACAGGTGGTATGATGTGCGCAGGAGGGTCAGGGACCTACTCAAGAAGGATTACGCCTTGAGTCATCGCACCGGCAGTGGCCCTCCTGCCAAACCAGTATACCTCAGGCCCTGGGAGGAGAAGGTGCGGGCCATCCTACCACCAGTGAGCGTATATGGACTATCAAACATCCCAGAGCCTGGGGAGTACACAACAAATATACCCAATATTGTGTGACAATACACACACATCACTGTCAAGGGGATAGTCAAACCATGCACCCTTAGCAAATCCACAGCAACCAAAAGATAATCATCCCAAGATGTGTATGTTAGTTAGATAAACACAATACATGCCATCTCATAGTGATATGTAACTGTGTCATGACATGTACAAACCTAACAACAAATAGAGCTAGGCAGTGGCACAAATCTAACCAACAAATACAGTCAGATATTTTGCCACCACTAGAACACCACCTCACAGGGAAGCTCACTGAAAGGAAGGAATTCTGTGTATGCTGGTGAAGTCAGTGTAGCCAATAGCATGATGGGAGTTGTAGTCACAGATATTGGTCACCCTCACAATTGGCCCATCAACACCACTCTGAACCATGCTCACATCACAGGGAGTGGAAAAGAACTGACAAGATGGCTGACACTGGGTACTGCTGTGGGGAGCACAAGGCCCTGCTGGGAACTGTGCAACAACCAACAGCAGGACACCACTGACTGACATCCTGAAAGCCAATCTTGCACTACCTGCAATGGAAGCACGTTCCATGGTGGGATATCTGGCTGGGTGGGAAGGAGGACTGACAGCTATGACCATAGTTACCAGCAGCCTTTCTCACACACCCCCTTAACACAAACTCCACACAACTCACCTGGGAGAATGCAATGCCTCACACTCCAATTAAATATCCCACAAAGAACAACCACACTGGGTTATGCTGTGTGAAGCACAGAGACACTTTTGGGACTTGTAGCCAAACAAACGCCAGGACAACACTGTCAGCCATCCTGTCAGCACAGGCACACTACCCCACAGGGAAGCAGAGTCAAAAGGAAGGAAGTATGGGCATGCTGGGAAGGGGGGTGTAGGCAATAGCATGATGGGAGTGGTAGTCACAGATATTGGTCACCCTCACAATTGGCCCATCAACACCACTCTGAACCAGTCTCACATCACAGGGAGTGGAAAAGAACTGACAAGATGGCTGACACTGTGTACTGCTGTGTGGAGCACAAGGCCCTGCTGGGAACTGCACCAACAAACAACAGGACCACACTGTCAGCCATCTTGCCATTGCTGTCACACTCACACACAGTGAAGTCCACTCAAAAGGAAGGAAGTATGGGCATGCTGGGAAGGGGGTGTAGGCAATAGCATGATGGGAGTGGTAGTCACAGATATTGGTCACCCTCACAAGTGGCCCATCAACACCACTCTGAACCATGCTCACATCACAGGGAGTGGAAAAGAACTGACAAGATGGCTGACACTGGGTACTGCTGTGTGGAGCACAAGCCCCTGCTGGGAACTGTGCACCAACAAACAACAGGACCACACTGTCAGCCATCTTGTCATTGCTGTCACACTCACACACAGTGAAGTCCACTCAAAAGGAAGGAAGTATGGGCATGCTGGGAAGGGGGGTGTAGGCAATAGCATGATGGGAGTGGTAGTCACAGATATTGGTCACCCTCACAATTGGCCCATCAACACCACTCTGAACCATGCTCACATCACAGGGAGTGGAAAAGAACTGACAAGATGGCTGACACTGGGTACTGCTGTGTGGAGCACAAGGCCCTGCTGGGAACTGTGCACCAACAAACAACAGGACCACACTGTCAGCCATCTTGCCATTGCTGTCACACTCACACACAGTGAAGTCCACTCAAAAGGAAGGAAGTATGGGCATGCTGGGAAGGGGGGTGTAGGCAATAGCATGATGGGAGTGGTAGTCACAGCTCAACATCCCCCACCCACATGGCCCAGCAAGCTCACACTGAAGCATGCACACCTCACAGGGAGTGAAAAGCCACTTCTAAGATGTCTGACAGAGGTGCTCTGTTGTGGGGAGCACAAGGCCCTGCTGGGAACTGGGCACCAACCAACAGCAGGACACCACTGACTGACATCCTGAGAGTCAACCTGCACACACTGCAAGGGTGGCATGCTTCATGGTGGGATAACTGGGATGGGGGAGAAGGAGGGCCGGATGTCAGCCAAATACCACCAATGCTGGCCATGCACACACCTCAACATTCACATTGAAATGCTTCAGGTTGGCAGGACAATGTGCTACACCAATATCAACCTCTGACTGTGACAACTTAGGACAATGCAATGTACAGGCCCGCATCCAGAGGTACAGTCACAACTGTCAGGTGTTTGAACCATTGGTGACTGTAGAAACATAACATACATTGTGTGTCTCTTCCAAAAAAAGGTGATGATGGGGACACAGCAGCAGACAATGAGGAGTCCCTGTCCCAGGCTCTGGGGGACACTGAGCTCACTGGTGTGGAACAGCCTCTGCCCTCCTCCGATGGCGAAGACCTACCTGGCCCCTCCGGTGTGAGTCATCATGCAGCACCAGCAGGACCAACATCTGCACCCCCTGCAACCACTCCTCCAACAACTGCCAACACACAGACCACCCCCGCCGACACGGACAGACCAAGGACCACCAATGACAACAGCACAGGGACCCCGGCCCACCGTGAAGCAACGGACAACAACCCCAGTACCAACCCCCAAGGGGGCCTAGGGTCACCTGTGCGTGCCACCGCAGGTCCCGCACGTGTGGCCAGGGGTGGTGGGAGGGGTGGTAGGCAGAGGTCGCTGTTTGCAGAGTGGTCTGGACTGCATGATGACCCACAACTGGTACGCATTGCTGATGCGTACCAGAATAGCACCGGAGAGGTCAGCCAGGTAGTGGGGATCCTCAAGGACATTCAACAGCAGCAGGCTGCCCATCATGCCCGCTTGGACTCCCACATGTCCCGTGTGGAGACACACATGTCCCGTGTGGAGACACACATGTCTGGCATGGAGTCCAAGTGGGGCACATTGCAAGAACTGACAGCGGTGCATAGGGACATATTGACATTCCTCCACCAGATTAGCACCAACATGGCCACACCTCCCTGTGTGCCCACAACATCTGGTGCTGCAACAACTGCAACTGCCACAGGGAGGGAGGATGACTCTGGCGGAGAGTCCTCTGCACCGCAGCAGCCTGCACGTGAGGGTCCCTCCGAAAGAAGAGGGTTCGTCCGAGAAAAACTGAGAGGCCGATGGCCATGTACATCCCCCAGGAACCCAACACCTGTTCTGGAAATTCTCCTTTGTGTGCAAACTGTTCACCCTGTCGAATGCAACCCCACTCTCCCACATGACATGGGGAGTTTAAGTTGGTCCAATGTATCAGATGACTGTGGACTTTACTCAGGACATTTCTGCTACCAACACTTCCAACTCATCTGGGAACTTTGGATTCCAATCCCAATGTACAGCACCCACCATCCAGTGCACTATCCTTACACATGTATGTAAATAAACTCACTAATACACCATACTTGCCTCTGTTGTGATTCCAACGTTGTTTTTGTCATGGAGATGATGATCTGCTAAATGACACTGTGCATGCTAACTGCTACAGCAAGTTCAACACCGTCATGTGAGTCATGGCGACGTGACACATATGAGGGAGACACACCACTAGGGCTACACAACACATACACACCAGGGCCATCTGACTCATCGCCTACACTGATGTTGCCAGGAAATACAGTGGAATGCACAGACACCACACCTATTCAGAGTCTGTGCTAACTAGCCCACAGGTGCAGTAAGCAAATGTCAGTCAGATGTGTGACCACAGACAACGCACATCCCAAAGTGAAGCACAGGTTTATTACACATTTGCAACATGTTGTTTCCACTACATTTGCAAGGTAATCCCACGTGGCAGTGGCCACACAGTCACCAGGTGTAGAAGAAATAAAGTCCAGGGGTGTGTGGCACATCACCTGCAGGGAAACGACTGCTTCCACCTTGGAAGTTGAATCATGGTGTCGGGGGATCCGAGTTGACCAACAACTCTAAAAGTACCCTGTGAAGGACAGACATGAGACACAGTCAAAAGCACTGAAGAACAGGACAGAACTGCAATACTCATGCCCAATACATGTCACAAGATACCTACACAAAACCAAGTTAGCATGTCAACACTGTTGGGGAGTACAGACTACCTGTAAGGACACATCGCTGCACGCATCCAGTCAAGTAGCACATGGCCACACTCAAACAGCAACAGAGCACCACCAACACATATCATGCAAACTCAAATCATTGACATACCAACTCTGAATACTCACATTCAGCTGAAGAAGTTGGTGATGAGCTGTGTGCGGACATCACCCTCATCATCATCATCATCACTGGCATCGTTGCCCAGGCCAGGATCCTCCACAGGTGGCGGATGTTGGTAATCGTCATCAAGGATGAGAGGCAACTCCTTCCGCACTGCCATGTTGCGTAGCATGCAGCAGACGATGACAATATTGCACACCTTTGCTGGGGAATATGGGAGGGCCCCTCCTGTCTTGTCTAGGCAGCGAAAGCGGCTCTTCAGGAGACCAAATGTCCGCTCGATCACTCTCCTGGTCCGACCATGTGCCTCATTGTAGCGCATCTGGGCTGGTATCACAGGGTTCCTGAGGGGTGTCAGTAACCACGGCATGTTGGGGTATCCGGAGTCACCTACATACAGACAATTGCACATTAGCTGAGTTGGAAAAGAGGGTGGAATACAACATTGCAGAACACACACAATGGTACAAAGTCAGTACACACCGACAAGCCAGGCACGCTGGTTCTGCATCTGTGACATCATCCTCGGGATGCGACTACTCCTCATCACGTAGGCATCGTGTGCAGAACTGGGGAAACGGGCACACACATGTGAGATGCTCATAACTGCAAGACATACCACCAGGGCATTGATAGAATGGTAATGTTTCCTGTTCCTGTATGCCTGCTCATGTGCCTGTGGTGGTACCAAAGCCACATGTGTCCCATCAATGGAGCCGATGACATGTGGCATCCTCCCCAGGGCATAGAAGTCACTCTTGACATCAGTGAGTTGTTGATGTTTAGGGAAATAGATGTACTGGTTCAGGTATCTCAACATTGCCTCCAAAACATCGCGTAGCACACGGCTGAACATGGTCTGTGACATCCCACCAGCAGACGCCACAGTGTTTTGAAAGGTACCGGTGGCAAAGAAGTGTAGGGCTGCCATCACCTTCACCTTGGGGGTCAGCGCTGCAGGGTATGGCCGGCCAGGTTGCAAATGTGGGGCCAACCGCACCGCCAATTCCTCAATCAGCGGCCTGTTGAAGCGGTACCGTCGGATGCAGTCACGTTCAACCATGGTTGCAAGGTCAGGGAATGGTCTATGTACAGCTGGTGCCCTGCAGTGCATAGGTGAAGAAAGAAAGATTGTCAGTCACCCCACATATGTGGCATTGACCATACTCAATATCACATGATACATCATTACGAGACACAAGTACCTGATGTGTGTGCCGTTCTGTATGGACATATATCACACCTACATGGCCAACATATAACATCACAGTTCAACATGTGTTGACATCAAGTTCCAGGTTGTGCTATGTGAAATCATTAGGCTGTGTCACAGTACCCATGTACTGCTGTCACGTTCCAAACACACACCACAGTGACATGTGAGGACAGATGTGCCACAGGCATCACAGCTCATTGACAGGTAGATTCCCAGGGACCCTGTATTGCCACATGGACACTGGCATGACATGGCGTATCATGTACACATCAGCAAAACAACCATGACTCCCACAGGTAGTGGCCCCTGTTGCCTCTGCAGGACAGACATGGACGTCTGTGACACACACACGCACAACATCAAAGTCCATGCACAAACAACGTGGATGTGGAGACTGTCTCCCATTGTGCACATGGAATCAGAGACATCGAAAACACAACATGCAACATGCACACAGACTGTGGAGGGCCATCTCTATTGTGGCAATGGGTCACCCTGTGACGTACATACCTTCCCACATGGGACTCAGGGTGTATGTGACATGACATACACATACACAACCTGGAAATGTGACCATGCCACATGCTCTGAACTGAACAGTTGCACATCACAGTGGTCATATGCACAACACACAAAGGATTCTGTACCCATGAACACGTGCACAGCCTGGGAGTGGCTGCCCCCAAGTGCCACCCAAAAAACCACATGTTGACCCCCAGGCACACACAGGTAATGCAGCCGTACATGCCTAAGTTACAGTGTGGACAGGCTGTGGGGTTGTAGGTGTGCCCCTGAGTCCCTGGCAAGTAAATGTGGCTGGCATACGTTCACCAGTGACAACCATGGTGACATATGCGAGTGACTTGTACAGGGACGCGTCGTACAGCAATGGACCGATCGGTGCGCACGCATTGGCCATTGCATATGATGTGGACGGATGCGTGTTGTCATCCGAAATACGCGTTGTACAGCAATGGACCGATCGGTGCGCACGCATTGGCCATTGCAAATGATGTGGACGGATGCGTGTTGGGTTTTCGAAAGACGCGTCGTACAGCAATGGACCGATCGGTGCGCACGCATTGGCCATTGCATATGATGTGGACGGATGCGTGTTGGGTTTTCGAAAGACGCGTCGTACAGCAATGGACCGATCGGTGCGCACGCATTGGCCATTGCATATGATGTGGACGGATGCATGTTGGGTTTTCGAAAGACGCGTCGTACAGCAATGGACCGATCGGTGCGCACGCATTGGCCATTGCATATGATGTGGACGGATGCGTGTTGTTTTTCGAAAGACGCGTCCTACAGCAATGGTCCGATCGGGGCGCACGCATTGGCTATGGCCTGACATGGTAACGGACGCGTTTTCGTAGCTTAAACGAGTCGGATGCAGTGAATTCAGTTGGCCACCCACAACAATGTTGCAAATTCATGGGTGTCATGAAGTTGAACTTTTGAAGGATGCTGTGGGCGTGTATAAGTGGTGCAATTCCATGGATTGGCCAGATTCAGAAGATGCAAACGACTTGGACCTATCACTTTGGACACATGGGACAGTATCTGCCTCTGCAGCACACATATAATGCTGGCTGTTCCCCTGAGAGCTCACTTGCCTGCACTACATGCTCCAGGACGACATCTGCCACCACCACTGCTGCTGTCTCTGCATCCTCTGGCTACTGCAATGGCACGTACTGTGGAGAGAGACCCAGCCTTCAGCACTGAGGAGAACCAGGCCCTGCTGGACAGCCTCCTTCCACAGTACAGCACGCTGTATGGGAAACCAGGGGAGCAGGTGAGTGTGCTGTCCACTGCCTTACTAATTGTGCATGTTGTCTGACTGGCAAGACGTACAGTGTGTGCACCAGTGGTTAGCATGCTCACTGAGTAGTTGTCACCCCCCAAAGTGTGTAGTCACATGCACTGAATAGGTATAGTGCAGTAACAGTGCATTACAACAAGGTTTGACTGTCCAGGCAATGATACCATTTAGTAGCTACTGGCAAACTGTTCATAGCCATAGTTGCACTACCTGTGTAGATCATATGCCCCTGTGATTGAGACATGTATATCCAACTGTGTGATGCACGGAAATGTTGCATGTGTAGTAATGGCCTTTTCACTTTGTCATCCTCACAGGTTGATGCCCACCAGAAGCAGGACATCTGGCTGACCATCGTCCGGGCAGTACGATCTGTGGGGGTTTACAGGCGCAGGATCCGCAACTGCCAGAAGAGGTGGCAGGACCTTCGGGGCTGGACCCGGAGGATCGCAAGGGTCCAGCTGAAGCTGTCGCCTCCTCGCAGGAGGGGTGGACACCGGACCCTGACCCCCCACATGCTCCGGATCCTGGCGGTGGTCTTGCCTGACCTGGATGGGCAGCTGAAGGCCAGACAGCAGCAAGGAGGGGGTAAGTGCTAGCCTCAACTGTGTACTATGACTGACATGCTCTATGCACTCCTTTAGCCTGGTTCCACTTCCACAGTACAATTGTCATGTCGTCCTGGACTCATGTCCCTCACTTGTGTCATGCCCCCTCCTCATCTGGTACACAGGTGTGGCCCTTACAATCTGTGACTTAGGTCACTTGGGTACTGTGTACTTGCAGTTACCTGCGGTTCAAGTTGGGGACAGCATCAGTTACAGGAACTTTGTGGTGGGCTGCATGGGTGGTACAATTGCTCACATTGCCTGTGATCTGACATGTACTCTGGGTATGGCTTTAATATGTGTTCCAATTGCTGCTCTGACTCACCACATGTCTGGGGTATGTGCCGCACACCCATGCTGCTGACCAAGGTAGGAGCCTCAGAAGTATGTACATCATGTGTGTGACACATGCATAGCCACCTGCCTAGTGTTCAGGGTAATACCATGTTGCACATGGACCAGGACTGTAATGCCTACTCCGTACATCGAAGGCACTCTGTTCTCCCACTCCCGTGTGTCAGCATACATATTGGGCATTGTGAAGAGTGCACTCAGGTGTATGCCTCTGTGTCACTGTGGTGTGGCCTTGCTATTTGGACTCCTGGAGTGTTTAACAATTTGGGGTGGCCAGCCATCTGAGTTGTGACTATGGGATCTGCACATAGGTCAATGCATAGGTCTCTGATCCCTTGACTGTGCACAATGTTGTATGAAACATTGAGGTGCAGGCAGCTTTGGTTCATTCTCATCAGACGGTGAAGTACTCATGTGTATGGATTTGTGTTTGCAGTCACTCAAATGTCTCATTTGATTGACGTGGGATCATCTCAGTTCTCATGATGTGGGTGGCCAGGGGTGCACATGTGCACCTGTCAGCTACAGGGCTTACTTTTCTAAAACTCCCCTGATTGTGACACAGTGCAGACTGGTGTTGTGTGTATGCACTGCCCCTGTGACAGGAGACAGTTATGACTGACTTGCCAGACAGGCCTGTGCCATGACATTCCAATCGCAAAGGGTGATCCAGCAGTGGTGTGATATGTCCTGCATGCACACCATTGTTGCATTGTCTATCATGACATGAGGACATCATTGTGTCTGGTGATGGAAGCAAAACCCGCATATCAACAGAGACTTTGCCCATCACTTTTCCTGACACATGTACTGAGTCAGTGGCAGGAGATGGCATGTGTTTGGAGTGACACATTTCCATTTATTCTCCTGGATGTCCAACAACTGTGTATGTGGTGCATGTGTGCACATATGATTAGTCGCATACAACAGGCAGCAGACAGATGTGTGCATGTACAGGTAGGATATGTGTGGCATGACTGACTGTCAGGCAGACAATGGGCTTCTTCAAATCAGTGCCAGCGCTAATTGCAATGTCTAGCAAATTATGGCAGGGCTTGCTCTGTGATGTGCTGTACTTACTGTGGTGTGTGTGGTCAGTACAGGTGACTAATGTTGCTCTGTTTATCATGATTGTTTGCAGATACATCCACAGCCACAGGAGGAGACAGCTCCACGGACCAAGAGGAGCGGCAGAGCCAGACTGGGTCCACTGCAGGGGAGACCGAGGGACCCAGTGGCACGGAGGGTGAGGGAAGCCACACTCAGTAGACCTCAGCTACGAACACCTCGGCTGGGGAAAACAGCACTTCCAGTGAGGACTCCCTTGTGGAGGCGGGTGTCAGCAGACACAGACAGAATCGGGCAAGTCTGTCCCCGCCACCACCACCATCTCCACCCTCCCATCTGCTCCCATCCCACATGTCCGTGGAGGCTCCCGTGTAGGGGAGCGTGTCTCCTTCATGCCAGGTACCACACCCCCTGCCTCTGTCCCCCCTGCTGCCCTGAGTGTGGAGTCTGTGGACTTACTTAAGCAGATCCATGTAGGGCAGACATCAATGCTGAGTGTCCTCCATGCACACACGGGTCTTTTGACACAACTGGTGTCATTCATGGATGGCATGTCATCTGGCATGTCTGCCCTACATCGGACCAATCAGTCCATGGCCTCCTCACTGACGGCAGCAGTGTCCCTCCTGCAACAGTCCCTCAGCCCTCCTACCTCTGTCCCATCCACAATACCCAGCACCCTACCTGTCCCAAGCACACACACACCGGCACTGGCACACACCAGCACAGACACAAGCAGCACGCAGACACACAAGCCAAAATCCAGATGCACACGCACGCACAGTCAGGGGACTGATACCTCACTCACAGGGGATGGGGCCCAGACACACATACACGCATCCACGAGCACTGCGCAGTCCTCAGATACCTCTCCCTCCAAAACCTCTTCCCTTGCCTCACCTGCAACCCCCCCCTCCCAGAAGCTCTTCCTCTGTGAGCTTGGCCTCTTCCCCACAGATACACCTGACACGAAGTCCAGGCGGAAGAGGCAACCACCACACACAGAGGGGAGTGCCCCTCACACCCGGACACCCTCCCCCAGGCACAGGCAGACAGAGGACCCCATTTGAAAGTCCCCCCGGACCAGGAGGGGCAAGACCCCACCACCACCACACAGTTCCACCACACAGTCTCTCTCCTCCATCCCCCAGTTCACCACTGCACAGGTTCCACCGCCAGACCCTGCCCCAGGTTCCCCCACACACTGATACCGCATCCCCAAACTGCTTAGGCTCTCCCCCCACCACTTGCTCTTCCACCCCCAAACCAGACGCTCTGCCTGTTTGTGCCACTGGTGTGGAGGCCGGGTCCCCCCCCCTCTGTCCTGCCCACCTCATCTGCCCCCCCTTCCACTCCCTTGGAGTTATGCACTGCAGTGGAGTCCACAACCACCCCGTCTGACTCGGGCACTGCAGTGGGGACCCAGTCCACTCCATATGACCGGCCCACTGCAGTGGTTGCAGCACCCACACCATCTGAGTTGTGCCCTACAGTGGTGCCAGCCCCCACTGAGTCAGACACCTCCACTGCAGTTGCCGGTGACACTCCTGCACCTACCACCCCTTCACTGCCTCCATCTGGCATCCCCTGATCCTGTCCCTGCGGTGCCTGGCATACCCCTTGTATGGCCCTCCGAGGGGGATGTCCCCTGTCCGTACCAGTGCAGGCAAGCAATGGGTGACAAGTTGTCACGTATCACCCTGTTGGGACTGTGTATTTGGACTGGCCATTGGCCTTAGTTTCTTTTGGACTTAAAATTTTAATTTAACATTTGCTGAATAAAGCCTCTTTTTGTTTAATTGTGGTTTTTCTTTCGATGTACATGATGTAGATGAGTATCATCATGCATTTGCAGTTGTAATAGTGTTCAGATCAGGAAAATGAAGTGTTGCTGTGATGGACTCCATGTGGTCCATGGGATATGTGTCCTAATGTAGTCTGGATCTATAGCATCCTTTGCTGCAGTCTGAGGGTGTAATGTTCAGTATTTGACACAGGGATGTACGTTTTGCATTTGTAAATTTATATCTTTGGCTTACACTGATGCACATCTGGTGAGCTTACCACTGTTCAATATTTCTATTTCCCTGACTGTGTGCCCATCTCCACTGGACATGCAGTTTAGCACATCAATGTTGAAGGACTCATCTGTGTATACAGTGCAACTTGCTTGACAGGTGTTTAGGGTGTATGCAGATGACTGACGTGACACTCCCGTACCCAGGCTGATGTGAGCAGAGCCTTCAGTGTGTTGTAGTTGTTGACTCACTGACCGAGTGTTCTGCTGACATGTTTGAGTCGTGCACAGACAAGGTTTGGCACAGCGGACCTTCCACAGGAGTGGAGGGCCCTCATGGCAGTGTGTAATCCTGTGACATTGGCTGGGCCTGTGTTGTGTGTTGTGTGAGCATGTCTGTGTGTGTTCCCTTCCCTTTTCCTACACAGGCTGTGTCCCTAGGGATGTTCCTGTTTGTGATGCTTGCTGAGTTGTCCTGTGTTCATCCAGCATCTTGGACCTGGATTCTCCGGGATGTGGGTGCATGGCAAACTAATGTTCATCAGGTTGTCAACCCTAGTTGTCTTTGTTGTCAGGGCTGGGGATGTGGGCCAACGCAGATGGGACACAGTCAGGATTCCCCTTGGCATTTGTTGGTTACACAAGTCATGTAATTTACAGTTTGTGGTAGCTTTCAGTGATTGTGACACGTTGTGTGTGTGACTGCTGCCACTCCTCAGGGTCAGAGCTGCAATGTTGGAAGTTGTCTATGTGTGTTCTTTGTGGGTCACCTTGACTTCTTCATTGGTGTGTGACTGTGGCCGGGATCCCATTGATTGTGGTGGATTTCACGTCATGCCCATGTATGGCGTACTGTGCAGTGTGTCAGACATTCACGAGTCTTGTTGAATGGCCATGTCTGATGGGTTTCAAACCTTAGTTCCCACCACCCCCCCTGGGATTGTCATGGGTGCATGTGCAATGTCACCAGTCCATGTGAGCTTCACAGCTGCACATTGGTGCAGATCAAGGTGTGTGGTGTTGAGTGTGTGCAAATGTGAGTTGTTGCATGGCTAGACCCCTACCTCCATATTGGCCTTGGCTGACAGGCCGTGCTGATTGATTTGTGCTTGTGTAGGTATGATGGTAGTTAGTTGCTCAGGACACATGGCTGTGGTTCACAGTGTGAACGACATCTACCTTTGTCATCACAGTGGGATTATCATGCAGGCTAGTGTCACCACAATGTGGGGTCCCTGGGTGTAGTGCTGTGGTGGGTCTGTGTCTTGCTGTGTTAGTTGCTGTTCCAACAAGCTTGTGTGACATGTGTAATTTGGGCTCCCTCTCATCTAACAATGCCTGATTGCCCACATAGGGGAATCCGATCCATGAGTTACTTTTGTGTGGCACTGTATACACATCTGTGTAATTGTGATTCAGGCCTCCTCATGTGTTGTGTGGTTGCCTGGGGACACTGGCACACCCCCCCATCACCTGTTGTGTTTGATATGCAGTGTGAGGCTGCCTGTTTGTGTTTGTGCATCTGCACCACTGCATTGGCATATCTTTAGTGTGCCATTGGCTGTATGTTGTTTGGTGGATTTCCCCTGCTGTCCCTGGTACTCCTAGGTCATCAGTCAGCACAATGATCATGGTTTGTCTGTCCCATTGCTGCCATGGTATGGTATTTGTTTACCTCACATCTACAGTCTCCACAGGATATCTACATTTGTGTGTCCATTAGTGCAGATATGTGTGTCTGCATTATGATGGTCACTTCTGGCATTGTGTAATTGATAAATGGAGACAATGTCAGCCCCCATGGGTGATGTTTGTCTGCACATGGCCAAAGGTATGTTTTATTTGCACTGCACTGTTTGCCTCACCCAATCTATGTTGCTATGGGACACAAGAACTACTTTGCCACTGATGTGTTTGTTGTTGTGTGACCAGGAATCATCCATGCTGTTTGGCAGTTGCAGCTTTTTCCATGACAACACTTACCTTTTGGTCACTGTGATGATGGGGGTTTAGACCCCATTGCCACAATGTTCAAAATGTGCTTCAGCTATGGATCCCACACTTACATTTTGGTCACTGTGATGATGGGGGTTTAGACCCCATTTCCACAATGTTCAAAATGTGCTTCAGCTATGGATCCCACACTTACCTTTTGGTCACTGTGATGATGGGGGTTTAGACCCCATTGCCACAATGTTCAAAATGTGCTTCAGCTATGGATCCCACACTTACATTTTGGTCACTGTGATGATGGGGGTTTAGACCCCATTGCCACAATGTTCAAAATGTGCTTCAGCTATGGATCCCACACTTACCTTTTGGTCACTGTGATGATGGGGTTTAGACCCCATTGCCACAATGTTCAAAATGTGCTTCAGCTATGGATCCCACACTTACCTTTTGGTCACTGTGATGATGGGGGTTTAGACCCCATTGCCACAATGTTCAAAATGTGCTTCAGCTATGGATCCCACACTTACCTTTTGGTCACTGTGATGATGGGGGTTTAGACCCCATTGCCACAATGTTCAAAATGTGCTTCAGCTATGGATCCCACACTTACATTTTGATCACTGTGATGATGGGGGTTTAGACCCCATTGCCACAATGTTCAAAATGTGCTTTATCTATGGATCCCACACTTACCTTTTGGTCACTGTGATGATGGGGGTTTAGACCCCATTGCCACAGTGGGCATGGTCTGCTTGCATTTTGGAGGCCACACACATTTATGTGTGACACATGTGATAGGGGGTCACATTGTATGTTCAATGTCATGTTCAGTGTTGTAGGCATTTGACACAGACTACACACGCTTGTCATGATGTTGGGGTGATGTCTTTTGCTGACATTCCTTATGTTGGAGTATGCTGGTTGTGTCATGCATTACCCGTCCTATGAGTGGGGATGGTAGTGGTGGTAGGCATCCGGCCCCCTATGAGTGGGGATGGTAGTAGTGACAGGCATCCAGGCTCCCATGAGTAGGGGTGGTGGTAGTGGTAGGCATCCAGGCCCCCATGAGTAGGGGTGGTGGTAGTGGTAGGCATCCAGCCCCCCCTGAGTAGGGGTGGTGATGGTGACAGGCATCCAGCCCCCATGAGTAGGGGTGGTGGTAGTGGTAGCCATCAGGCCCCTATGAGTGGGGATGGTAGTAGTGACAGGCATCCAGGCCCCCCTGAGTAGGGGTGGTGGTAGTGGTAGGCATCCATCCCCCTATGAGTGGGGATGGTAGTAGTGACAGGCATCCAGGCCCCCCTGAGTAGGGGTGGTGATGGTGACAGGCATCCAGCCCCCATGAGTAGGGGTGGTGGTAGTGGTAGCCATCAGGCCCCTATGAGTGGGGATGGTAGTAGTGACAGGCATCCAGGCCCCCCTGAGTAGGGGTGGTGATGGTGACAGGCATCCCGCCCCCATGAGTAGGGGTAGTGGTAGTGGTAGGCATCCATCCCCCTATGAGTGGGGATGGTAGTAGTGACAGGCATCCAGGCCCCCCTGAGTAGGGGTGGTGATGGTGACAGGCATCCAGCCCCCATGAGTAGGGGTGGTGGTAGTGGTAGCCATCAGGCCCCTATGAGTGGGGATGGTAGTAGTGACAGGCATCCAGGCCCCCCTGAGTAGGGGTGGTGATGGTGACAGGCATCCCGCCCCCATGAGTAGGGGTGGTGGTAGTGATAGGCATCCATCCCCCTATGAGTGGGGATGGTAGTAGGGACAGGCATCCAGGCCCCCCTGAGTAGGGGTGCTGTTAGTGGTAGGCATCCATCCCCCTATGAGTAGGGGTGGTAGTAGTGACAGGCATCCAGGCCACCCTGAGTAGGGGTGGTGATGGTGACAGGCATCCAGCCCCCATGAGTAGGGGTGGTGGTAGTGGTAGGCATCCATCCCCCTATGAGTGGGGATGGTAGTAGTGACAGGCATCCAGGCCCCCCGGAGTAGGGGTGGTGATGGTGACAGGCATCCAGCCCCCATGAGTAGGGGTGGTGGTAGTGGTAGGCATCCATCCCCCTATGAGTGGGGATGGTAGTAGTGACAGGCATCCAGGCCCCCCTGAGTAGGGGTGGTGATGGTGACAGGCATCCAGGCTCCCATGAGTAGGGGTGGTGGTAGTGGTAGGCATCCAGCCCCCCATGAGTAGGGGTAGTGGTAGGCATCCATCCCCCTATGAGTGGGGATGGTAGTAGTGACAGGCATCCATGCCCCCATGAGTAGGGGTGGTGGTAGTGGTAGGCATCCAGGCCCCCATGAGTAGGGGTGGTGGTAGTGGTAGCCATCAGGCCCCTATGAGTGGGGATGGTAGTAGTGACAGGCATCCAGTTCCCCCTGAGTAGGGGTGGTGATGGTGACAGGCATCCCGCCTCCATGAGTAGGGGTGGTGGTAGTGGTAGGCATCCATCCCCCTATGAGTGGGGATGGTAGTAGTGACAGGCATACAGGCCCCCATGAGTAGGGGTGGTGTTAGTGGTAGGCATCCATCCCCCTATGAGTGGGGATGGTAGTAGTGACAGGCATCCAGGCCCCCCTGAGTAGGGGTGGTGATGGTGACAGGCATCCAGCCCCCATGAGTAGGGGTGGTGGTAGTGGTAGGCATCCATCCCCCTATGAGTGGGGATGGTAGTAGTGACAGGCATCCAGGCCCCCCTGAGTAGGGGTGGTGTTACTGGTAGGCATCCATCCCCCTATGAGTGGGGATGGTAGTAGTGACAGGCATCCAGGCCCCCATGAGTAGGGGTGGTGGTAGTGGTAGGCATCCAGTCCCCCATGAGTAGGGGTAGTGGTAGTGGTAGGCATCCATCCCCCTATGAGTGGGGATGGTAGTAGTGACAGGCATCCAGGCCCCCATGAGTAGGGGTGGTGGTAGTGGTAGGCATCCAGGCCCCCATGAGTAGGGGTGGTGGTAGTGATAGGCATCCAGCCCCCCATGAGTAGGGGTAGTGGTAGGCATCCAGGCCCCCATGAGTAGGGGTGGTGGTAGTGTTAGGCATCCATCCCCCTATGAGTGGGGATGGTAGTAGTGACAGGCATCCAGGCCCCCCTGAGTAGGGGTGGTGTTAGTGGTAGGCATCCATCCCCCTATGAGTGGGGATGGCAGTAGTGACAGGCATCCAGGTCCCCCTGAGTAGGGGTGGTGATGGTGACAGGCATCCAGCCCCCATGAGTAGGGGTGGTGGTTGTGGTAGCCATCAGGCCCCTATGAGTGGGGATGGTAGTAGTGACAGGCATCCAGTTCCCCCTGAGTAGGGGTGGTGATGGTGACAGGCATCCCGCCCCCATGAGTAGGGGTGGTGGTAGTGGTAGGCATCCATCCCCCTATGAGTGGGGATGGTAGTAGTGACAGGCATACAGGCCCCCATGAGTAGGGGTGGTGTTAGTGGTAGGCATCCATCCCCTATGAGTGGGGATGGTAGTAGTGACAGGCATCCAGGCCCCCTGAGTAGGGGTGGTGATGGTGACAGGCATCCAGCCCCCATGAGTAGGGGTGGTGGTAGTGGTAGGCATCCATCCCCTATGAGTGGGGATGGTAGTAGTGACAGGCATCCAGGCCCCCTGAGTAGGGGTGGTGTTACTGGTAGGCATCCATCCCCTATGAGTGGGGATGGTAGTAGTGACAGGCATCCAGGCCCCCATGAGTAGGGGTGGTGGTAGTGGTAGGCATCCAGTCCCCCATGAGTAGGGGTAGTGGTAGTGGTAGGCATCCATCCCCCTATGAGTGGGGATGGTAGTAGTGACAGGCATCCAGGCCCCCATGAGTAGGGGTGGTGGTAGTGGTAGGCATCCAGGCCCCCATGAGTAGGGGTGGTGGTAGTGGTAGGCATCCAGCCCCCCATGAGTAGGGGTAGTGGTAGGCATCCAGGCCCCCATGAGTAGGGGTGGTGGTAGTGTTAGGCATCCATCCCCCTATGAGTGGGGATGGTAGTAGTGACAGGCATCCAGGCCCCCCTGAGTAGGGGTGGTGTTAGTGGTAGGCATCCATCCCCCTATGAGTGGGGATGGCAGTAGTGACAGGCATCCAGGTCCCCCTGAGTAGGAGTGGTGATGGTGACAGGCATCCAGCCCCCATGAGTAGGGGTGGTGGTAGTGGTAGCCATCAGGCCCCTATGAGTGGGGATGGTAGTAGTGACAGGCATCCATGCCCCCCTGAGTAGGGGTGGTGGTAGTGGTAGGCATCCATCCCCCTATGAGTGGGGATGGTAGTAGTGACAGGCATCCAGGCCCCCCTGAGTAGGGGTGGTGATGGTGACAGGCATCCAGGCCCCCCTGGGTAGGGGTGGTGGTAGTGGTAGCCATCAGGCCCCTATGGGTGTGTATGGCATTGGTGATAGCCATCCCGCCCCTATGGTTCTGCTGTTGCAAGTGTACGTCATTTCTGCATCCCTATGTGTGTGTGACATATGTCGGGTACGTGTTGTTTGTTTGTGTTGTGGGTGTTTGACTTACCATCTGCGCCGTACGCGTCCGTACCGGTTCCGGTAATAGATGTAGAGTATTGGTAGGACCTGCGCGATGGGATTCATGGTTGGGTCGTCTCGTTCGGGTTTCGCGTGGCTTCGACTCGTACTCGTCGCTGGCTTGTTCGTCTCGTAGCCGTGGTCTGTCTTGTGGCGCGAATAGGAGCTTATGTGCAGCTCTCCCGGATGCTCTGACGTGCCGGACGTAGCGACGGGTTTGGCGCGTACGGAGTGCGCATCGTACTAGTCCGGCCGGAAGGTGCTGTATATTTGCTTCCGTGCGACTCGATTCGGCGTTTACGGATCCGGCTCGGGTGGGGAACAGGAGCTGGCTCGCTCGGAATATGAGCAGTTATGCGCATCGTACTTGCTCGTTCGGACGGGTGTTCGAACCGGTCGGGAAACACGCGTTCGGCTTGATTTTTTCCCGGACGAATAGTGTTAGGTGCGCTTCCGGCCGGGATCGGAATCGACCCCTTACAATTTAATACTCAGAGATTTTTTCCACTAGAAAAAAATACCTGGGTATTAAAACACTACCCCACCCAATACCCCTATATCCCAAGCATCCCGCTCCTAAAAGTTAGCGTAGTAATTTCATGTTGAGTATTCTTCTTTTTTTTGTCAAAAATAAGGAATAGACACTTACAATTTAATACTCGGAGATTTTTTTCCACCAGAAAAAAAAACCTGGGTATTAAAACACTACCCCACCCAATACACCTGTATCCCAAGCATCCCACTCCTAAAAGTTAGCGTAGTAATTTCATGATGAGTATTCTTCTTTTTTTGGGACAAAATTAAGGGATAGACACTTACATTTTATACTCAGGTATTTTTTTTCCACCAGAAAAAAATACCTGGGTATTAAAACACTAGCCCAACCCAATACCCCTGTATCCCAAGCATCCCACTCCTAAAAGGATGGGTATGTAATTTCTTATAAAGTAATGTGCATGTTTGCATCAAAAATGGAATGACACTCAAAGTTTAATACTCAGGTATTTTTTTCCCCAAAAAAATAATAAATAACTGGGTAGTAAAACACTATCCCACCCAAAACCCACACATCCCAAACATCACGCACCTAAAGGTTAGCGTACTACTTTCTTATAAATAATTATAAATATTTGCAAAATTAACGCAATGACTTCTCTAATTTAAATTAATACTCTGGGCTTTTTACAAATAAAAAACATTTCTGGATAATACACCAATTCCCCAAACAATACTCTTACATCCTAAACAAAATAATAAAAATAATCATGTAATTCGTCCAAACAGAAAATCAACCTAATAAACGTAGCCTTAACAATAATAATTTCATGGTATTTTAATAACTACAAATGCAACATAAAGCATATTACCGGACAACTCCTGCATATAAAAACCCTGCATAATTAGTTAAATGTGCTGAACAAAGCAAAACATCGATGTATGTAACATTCATTTATATCAAATTACTTTAAAGAAAATAATGCATTTAATTTAAAGTGTGCTTAAGTTTTACATTTAAATGAATAACGTTAACTTTTCTTACCTGTCACGCGCACGCCTTTCACCAGCACCCTTTACTTCCACCAACCTGGGAAACAAACGTGAAAACACGTCTAAGCCGACAGTAAAAATTAAAAAAGGACTTGTTAAAAGACGTACGCGCCGAACGTAGGTACGTAGAATACATCATGAGACCGGACGAAGAAGAAGACGAAGACGTTCCAGTGCAGCTTGCGTGGTAAAGACGGTCGTGGAAGGCATACGCGTGGTAAAGACGTTTACGTGGTAAGTGTACCGTTGTAAACGTAACGCGTAGTAAAGCCTTCGTGGTTAAGGATGTTTCCTGTTCCATGTCTACAAGCCAGCTGTGACCACAGAGTGAAATGTGTTTGTACAGTTTGGGATCACACCTCAGTGTGATTAACAGATGTTTAGTATTCCTGATTCAGTAGTACTCATTTTATCTTCCTCAGGAGGATGAACGTTTGCCGGTTGCAGTCCTTTAACAAAATAAAAGTCTGGCCTGGCAGGAAGCAGAGGCAACACAGTAAAGAGAGGGCAACTCTAAACTCTTATTTTAGCTGACCTTGCACTCGCTACGGTTCTAAAAGTATGGCGTCTATTTCTTAAGTAGATTAACAACCCCAATTGCTTTAACTTTTGACAATGCAAGACCTATTGCATTTCGGCAATGCAATAGGTCTCGCATCTTCAAGAGTTTGAGCTATTGGCATTATAAATGACAATGCCTTTTATTTATGTGTTTTAAAAACCAGCAAGTGGTGCGTAAACATGCACTTTGTACTTATAGTCCTTGCTTACGAGAAGCAAGGCTGGCAGTAAAAGAGTCACAATTACTGCCAGCCTTGCTTCTGGTAAGCCTTACCTTTCATTTCACATAAGTATAAGTACAAAGTGTGTGTTTACGCACTGCTTGCAGGTTTTCAAAACACATAAATACATAGCATAGTCATTTACAATGCCAACAGCTCAAACACTCCCAAATGCGAGACCTATTGCATTGCAAATGCTTGTTTTTGTTTCTTTTGCGTTGCTGAAAGCATTGAAATGCCGAACTGTTGAAGCAGCGCTTATTAGGGAGCTAAAACCCAGGAGAACGCAAGCAAAGCCTGAGTACTGCAGCAGCTCTGTGTCTCATATTGAGATAAAATGGAAGGAAAGCTTACACAAAGTGAGGCGATTCGGTAGGAAAGTGTTAGGTGATAGAAACAAAGGTGAGTGAGGGATTGAGCCCCCCGCCCCCTCCCCTCCCTCGGGATGCCTCTCGCCTTTTTAGCCAGCTCTGTTCCTCTTCTCTGATCAGTAAATCCAGCTCTTTATGGTTTGCTGGATATTTCACTTTCTGTTCCCTTCTAATATATACTTTCTATACTCTGTTGTGCTCCTTCCATATACATGCTTGCCCTGGAAATCCGATCCCCGCATTCACACACGCTCTTTATGCACGTTTCACAGCCTCTCTTTTTGTACACACACTTTACACTACACATTAGTTCTTTGACTTTCTACCATGCATATCCACTTTCCACCTCCCATACACTCTCTGCATCCACACCTGTCTGTAAATATGCACCCTCCACTTGTCTTTTCCTATGTAGATCTGTGCCCTCTATTTCCACTTCTCGTCCACTTTACATACACTCTCCCCCACACATTGGCTTTCCTTGGTGTACACTTGCTCTCAAAATGCGCTTGACACTGTAAATATCCCCCACCTTGTAAACCCACTCTTATTTTCATTCTCTGCTATCCACCCTTTGATCTGCTTGCCTCCCTCCATTTGCTTTCTCAACTCTGAACATCTGTTCTTATGCTTCACTTCACCTGTTAATCCTATACATGAGATCGCCCTCCACATATCCATTCTCAGTCCTAAGTATTTGCTCTACACCTGCAACCTTTACTTTTTACACTGTATATACACTCATGAAACTGCATCAGCTTTCGCCTCTCCATCATAATCTCTCCAGGTCAGTTTTCAATTCAGGGTGGGTAGCATCCACTCTGTCATGTAAATGCACTCTTTATCCTGCACATCTCCTCTCCACATGCATCCGCTTTCTACACCCTGTTCATCTGCTTGCTCCACGTCCCATTTGTTACATGGATTCTCCAAGCTCCACATCTGCCCTCCACTATTTTAACACGCTCTCACCCCTTCACTTTTTTCTTGCTGTACTTCTGCTCTCCACCCTCCACGTGCTTGGAACATGCCAAACATCCACTTTCCTCATTGTAAATGCACTTTTATTCTTATATTTTTCCTCCAAACATGCGTTTCCCCCATGTGCTCTCTATCCTCCACAGGTGCTCTAAACTCAAGAACTGTGTTCTCCATCACAGACATTTACTCCACATACTCCATATCCGCTCTCTACCTTATTAATCTGCTCTCTACCCTGTAAATCCACTGTTAAAGTGACCTCTCCACTCTCAACATCCAAGCTCTACATTTTCTCTCCCACCTTTACATCTACTCTCCAACCTCCACTTGCACTTTACACCCTACATCCTACTGTCTGCCGTCCAGCTGCACCCTCCACCTATACTCTCAGCCCGCTATATCCACACTCCATGGTGCACACCCACACTTCAACATCCACATGCACTCTCCACCACCCATATTCACCCTTCCCATGTGCTCTCCATTCTTTACTCCGTTTTCGATGCTCTACATTTGCACTCTTCCTTCCATATTCACTAGCCATGCTGTACACCCACCCTCCATATATATTCTCCCCACCCTGCATATGCACATTATATCTTCTACATCTACTCTCAATGGACCACACTCACTCTGTATCTATCCTACTCGCTATGGGAGCTATACACCCCCCTCTCCACCCCATACATCCATGCTCCTTAGCGTTACATCATACTCCTTCACCACTCTGTTCATTTGCTTTCCATCCTGTGATACCACTGTCACTGCTGTACATATACCTCCTCATCTGCGCTCACCACCCTAAACATCTGCTCTTCACTTGTCCATATCTGCTCTTCACCTTCCACATGCACTCTGTACATGCAATCTGAACTCTTTCATTGCCTGTCCACTCTGTACATATGACCTCTATATTTTCCCTCCACCCTGCACATCCACTATAACCCCTCTATGTTAACTCCCCAAAATTCACTTCCTATCTTGTACATCTTTTCTGTATATCCACTCTTTATATTCACTATGTTCTCTCTCTCAGCGCACCACCTCCAGTCTCCATGCACTACAGCGTATGTCCACATTCTGTAACCTCAGTCCACCCTCTACACCTGGCATTTGCATTGTGCTCTACATGTATTCTGCTTTCCATGACATAAGGTCTTCAAATGACTACTCACCCACCCCCTCAGAACGGTCCCACTAACCCCCATCACCAGCAAACTGGTCTATTGCAGCACCCTCTAGTCAGAAATCCATTGACTAGATGACTCCAGACCAGTAACAACAAAACAGCCAGACTCTCTGTCAACTTCCCATCCCACCCTCACATAACCCCACACCTCCACTGGCTCCCTATGCACAAACGAGCACTCTTTGAACTCTTCATGCATGCATTCAAAGCTTTACACACCATTGGCCCGGACTACATCAACAACTGCACCAACTTCCACAAACCAATCAGACACCTCCACTCAGCCAGACTCCCTATTTGCACACACGTCCCCTGCAAATACAGAACCTGTGGTCATGCTTACTCTTACCTAAGCCTGGTTGGAGTTCGCGTAGCGGCGCTACACAGAACTCCGCGAAGTTGCAAAAAAAACTCTGCCATGCTACCATGAGTTCCAAGAGCGGGCGGAGTTGCTTGTCCTGCACGTTCCCGCTGTACGTCAACGCGGATTGCGTGTTCGGGTTGAAATATCACGCGAACTGCACCATGCGGTCGCACATGGGCACGGCCATCTTGTTTCTTGTTCAGGAAGCTGTAGCATATGATAGAGAAAAAACAGGAGAATGGAGTTGAATGTGAAGATAGGAGATTTCGATTGCATGTTGATAAATCGTATATGGTCCAGGAGGAAACTGATACTTTTGTGGAAGAATTGTTAGACACCCGGCCCCCGCCCCCATATGCCCCGCAAAGGATATATCCCACTGTCCCTGTGCCATCACAGCCGCCTGTTACAGCTGTTCCCACTGTCCCTGTCGCTCTGTTTATGGTGCTGGGGCCTACTTTTTCATCCTTCCCTGTTAAAGCTGTTCCCACTGTCCCTGTCCCTCTATTTATGGTGCTGGGGCCCACTTTTTCATCCTTCCTTAATCTCTGTAATCCTTGGCTTTTAAAACTTTTTTCCCATCTTTTTTATTTATTATCCTACCCTTTGTCTTTCTAAGTGTGTATTTGTGTTTTTTCTACTTTACTGTGTGTTTTGGGTGAGTTTTGTACTTTATTTTTTAGCTTTCCTACTTCCTTATTATTACCCAGTCCTTCCTTCTTTTTTCCCATTTCTTTTTTTTTCTCTTTTCCCCCAGCCCCATGGCAGATAAGGGTGCACCAAGGCGCGGCCGCCTTCCTTTCGGAAGGCGGCGCAAGGCAGGGGTGCAGCCCGGTCCCTGTTTTCTGAGGTGGAGGTGGTAGCGCTGGTTTTTAATATCCAGTGCAACCTCCCCTCCACCCTGGCAGCAGACGGCAGGCCTGGGTCTGGGTATGGGATGCGGGAGCGCCAGCAGCGCTGTGCGAGGGTGCGCTGGGCAGTTTTTACCGCTGCTCTGGGGTCCAGCGCACCCATCAGCAGTTGGCGCACCGCTGGTCCGACATCCTGGAATGAGAGCTGGACCTGCTGGACCTGCTAGGAGTTGAGGTTGCGGGGCTAGGTGAGTAATTATTAAAATTATTAATTTTTATTATTACTTGTGTGTTCTATGCTAGAGCTAATATTTTTTTCCCAAATAATAGCAAGCATGCTGCTCACATGCAGGGAATGTAAGTAAGTTTTCAAATATTATGTAATAGTCTATTATTCTAGACAGGTGCTTAGCTTACTTGGCGCTACCCACCTAACCTAGTTATTGAATTGTACTTGTTGCTGCTCGCTTGGGCTGATGTGATTTGTGATGATTATGTAAGATGTTCTGTAATTCGTTATGTGTAATTTCGAAACCGCATGGTGCATGCCAATGCCACAAGGACGGTGCAGAGATGTTTGTGAACAACAACATCTGTTAAAATAGAAAAATTCATGTTTGCGTTTTGTTCTATGTATGTTAGCATTTGCTGCGCCATTTTCTATGTTGGCGCCATTTTGAGTTGTAATCGAAACTTATCTTTCGCTATTTCCGAGAAAAGGTCTCTGTTGAGTTGTGTTTCTCCAAGGCTAAGTTTTGCTTCACTAATGAATACACTGTTCTTATTAGCGCATACCTCTCCCACTAGATAGAGGCCTTCTCCCACTTGTCTAGTGGCGGGCACGGGCAGAGCGACTTTGAGTAGTAGATAGTGTGTGCCAGGCCTCAGAATGGAAACTTATTTTCTGTACTTCATTGTTTAGCTGCATCTGCTTGAAAAATTCCACAGTGGGCGTGCCTTCATTGGTTCTGAAATGTACATAATGTATCTTTATGCTTGCTGAAGTCAGTCCCTCTGCAGCACTCCTAAGCGACTGGGCAGACTGGGCTCCACTCTGAGTGTACCTGAATAAACAGATATTGGTTTGTATTCTCTACTGTCTGACCAACTCTTCATTTGGTATGGAAGGCTGAGCGGTGGTCGTGAGCGACCCGGGTGACCCTAATCGGGCCACTTCCTTCAGTTGGCGCCCGAACAAGGACTCCTTCGGGTGAGTGACCCATCCCCTTCCGCGGACGGGGGGAGGTCGAGGCCATTGTCGGGTCGGACAGATGGTTCAGGGATCCCTGTATGAGGAGCATTGATTGCTCACAGCTGCCCCTACCGTCCTGCCGGACGGTGCCTTGCCCAGCGGTCATTCCGACTGGAGTCCTAAACGGCGAAACCCTTGGATCTGACCGTTTGGTCTGAAGAGTCGCAGTGGGGAATTAGTTCGCTTGACCTGCATATATCAGGTGAGTTTATTTTGGTTCTTTGCGGATATGGTACCATTTTGGTTTGAATTTGGTACGGTCTGAGGACCGTCTTTCGGATAAAAGCATTTGCAATTGCTTTGCCAGGTATAAATAGTGAACTTGTTTTCTTTTGCGAATGCCTGGTATCAGTAAACTGTTTTCTTTGTGCTGTCGCTGTTGTTCTGCAGATGCTCGATTGTAAGAAGCTCAGCCGGCGCCTCCAGAAGGCACTCCTAATTTTGAGATGTATGTGAAGCATGGTCATGGCCCTAGTATGTTTAGTACATTATGGCACAAATATACGAGGGACAATGCCGAGTTGCAGTGGCCGTTGACTGGCAGTTTCAATCAGGGCCGGACTGGCTACCGGGCGTTTTGGCATGCTGCCGAGCTGGGGACTGATGTCACTGCGGTGGGGGCTAATTTCGTTGATGGAGACCTGCGTGTGCTTCGAAATAAACAAAGCAAAACGAATTTCGTTCAGCACATGCAGGTCCCCATCAACGAAATTAGCCCTCAGCTCGGCAGCATGCCAAAACGCCCGGTAGCCAGTCCGGCCCTGCTTTCAATGAACAAAAGATTGGGTATTTACCGGAACAGTTTTTCAAGAGACGAAGTAGACAGTCTATGTTTGATTCCCTCAGAACGTGGCAGAAAGCAGCTAGGCAGAGACGATTGAAGACGGAGAAAGAGGCACGTGTTTCTGCACAGGTCTCTAAATAAAGAAGATAAGAACAATATAAACAAGTATTCATTTTCTCGATATTTATAACGTCTAGAACTGAATTTGGGGATTCAAGTACCCCTGAAATCCCTCTCTTAACATAAGCACAAAACCAATCACATAACTCAATACGGAAAGGGAAGGTGTAGACGCTGACTCAGAAAGCTGTAGCATATGATAGAGAAAAAACAGGAGAATGGAGTTGAATGTGAAGATAGGAGATTTTGATTGCATGTTGATAAATCGTATATGGTCCAGGAGGAAACTGATAATTTTGTGGAAGAATTGTTAGACACCCGGCCCCCATATGCCCCGCAAAGGATCTATCCCACTGTCTCTGTGCCATCACAGCCGCCTGTTACAGCTGTTCCCACTGTCCGTGTATCTACTGCTGTAGTCTCGACGGCTGTGGCTTCGGCTCCTCCTCCTCCTTCTTTGCCTTCGCCATATGTGGCAACTGTGACTGTTAGCACACCAAGCACACCTATTGTTTCGGCATCCTTGTCTCCAGCTCTTTCTCCTGCGGCGCACACGCCTGCGACGATCCTACCCGGTGCTTCTGTTGCTTCTTTATCTTTGATGGTTCATTTCCCAGCATTATTGGGTGCTGAGACGCCAACGCGTGGATTTGAGGATAGAGATTTGACAAAATGTAATGAGCGTATGGGCCCTTTTGTATGGTCTGCGATGGGAGTTGAGGAGAAGAAGGTAGTAGCTAATCAGGCTGCGCAGTGGGGTCGTAATGCCATTTACAGTGTGGAGGATGTTTGGGGTGTGATGAAAGATTATGAGCCTTTTATACAGCAGCATGCCCTTAAACATATGTCTTCTACGTTGATTGGCCTTTGGCAGCAACATTTTGGAGATGACGCGCCCCAAATTTTATTCGATATTAGAGATTGCGTGTATGCCAGGGGTTTGGACCCAGGCCAAGTTTTTGGGAACATTACCACGATGGTTGCCTATAGGGGCAGGTTGCATGAGAAGAGTCCTACCCCAGTGTCTCAGTGTCCGATGCAAGAGGTTCATCCTATATATCACCCAGAAATACCAGAATTAACTGATCAGCATAGCGTTGTCACCAGATGGGGTGTAGCGCCCCGTTTCCAAGAGCAGTGGGTTTATACTCCGTGGAAAAGGAGCGAGGTTTTATCCCTTAAAGCTCATTTGCCTGATCCTAGAAAAAATCCAACTGCTTATTATAAAGAATTGACCGAATCTGCCTCTTCTACTGTAATGACACTTGCTGACATTGAACTGTTCTTTGGTCTCCTTGTTCCGGTTGATATTTGGAGACAGGTTGATACTCAAGACCATGTTGCGGAGCTGGGAGGTACATGGGATGTGATAAAAGGATGGGACCAGGAAAGAAAGCCAGGTGATAAGCCTTGAGCAGAGATACTTGCTTTGCCAGGTCGCATTATTACATATCTGCACTCTCTTATCCCCCCAAAGAAGGTAAGCTGGGACAAGTTGACGGCTTGCAGACAGAAGAAAGATGAAAGTGTGTCTGATTTCTTTACTCGATTTGAAGATACGTTCTTAGATTATAGCGGCAGGATATGTCTATTGAGGGAGATGTTCGATTGTTTGTTGACTGGTTTGTTTCTAATTTGCTTCCTGAAATTGCGACTCGTTTGTAGGCGTCTGAGAGTACCTGGACCACTTCTTCCCTCTCAGTTATTTTGTATATGGCTCAGTACTATGAGCATCGTGATCAGGAAGAGAAAGAAAAGACAGATAAAAGGAATAAGGATTTAAAGACGAAGGTGCTGCTGCAGCAAGCATTTAGAGGGAATGGTAGAGGATGCGGTGGCCCTGCCAGATATCTTCCACGCACTAGTATACAGTCCACCACAACTCCTTTGGGGCCAAATCAGTGTGCATATTGTAAGGAAGAGGGCCATTGGCATAGCGAGTGTCCTGTGCTTCTGCAGAAGGTGGTGGTTCCACGAGGGCTAGGCCCTCGGGGACGAGGTCAAGGGACAGATCGGGCTCAGGCTGCTGCAGCCTCACAGGGTTGTTCCAATAATAATTACTTTGATGACCCTCGTGAGGGACAGTATTATCATGACGATTATGACGTGATGAGGCGACAGGAATGTTTTACAGCTAGGATAGCCAGGGACAGAGTGAAGGACCAGTTATGATACCTGTAGACAAGCATGGTCTTTATGTACCAGCGGAACTGCAAGGTTCGACTATGGAATTTTTGGTTGACAAAGGTGCAACAAAAAGTTCTGTTTCTCGAAATATGGTCCCTGGGGCGGCTCTGTCTGGCCATAATAATGTTTCGGTAGGCTTTTCAGGTGTACCGGTTGTGAGCCCCATTTCAAGACCCCTTGCATTGACTATTGGTCCTTACACTGTGGATTCTCCATTTTTGCTGACATCAAATTGTGGTGAGGTTTTGATGGTTTGGATTTGTTTAAGAAATTGCATGCCACTATTTATTTTTCCCCGGCAGGTGTCTATATGACAATGGGCCCAGATGTAGTAGGTGTTAAACAGCGTTTGTCCAAGGATGCGCCTCTTCCTGTTGAATTTGGTGATGTGCCACCCACTTTGTGGGCGACAGGTGATACAGACGTAGGGCTGTTGCATATACCACCGGTTTCGATACAGGTCAAAGACAATGCTATTTTGCAGCGTATTCCTCAGTATAAAATACCGCAGGCAGGAGAGCCTTTTGGGTCGTGCATAAATTTGGGGGACTTTTGGCTGAGAGAGGGTACCTCACTTCCCATGGCACCAGAATCCAGCATGGGCCCCTTATATTGAGGCTTTTGTCCGCTTTAACGCTCCCCAAGAAATTGGCCATAGTGGAGTGTAGCACCCACAGGAAGGTCACCGATGATGTAGGTAGGGGAAACGCTTTTGCAGATCAGACAGCTAAGGAAACAGCTCGGACAAAGATGAAAAGAATGTTTGTAGCAGGTCCGGCTAGGTGGGTGCCTGAGGTTGTCATGTTCGAGGACACCCTTGAGAATGTAAAAGAGATACAAAGCGAAGCCACAGCAGAAGAGTTAGCAGTGTGGCAGGAAAGTACAGCACAATTAAAAGATGAGGGATGTTGAATTGATAAGTCAGGGAAGCAGAGATGTATTTTGCCCGATGCATATGTTCTCCCTGTGGTTACGATGGCCCATGGTCCAGCCCATATTAGTGCTAAGGGTATTTGCAAGTTGTTAGACCCTGTATGGCAGAATGATAATATCCCTAAGACAGCTGCACATTTAGTGAAGTACTGCATGGTGTGCATGATGCACAATCCTGGAAAGGGTACCCCTATACCACCTGGTAATTTTGCACCGCCCACTTTTCCTTTTCAAGTCCTTCAAATGGACTATATTGAACTAGAGAGATGCAATAATTTGAAGTATGTTTTGGTGGTTGTCTGTGCATTTAGTAAATGGGTTGAGGCTTATCCCACTAAAGACAATACAGTCATTACGACTGCAAAGGTACTCCTGAAGGAGTTCTTTCCTCGTTTCGGCTTGCCCCGATTGATTTGGAGTGATAACGGAAGTCATTTTATTGCAAAAGTGATCCAATTGATTTGTGATAGTTTACACATAAAGCAAAAGTTCCATGCTGCCAATCATCCACAGTCAGCAGGTTTGGTTGAGAAGTACAATGGTACTCTCAAGCTCAAATTGGCAAATCTTCAAGAGCCCACAGGGTTAAGTGGCCAGATGCTTTATCGTTAGCTCTTTTGTCAACAAGAACGACAGCACATTCTAGGAAAGGATTGTATGAGGTTGTATTTGGGCGCCTGGCAAATGTCTGGGGCGTCCCGCGACCTTTGCGGTTTTCTGATATTGAGTACCCTATGTTACTTGACTATCTTGGCCAGTTAACCAAAAGTTTACGTTCTATTCACCAACAGGTCCGGTATTCCCTGCCTCCGATGCCAGAGGGACCCGGCCATGAGATTCAGCCTGGTGATTTCATCTTGATTAGGAATTTTCAGCGGAAGAAGAGCTTGGAGCCACGGTGGAGGGGGCCAGAACAAGTTCTGTTGGCAACGTGCACCGCAGTAAAGGTTGCTGGCCGTAGGAACTGGATTCACGCAACTCATTGTCGCAGGATTCCTTTGCCCCTGCCCTATGACCAGTGGGTGAAAGACGGCATTGGGGACTCCGAGACTGAGCAGGTGCCTCGGTTTGTCCTGTTCAGCGATGCCCAGCTAATTTGGACTCAAACGGATCAGGAGAATGAAAATGTGCTAAATACGGCTGGTCCTCTGGAAATATGAGCTATCAAAGAGCCCCTGTTCGTTGACCATTCTATGCCTGGGACCACTAGGTACAATTTGCGCCCTCAGCTGGGGGACGGTGCACCAAAATAGAAAAAAGATTAGTTAGGGATGGACTGTGTAACTCAGGACGTACTTTTGCTATAGTACCAACGGAGTTAGTTTAGGGTGATGAGAGTTCTGTGCACTGTTTGAACATTGGACAGGATAGATCGAAGTATCCCTTGGGGGTATATTATCCCGGTCGACGTGGGATATGAGCTTAGGACAGAGCAAGCTCCACCGCCGGTGCTCAAGAGCGCCAACGTATTGATGGACAATAGGAGCCTGTACCAGTGAGGCTCTGACGGACACTGGGTACTTGCATATTTCCTTGTATTTTGCCCCCATTTCATCATTCATTATGCATCCCTTTGGGAGAATGGTTGCTGAGGAAGAGCAGCCAGTGCTTCTTGTTGCCCAGCACACTGCAGTGTGGACCGGTAAACAAAAGTTAACATGTATTGCCCTTGTGATTTTGCTGTTAATCTTGTTATGTGGGGTATCATGGGTTTTGGAACGTGATCAAAGTGTACCTCTACATAGTAAGAATAAGATTGTTCCTCAAATCCGAAAGATAAGGACAGCCCCAAGCAATGTGTTTCTAGATACACACAAGAGGTTCTTTAGAGAAAGGACTGCTTGTTACCCTACTGAATCTGTCACTAGTTTATGGACAGCATATCCATTGTCAATTGTCAATTATACCTATACTCGACCCCTTGACTTCGTAGAAGTGCAAGGAGTATTTGGGTTTGGCTATCCAGGTCCTTGTCTATATCATAGAAAGCCAAGAGGCATGGGTTATCCGGGGTGTGACAACAACACTTATTGCGACAACTTCTATATGGAAAAACAGAATGTAACTCGGATGGATTACCAGTATAAGAAATTGACAGTTCCCCGAGAAGCTGGTTATTACCCTGCTGGTTGTCCAATTATCAATTTTACTGACACTATATTGTATGTCAATTGTTCAGGGATAGTATTGCGTAAGGGCACATACTATTTGGTAAATCCAAAGGACCCCAGTACCTTTGGGAGGAATTCCAGGTATTCTACATTAGATTATGATAGACCGGTGTATGCAGTGCACACCCAGTGTTTTACTTTTTGTCTAATGGGACTTATTCGAATGTCCATAATGGTATGGATGATGTGGCACTTGGGATGGTACTGCCTTTGGGTGTACCTTGCAAACATGCAAGGCCTAAAGTATGATGGGTTAAAAGGACACTGACGAAAGAATTTTGTGAAGGAGTGACAGATCTCGAAGTTAATAATTATAGTAATGGATACATTCTTTCCTCCATAATTACCTTTGGTGGTACTGCTATGGCTAGAGGTGAGAAAGCTAGAGAATATTTCGGATGTCAGCTGCAAATATTGTCTAACTCCACAGTAGCAGTTTTGCGTGACATCACCACCCAATTGGTAAGTATGCGGATATATTCCGAGCAGACTAGATATGCAGTTGATTTCATCTTGGCAAAGAGTGGTGGTGTGTGCGCTGTAGTCGGGGACCGGTGTAGTGGGATCACAAATATGGAAAAGAATATTACCCAACACATTTTAGACATCCTAGAAAATGTTAAAGGAATGGAAAATGGGAACTGGAGTTGGTCACTTTTTGGCAGCTGGGGTTGGATCCTTGAAAAGGTGATTTATTTCATTGTGATTTTGGTCTCTTGCTGTGTCCTTGTTCAATGCCTTCCCTTCTGTTGTTCTTATTGCACCACTCTTCTCACTCCTAAGAGGAAAATATCGATTCATGACACTAATGCTGCAATTATGGTTCAAAAGGAGATCGATGACCTCATCCAGCTAGACGAGGGCCTTTTCGAGACTTCTTCCCTCCTTAAGGTCTCTCTTCCTGATGTTGACAACATGGAGTGCTCCTAAGAAGTTTACCTATGACTTTCTGTTTTATTGATTTATATGCTCTTTGTTATTACTAGAAAATGTTTAGCTCATTCTAAAAGGAGGGTATGTTAGAATAGAAAATTAATGTTTGCATTTTGTTCTATGTATGTTAGCAGTCGCAGCACCATTTTCTATGTCGGCGCCATTTTGAGTTATAATCTAAACTTATCCTTCGATATTTCCGAGAAAAGGCCTCTGTTGAGTTGTATTTCTCCAAGGCTAAGTTTGGTTCACTAATGAAAACACTGTTCTTATTAGCGCTACCTTTCCCACTAGATAGAGGCCTTCTCCCACTTGTCTAGTGGCGGGCACGGGCAGAGTGACCTTGAGTAGTAGATAGTGTGTGCCCGGCCTCAGAATCGAAACATATTTTCTGTACTTCATTGTTTAGCTGCAGTTGCTTGAAAAATTCCACAGTGGGCGTGCCTTCATTGGTTCTGAAATGTACATAATGTATCTTTATGCTTGCTGAAGTCAGTCCCTCTGCAGTACTCCTAAGCGACTTGGCAGACTGGCCTCCACTCTGAGTGTACCTGAATAAACATATATTGGTTTGTATTCTCTACTGTCTGACCGACTCTTCATTTGGTATGGAAGGCTGAGAGGTGGTCGTGAGTGACCCGGGTGACCCTAATCGGGCCACATCCTTCACATCCATTTTTCAATGGAAGCTTGTGCTGCAGGCCTTTTTCGCCTGCCACACAAGCTTCCATTGACAAATGGAGGTTTGCGACCGCCCTATGGCCTTTGGGCGATCGCATCGATTCGTAATAGACTAGTGCGGTCGACATCATTGTAATAATTATATTAAGACCCTTCGTGATTAGTGCATTGGCCCGTCAAAGGGGGTTGACTTGAGACTGAGAGATTGTGAATGAGATTTGAGAAGAAGCAAACATCATGATTTATTGCAATTTATTATTAGTAATTTCAAAATGCAGTTTACTAAATTTGGAATAGGAGTGGACTAGGTTTTGGAAATTTTGAATAGGATAGGACGGTCCGCGATATACTACTACTAGTTGATCTGATTTAGAAAAGTTGCGATTGCCTTTGCCTGTCAAATATATTTTGGGGAGATATTATTTATTACCACTAATCTTTTTTTGTCTTTATGTTTTACATCAGCATCCAGGGGAAAGATGAGGGTTGAGGAGGGTGAGGGTCCGGGAGCTGGAGCTGGAGGTGCCTCCCAGAGTTCCTCGGCCGATGGCTCTGCTGGCACCAGTAAGTCCTCCTGGTGTTAACATTAATATATTTATTCCCCTAATTTTTCTGCTCCTTTTTGAATAATGTGATGTTTACCCGGTTTATATTATTTTTCCAAATCCTCTTCGATGTATCCATTTCTAAATTCTTGTTATCCCTGCATTATCCTATTTACTTATTTTCTATATTTCAAGTTTCTATACTTTACTTCAAACTGTCTCTAGTTACTAGTCTGTCTGTAGCTTCCTTTCTTCTGTTTTTTCAGTCAGCTTTCCCTCTACCATTTTGTGGACTGCCTAGTGCTGGTACTCAGAGAACCCAATGGTCATATAGTACTACTACTACTACTACTCCTCTGCCGTGCAGATTGCATGCCCATTGCCCAAGTAGGGTATTCTTATTCTACGCATGTAATAGATGAGAAGGCTTAATCACTAAAACAAGAGAGTGGCAATCATCACGTTGGACACCCCAAAGTTGTGTCTTCTTATTAGCTAGGCCTAGTATTGTTAGCAGCAGTTGGTGAACTGATGACTGTGCACCATGTCTGGGAGGAAGTACGAGGAGGACGGCCCCATTGCATTTGCCAACCAAGGGGATATGTTATTTTTTTCTCAAAACATCAGATTCATCAATCAATAGCTCCAGCCACTCCTTAACAGCTTGGCTTTTGTCTTGACTTCAGGCTTTTTGTTTTAAATATCCACCAACAAAATGCACAACCTGATATTTTTGATAGAAGATACTGTCTGTAATGTATCCAAATTGTAGTGAATGATGTGTGTGGTGTTTTTTTATTTTGCTATAAAACAATTAATAGAGGGAGGTGTATCTGGCATCTAAGAAATGTGTAATCTTTTTTTTCTAGCCGCACCGACTACCAGTGCTGGGGCCAGCAGTGACGGCGCCAGCCAATCTGCAGATGCGGCAGCAGAAGGGGGTGAGCCAGCGGCAGTGGCGGGAGGTGGTAAGTCATAGTGCTTGCGTATTATTGACAATTAATTATAATTTTAAGCTCACTGTAAAGGTGTAGTCTTATTGATTTGTGAACAACAGGTGAACACAGCAGGAGTTGAAGTTGAGCTGAGTAACTAATGGCCCCTCCTATCTTCAACTCAGCAGAGAATGTTTCATGAACAAGACCTTTAACTATGGGTTGTTGGAAAAGGCAAGGATGGAAGGGGAAAGGTTGGATGACATATAATATATATGACTGAAAGCAAAGGATGTGTGGGTGAAAGAGCTGGATGCATGCATAGTACTATAGGGGCTGATAGCTAGGATGCATAGGTGGGTGAAGGATGGATGAAAGGTTGGTATACGGGTAGGAAGCTTGCCTGAGTGGGTAAAAGTGTACGTGTGAAAGGATGCCTACCTGGGTGGGTGATTGGAATCCTGTGGTGTTTTTTTTTATTGAAATAAACTTAAGGACAAATGGGTGGGTAAATGACAAATGTATGTTGCTGAAAGGTTTGTACTTGAGATCATGAGACTAGAGTGAGACAGAGAGAGCCATGTTTGGAACTTTGGATGGATGGCTATATGGATGGATGGGTAGTTTTAATGGTGAAGAGTGGATTGAGAGAATGTAAAAAAACTTAAATGGTGGTGAGTAGCAAAGCCAAGGGTGAAGAAAAAAAAAAAAATACTCGAAGAACAAGGCAATGATGAATGTAAAAATCCTTGGGAACGAGAATAAGGAACTATGGTGCTCCTCTGTAGTGGTGTTCGTCTCACCTTTACTTGCCTGGAATGTTTTTTTCGAGGTTTTTTTTATTCAAAGGGTTGAGGAGGTGGTATTTCAGACTCCTCCCTGGACTCACAGTAGTTTTCAAGTGCAGCATTATGGATCCTTCCTACCCACCCATCATCAATCACCTCCCTCTATGCCCATGGCATAATCTTCTATGTGTTTTGCTAAGAGCATTGTTTACAATTTGTCTTTGTTCTTTCTTGATATGTAGCTACTCCTGCTGCTCCAAAAACACTGAGCAGGCAGGAGATTGCAGTCTGGACCCACGGGCAGAAAATGGAGGCCATCAGGGCTGAGTACCAGTAGTTGGTGGTCTTGGAGGATGAGGCAGAAGCTGCTGCAGATGCCCTGGGCCACAACCAGGCCCCAACAACCACCCTAACCACCCCACCACACCATCGCCGCAGTCCAATGGGCGCCCACTTTCACCGCCACCATTCCACCAGCACTGCTGCTCCCCCTTATTTCCGCCAGTTTCAGCCAGTTTGAGCGCCGCATTATGCGAAGGCTGGCGGATATTGAAGCCAGGCAGGAACGGGTAGAGAGGCACCTCGAGAAGCTCCTAACCTGCTGTTAGTGCTCTCTTCAGCCCCTTTTTTAATCTGTTTTTGGGTGGGTGGGTGTTAGTTGAGGGATTGTTGAGTTTCTCTTTATTTATGGACATTTCTTGGATACTACTTGGACATTGGTTGGGGTTAGGGAGAGGGGTGGGCCAGTTGTGGGTTTGGTATTTTGTTCAGGGAATAATACACTTTCCATACTTTTACATTTTATGATTCTGAATGATTTAAAAACAATTTGGTGGGGTTATTGATTGTTTTACTTCTCACTGCTGCCTTTGCTCACCACTCCTTTGCCGCAGCCAGTTTAAAAAATCTGCTGATAGTGTAAACAATAGTGATGCGGTACCCTCCCTTGTCCTACTACTCTCTCTTCCTAGTCTCTGCAGTCTACTCTACTACTACTATATATTATTATTAACCCCTAAGGACTAGAAGGGGGTCGGGGGTGAATTACCATTGTATAAAATGATTATCGTTCAACAATGATCAATCAACCACAGTTCACTTCTCTTACCTGATTAGATGAAGCGAGGGCTCCATGGTTTCCCAAGGTGCCATCATGGTGGTGGTAGTAGTAGCAGCATGCATTACTAGCGTTTCTTTTGATATTGGAGGCAAACTCATCAGAAGTGAAGCGAGGTCCCACTCCCTCCTAGGCGAAATAGAACTGTAGGATAAGGACTCGGAAAGTGGGGACTATTCATCGAAAGGGAAGTTAACAAACTGAAATAAAAAAAACTGGGTTAATGCAGTTATTATATGCAAGCTTGATGACAGTCACCAGACACTAGACTACTACAACAGACTCAGTCTCAGACACAAGAAGAGAGTATGATAAGCAATGAAAAATTGAATTAATCAGAACAATGTTGAGCTACTACGAACTGTACGAAGTGGACAAGCTTAACCTTAGATGCAGATTGATACAGTGCCTGAATGATGATGCTGGCAATGAGATGTTCCTCTGAAAAAAAATATCATACACTGTGCTGGGGTGGATATTTTATAATATATACTGCCAGTGTGGGCTATATGAGCTTAGTTAAGAATAAGATCCTCTTCACCCTGCACTGAGTTGTGTTGCTTTCACCACATCCACCTCACCAAGTGTGTGATCAATTAATGGTGTAAAAATTGTTAAGTCACAGCTCAATAAATCACACAGCCTGGAGGAAGAGGGTTAGGGGCTTGATGAATGGTTCTGAAGGGGGATTTGAGGGAAAGGTTTGACAAAGACAAACACTACACAAGGACAACACTCATCTTGGCAGCCGACCATCATAAATCTGTTTTGGGAGGAATAGGAAATGCATGCATGATGATGAGTGGTACTAGACAAGTACAGGGCAGTATATTAATTATGCAATTGTCTGTCTGCCCCCAGAGAGATCCAAATTACATACATTATATTTATGTTCTGTTGTGCTGGGCTTGAAAAGATAGCAACTACAATTAAAATATCTGTAGGAATAAAATAAGCAAACATAAACAACACTGTTGTGTTCTGCTTAGAACCCTCCAGCTAGGCTGGCTGGGTCCATCCCTGTGATGCACCTGGGTTCTAATGCCAGGTCATGGGTTCTGGGGTGGCGGTTGGGCAGTTGGCGTCCAGCTGCGTCTGAAGAAGGACTACTCTAGTTGACTTACTTGCCTAATAATGATTCGTGAAGAGGAAACTGCCTCTGTGTCTGCTGTGAGGCATCATAACAATTTTGGCGACGATTTGAGAGATTCAGGCGCAGTGGCAGAAGTCAGAGCTGGAGCAGAGAACCTACGTGTGTCATCTGCTGACGGAAGCAGATTTTGGGGGCTGACGGCCGTGTCAGCTGTGTATTTCTCAAGTGAGGACTGCGGCTGAGTTGGGTGGAACCTGCCTTCGCGCTCACACCGTGTTAGCTGTCTCCTAGCTAACGGAGAGCTGTGGTGGAGCGTGAAATAATCAAGCAGCCCGTGAAGGAGCAGCTCTGGAGAGAGGGCTCATCGGAAGGACGCCGTCGAGCAATGCAAGTGAAATAAGGAGTGTTTTTACAAGACTGGCTGGTAAGGAGCGGATATTGGGGGAGTTGGGCTGAAAATTATTCCCACTGCGAGGGAGACGCGCTGAAGAATTACAAAGAAAATGAACTGTGCAGTAACTTTAAAAGGGCAGTTAGTGCGGTATGCAGCGTCCCTGGTGGCTGTCAAGCTGTGAAGTGTGTCCTCTGTTGTGAAAGCGCAAGCACCGTGTGGAGACTCTTAAAAAAAAAAGAAAAGCTGCGCAAGTATTCAGAAAGGCCGGTTGGTGCAGCAAGGAGCGACATTTGGGGAATCAAGCTGTGAGCTATGCCCACCGTGAGACGTGCGGAAGATCTTTAAGAAAACCAACTGCGCAATAACTTGAAAAGGGCAGTTAGTGCTGTAAAGGGAGTCAGGCTGCGTGACACGCTAACTTGTCTGCACTGTGTGGGGCTATGCAAGCGCGATTGCTATTGCTGCCATCCTACTCTGCTTATTCATTCATGCTTAGAAGGATTCAGTGTTCTAGGGGTACAGTTTTAAGTGTACAGCTACATTAATTTTCGTTTACCTTGAGGTGTAGCCTTCTCTGCTGTCTTCCTGCTGCTGTTGTGGAGACACGTGTTCTGTTTCCTGCAATCCTATTCGCTGTGTCTTGTCAGGCCATCTGTGGAACAATAAAAAAAAAGGAGAGCAACTACGTCTGCAAGCTTAGAGGGTGTGTTTGTAGAGCAACACTGCCACCTTCTGGATTTAAGACATAGCACTGTTGTCTGGAAGCAATGGATCTTAGCACAGCAATTGTTACTCCACCTCCTTGCCTTATGCAACCAGGTGAACCACCCATTGAGTGGGAGGATTGGATCGACTGCTTTGAGAACTACCTTTTGGCCTTAGATGGGGGAAGATTTCCAGCTATTAGAAAGAAAGCTTTGCTCGTAGGCTCCTTAGGCAAAGAATGACAACATATTTTTAAGTATTTAACTGCTGTTGGGAATGCACAAGGTGGAGCGATAGAGGATGTCTATTAAGAGGCTGTTTTACGTCTGCAGACTAGGTTTTCTAAGCAAGTGAATGTGGTTATGTGACGTCAAAACTTTTACACTCAGCCTCCGCGTGCCAATGAGTCAATTGATGATTTCGTTGCAAGGCTAAGGGAACTTTCATCGAAGTGACAATTTGGTGCAATGACAGATGAAATGACCAGAGATCAGCTCATTGTGCAGTGTGGTAGTAAAAAGATACAGGAAAGATTGTGGGCTTCAAGCAACCCTACACTCAAAGATGCAATTGCTATCGCAAAAGTGGTGGTGGAATCGGAAAGATGCATGCGTGAAATGAAAATCTCCAATGGCTGCAGTAAAGAGAATGAAGTTGCATATCTGGGTGATGATGCAGAAGGGGTCAACGTAGTCAGGAACAAACCTCAATCTGTAGCCGGTAGTGGTAACAAAAACAAATTTACGAAAATGCCTGGTTGGAAACGTCATCGAGGATGACCTCAAAAGACAAACTCGTCCAAGAGCAGACTTTGACATAAATGGCTGTTTGGTGTCTTTGATGGTGGACACAGGTTCTATGAGCACCATTGTTCCTCAAGATCTCTTTAAAAAAACATGGCCAGAAGAGAAGTTAACCATTTCTTATGTGGTTCTTAAGGGATACCAGGGCTGTAATATAAGTGTCCTGGGTTTCATGGAGGCTAATATCTCTTTTGCTGGCAGGCGCACTATCGGCAAGGTCTATGTGGCAAAGGAAGGGCCACCCATTTTAGGGTGGTTACACCAATATGACCTGGATATTATGGTGAACGCTTGTGGAACTGTACAAGTCATGGTAGTTGATGATCTAGACTTGAAGGGCATTTTAGAGTTACATAAGAGGGTTTTCGAGACAAGGTTGGGTGAGGCCCTCAATTATCAACATGAGATTAAACAAAAAAAAAATGCACAACCTATTAAGCATGTGGCCAGGAGGGTACCTATGGTAGCCAGGGGCAAAGTAAAAGAAATAATTCAACAGCTTTTAGATGACAAAGTAATAGAACCTGTTGAGGCTGCCGAGTGGTTGTCTCCGGTTGTCATCACTAAGAAGGCTGATGGCTCGCTTAGGTTTTGTGTTGACCTGCGCAGCCTTAATGAAAGTGTGATCATGGACAATTTTCCACTCCCCAATATTAATGAGATAATACTCATGCTTTCTGGTGCTAAGTTTTTTTCAAAGTTGGACCTGAGTAGTGCATATCATCAGGTCAAACTTTGTGAGCACTCTAAACATCTCACGTCCTTCATTACTAATGAAGGAACTTTCCAATTTTGTAGGCTTCCATTTGGTTTATGTTCAGCTGCCAGCGCGTTCCAGCATTTGATGAGTTCTGTCCTGTCAGGCATTGACAAGATGCTTGTTTTCCAAGATGATATTCTCGTCTTCGGAAAAGACATGCAAGAACACAATCAAGCGTTGGTGCAAGTTCTAGCACACATTGGTAAGGCTGGCCTTACGTTGCGCAAAGAGAAATGGCAGTTTATGATGCATGAAGTGGAATACTTGGGACATTTGGTGTCAGGAGAGGGTATTAAACCTAAAGCCAATTTGGTCAGTGCCATTGTCAATGCACAAGTGCCTTGTGACAGGGAGTCCCTGAGGTCATTTATGGGGCTTGTGGAATATTATTCAAAGTTTGTTCACGATTTTGCCATGAAGACTGAACCCCTGAGGGAGATATTAAGGAAAGGGAAAAGATTTTGTTGGGGTGAGTTGCAGCAGTCCTCCTTTACCATGATTACTATACTCATGGTGGAGCCCAGAGCTCGTATGACGACCCACCTGATGGCCTTGCATTGGCTGCCGGTATGAAAGAGGATCCAGTTTAAGGCGCTGGTCTTGGCTTTTCGGGCCTTTCACGGCACCGGTGCTGTATATCTTAGGAGACGGATTCAGCATTACGAGCCGCAACGCGTCTTGAGATCCTCAGGGCAGTCCTTGATTCTCATCCCCAAATTTACCAGGTCACGGGTAGGCGGTCGCTCCTTCCAAGTATTGGCCGCCCGCCTATGGAATGGTCTGCCTCTTTTTCTTAGGCAGGTCTAGGATCTGCTCAGTTTTAGGAGACAGCTAAAAACTTGGCTGTTCCAGCAATAACTATTTTGAGGTAGTTTGGGCTAGGGCTCAGGGTGCCTGTCTTGATCGGTGTTCCTTAGCGCCGGGACACTCTGTGGAGTAGCCGTGCGCTTTATAAGTACCCATTTTCATTTCATTTCATCAAAGAAGACATTGCACATGCTGGTGTGCTAACCCCTTTTCAGGCTGGCCTCAACACCATTGTCACGGTTGATGCTAGTGCTGTAGGAATTGGTGCTGTCTTAGCACAAAAGCATGGTAGGGAGGAGAAGACTGTTGCGTTTGCCTCACGTTCCTTAACTGAAGCTGAACGCAACTACTCAGTCATTGAGCGTGAAGCTCTGGCTGCTGCATGGGCCACAGGCTATTTCAGAGTGTTTTTGTGGGGAAGTTCGTTTCTCCTGCGAACTGGTCAAAAACCGCTTCTCAAAGTTTTGGGCCCTGGTGGTACAAAGAACTGCTATGGGAGATTAGCAAGGCTTGCTGTTAAACTACAGGAATTTGACTGTAGGCTTGAGTTTTTCCCGGGGTGGAGGAACAAAGTTGCTGACTGCCTTTCTAGATTGCCTGACAAACTTGCTGTGGTGTCGGAATTGCCATCTGAGGAAGTAGTAGCGAGTGTTGACGATGTCACAGAGAGTTTTGCGAGTGCCATTTCAAGAGAGTCGTGGCTCAAAGCTATGAATGATGACTCGGTTTTAAAGGGAGTTGTATGAATGATTAAAAGCACAGTGAGGAGAGAGAGTTGTTTATCTGAGGGGGTCAAAGCCTTTTTAAATGTTGTAGATGAGCTTACCGTAAATCCTGATGGATTGATAATGCGAAAAGAACGTTTTGTTCCACCTTCTGGTTTACGTTCCAGACTCATTAGTGTAGCCCATGAAGATCATCTGGGGCTGACTCTCAACATTAAGAGGTTGAGGGAGTGTTATTGGTGGCCCTTGATGGATAAACAGGTCAAGGATTGGGTGGTGAGGTGTGAGGCTTGTAAGGATTCAGAGAAACTTCTGAGGGTTGGTCTTGGTGTTTCAGAGGTGAGCCAACATGTCTCGCATACTGAGAAAGTTTGGAAGAAATTCTGTCTTGATTTTATTGGGCCTTTTAGTTTTCTGCCTGAAAGAGAGAAATGTGCAGCTGTCTTGGTTGATGCAAAATCAAAGTGGGTTGAGGTTGTATTTATGGGGTGCGTTACCACCTCCTCTACCATTGCTGTTTTGAGTGATGTCTTTAAAAGAGAGGGTTTTCCTAATGTCCTCCTTACTGATAATGGTACTCAGTTAACTTCTTGTGAGATGAACACATTTTTGGAGACTATTGGTGTCAATCACTCATGTTGTTCTCTGTACAACCCACAGGGCAACGGTTTAGTTGAGAGGGTAAACAGAATTGTGAAGGGCACTATGCAATTGGCAAATAGTGCTGGTTTGTCTGTGCAAGCAGCGGTCAGTGAAATGCTCTGGCCTTATCGCACCACCAGGAACTCCGAGTCGGGCGAGAGTCCGTTTGAAATGATGCGGGGCAGAGCTCCTGGTACGAAACTTGTTCCTTCATGGATGCGGATGAAAGCACTCCCCTCTGGCAAGGCCGAGAGTAGTGATGCTGTGAAAAATGGCTGTAAACATTTCATTGATGTGGGTGACTTGGTCAAGGTGAAACCTGGTGGGTGTGGAAGATTGTTGAATAAATTCAGAGGGCCATTCAAAGCCAAAGTGGTTGGTGGTAACTGGGTCGAACTGGAGGATGGCCAAACGTGGGATTTGAGGCGGGTTGCTCTTTATTGCAAGGTGAAGGATGCATCGGATGTAATTGTAGAGCGTGATGGTTTGACAGATGTCACATCACCCTGGTTGTTGATGAGTGATCGTGATTTTTTGGGGATGCCGTTAGATTGTGATTCTGGTGCTTTCAGTGAGACGGGTGGTGTCTCTGATGTTGGTGTGTGCGCCTCGTGTTACGAGGGAGGCAAGGGAAAGGAGACCTCCTGCCTATTTGGGTGATTATGTTCAATAATGTTTTTCTATGTACCCTTGTTTCTGTCAGGAGAAATTCTGCTTTGGGTTGTCTTTGTCCAATGTTTAATTTCATCCTGCCTCAAAGTGCTTCTAGTTTCTGTTTCCTTCTCTTTTCTGTTTCTCCATTTTCTTATTGCTTTTGTTTTCACTTTGTTTTCTATCCTTAGGTTCTGATTTGTTGTATAAGATCGGGAGATGTGTTTTGTTCTTCTTAGAACCCTCCAGCTAGGCTGACTGGGTCCATCCCTGTGATGCACCTGGGTTCTAATGCAAGGTCATGGGTTCTGGGGTGGCTGCGTCTGGAGAAGGACTGCTCTAGTTGACTTACTTGCCTAATAAAGATTTGTGAAGAGGAAACTGCCTCTGTGTCTGCTGTGAGGCATCATAACAAACACACACTGTCGTAATGATTGAAGACAAAAAAAAAGATACTGTATAAATTGGGAGTTGCATCTCCGCATTCCTATTGGACTGTCCTCCTGTGAATCTTGGGTGCCTAGCGGATGCAGTTTGCCTTGGTAAGTATGAGTTGTTTTTCCAGTATGGTGCAGGATAAAGGGCCTGTAGATGGAAAAACAAAAGGGATATTGAAAAATCAAGGAGAAAACAAAAGTTAAATTGCATAAGGAATGCAACAAGAAGACTTTCAGAGGCAGCATGGCTAAATCAGACTCTGTTTCCGGCAGTTACCTCCAACAACAGACCACCACCACCCAAACTCCACTTAGCTTCGGATTTGAGCCAGACAGCACTGAGCACACATGCATAGTATACACACAGCAACATAGCATTTTCCAAATGAAGTAAAAAAAATCAATGTACCACTGTCAGTCACACCACACTCGCCTCCCACCACCACTACACAGACATGTAGGTCTGGTCTGTGTTGTTGTTTACCTTTAGGCCACTTCAAAGTCATCATCAATCATCCAAATCGGTTGGTTTCAGTGAATTTGAAAAATTCCATCTTCTTCTGGTGGCATTTCTCTAAGTAGTCTGGCTCACGACCTGAGTTACTCCGTCAATCATCTCTGATCCTCCTGACCTGACTCTGACTGCGAGTATGGTCATAATATCCACATCCGAGTATGTACCAACAGTGTCCGACTCCCAAGTGAGTCCTCCAGACTCATCCACTCCCGACTCAAATGCAATGGATCGGCCTGTAGTAGTACAATTTTGTTATTGAACATCAAGAAGGGAAAGATTGACTTGAGTCACTTTGTAGAATAGACATTCACAACAAACAACAATCACTCATCGTGTAATGCATGCCATCATTTACCTATTATTCCCGGGGCAGTCCCTCTAGGTTAGGAAAGGATAGATAGATAGTCAGGGCCCAGGGTTGGAGTCAGGCACACATTTGTTTGAATTCTCCATCCAAAGTCTGGCTTGAAGGAAATGGCTTTTGGGCGAGTCAGGAGTGGACTTTACGTCTTCATTGACTGCAAACAGTTGCAACTCTGATCCGGCAATAAAAAGAGTAAGACAGCAGGGATGGATTTTTGAACCAGAAAGACAGTGACGCACACAAATAATAAAGTAAATAATGTTCCTTAGCTATATCTTTTTTTTTTGGGGGGCGTCAAAGAAAGAAAGTAACTGGAAATTGAAAGAGCTAAGTTGTCAGGGAAGTAGAGCTCATCTTCAAACTCTGGTCATTCGCCCAGAAGTAGGTCACCTAACACACTACTTCCATGACCTGAGTCGCCGTCATCATCTTCCTGCTGTGCTACTTCAGGTATGGTGTAATCCGTTGGTATAAAGTGCTGATTCATTTTGATCATGGTTTACCTCTCCACGTTTTGGGGCGAGAGACTGGTCCTTCTCACTGTCAGAACGGCACCAGCAGCACTGAAAATACGCTCAGCAGAGACACTTGCGACAGGGAAAGCCAGATAGTTTATTGCCAGCCAACTGAGCACTGGCCATTGGCGCCTTTTCCCATACCAATACAGCAATGGGTTTTGATCAAAGTAGACCTCTGTTGGGTCATCCAGATAGGCCTGGACCATCCGCTCAATGCTCAGGGGTGCTCTGCTTTGCTCGGCCTCTTTTGCCTGTGCCTCAGCACTGGACTTAAGCCCTGTCTGTAGAAACCATTCCTGTGCCGATTTTGGGGCTGATGTGCCTGTTCGTGTTGTTGTTGATGTTGTTCTTGGTGTTGTTGGTGGTTTTGGCTGCTGTGAGCTAACCGCACTGCCCTCAGGCTCTGAAGTTGAACTTGAAGATGGCTGCCCTGCAGTACTTGTTGTGCCCTGGAGGAGTGGGCCTCTAATTCCCAGCTGTTCTTTTTCTAGCTGACTGGCTTGCACAGCTATCCAAGTTTTGTAGCTGGCAACATCCCCTTCTAAAAAAGGAATCAATGTGTTCAGTACTGCTTTGTACCGTGTATCCAGAATTGTGGCACAAACAAGCGAAGGGTTAAGCTCTCCACCAACTCATATGCTTCTTTATTTTCCTCCACACCTGCGTACATTGCAGACACCCCCTTCAGCTATTCCTGTAGTATGTGCCACAATGGGATAGCTTGGCCCATAGTACAGTCCTCCTTGCTGACTTCACGTGTGAAGATCACAAAAGGAAGTAGCATCTCTGTTAGGCATTTAACTATGCCGCATTGGTCCATCTCAATGATCATGCCTTTCACAGTAGCATCCCCTCTTTGCATGAAATATTCATTGATTGGTCTGTACTGCTCAAACAGACGTTCAAGTATGTAATAAGTTGAGTTCTAACGTGTTGGCACCTCCTGGATAAGTGCTTTAACTGGCATTCTATTATCACATTGAATGATCCTCAGCTGCTTCCTGGGATTTAAAAGAATGGCTGAAATGTGAGCAGATTCTTCTGCAGGTGGTCAGTAAGTTTCTGAATCAGTCTTCTTTTTTCAGAAAGTCTTGAACAATGATGTTAATGCAGTGCGCCAAACACAGGACCCTGAAATAGCCACCATCGGCCAAGGCCTTAACTATATTACTGCCATTTTCCGTGGCAACAAAACCAATATTAAGCCCTGTTGGTCACAGCCATTCAAAGACCTTGCTGTCAAAGTTTCCCAAAATGTTTGCCGCAGTATGAGATTTCTCCATGGAGAACATGGCTACAGTTGCATGTTTACGAGCAGCATTAAAAATCTCAGCAGTGTCAACACCTGCAGATATCTTTTCTCTAACCCCCACAAAAGAGATCCAGTGTGCAGTGATGCACATGTAATCAGTGGTTTGGCAACTGGTCCACATGTCTGTTGTCAGATGGATAGTGTGAACAGCACTCTGCTACAAAGATTGTCCAAGCAATTCCAGCATGTCGTGATGTAGTGCTGGAACAGCAACTCTGGCGAAATAGGACCGGCAGGGAACCTTCAATTTTGGGCAGTTTGCTGCCACAAATTCAAGAAAACCCACCCCTTCCACAAAAGAAAAAGGGAGGAGGTCCAGCGCTAACATTTTAGTCAGCTTCGCGTTGCACAAATGTGCCATTGGGTGGTTGTGTTTGGCTGCCCCTCCGACCCAAACATGCTGAGAATGGTAGCCTGGATTTTTTTCTTTTCTGGTGCCTCTGATGCAGGTGACTTCTTGACGCCAGATTTTAGGCTCAATGCATGTTTTTTTTGTTGCGGTACTCTCTTGCCTTGGACCCCTTGGTGTCCCATCCTGACTCTTGTGCCATTGCGATGTTGCCGATGATTATGTGGGCGATATCACTGCACTGCTGGGGACAGGGATGCTTTGTGTAACAGAGAAAATGTCTCCCTCTTGTTCAGCTTCCACCGTGATCGGATCTTCTTCTTCTTCATCCCCTCTACCAACAATACGTGCAGCTTTTTGGCCACTAAGGTGCACCTCCCACTGGATCAAGTGGTGTTTTCTCAGATGGGTTGTTTGGCCTCCAGTACCATAGTTTTACCAAGCTTACCCCGACTAACACCTTGTCCAGCAATGGAGCATATAGCACTGTTCACCTCCTTGATGGGGCGGAGCTTGCCTGAGCTCAATATGGCCGCATAGAGAGTGAGCTCCGATAAGCCATCGCAATATCCTCAAGAAATCCTACATTCGAGCTGGCTGCAACGAAACGGAAAGTTGCCCTGAGAACAAGGAACGGAAGCGCAGCTTTGTGATTCGATTGCAGACTCCAGAACAACAGAGTCGCCGCTGAGCCAGCGCGGCAGCTTGCGTGGAAAGGGCGCATTACCCCCTAACCCCCGTGCGGCTGGGGGAGCAAAGTGGGCTGCCTGGGAATACGCGAGAGGCAAGGGCAGGCCTGACGGGGCTTCGGCACACTCCCTCGGCCCAGCGGGAAAATCAAGGCGGCTGAAAGCAGCGCTGGGGGCTGCGTACGTTGGTCCCTGTACGGACGCGCATCGCGAGGCTGCGAGACGGAGACATGGCAGCTAGATCAGAATACCTGGTGAGTGATCACGCTTTGGGACGGGAGCGAAGCTGGAAGCCAGTGGCGCACGCAGCGGAAGGTGGCCACTTACAAGGGCAGGCCTGTGCTGGACTGCAGAGGGCTAGAGAGTGATGAAGTAATGCCTGAAAATCTGGGAACCTCGCTAAAAGCCGGCCATTACTGAATGCATGCGAGGAGCAGGGAAAGGGCAAGAAACACGCTTTAAGCTGACTGGAGTGCTGTGACGCTGAAAGCCAGCCCCCTCCCTGTTTGCAGCTCAAATCGAGGTCCCAGAAGTACTAGCACAGTAGTGAGACCAAAGGGGCATAAGGGGAGCGGTCAGCGCAGCACACGGAGCTGCATGATAAGGGTGTTGGGCAGTGTGGCTACTGCTTGCCTAGCGAAGAGTGGCTCACAGCGCAACAGGTCTTGGGGCGAAAGCCTTTTGCACAAGGTCGCTGCCTGTAAAATTGCAAGGCACCAACTGGGATTGTATGGCAAGTACAGGCGGTGTGAGAGCAGAAGATACTCCCCCAGAAGAGCACGTGGGCTGAGTGCACATTAGTGCATTGGTCGACCATTATTCCAGGCACTAAACGAAACAGTGACCATGGGCAAGGTGGACAAAACGCAGCCCAAAATCCATTTTGAACAGAGACAATCAAGGCTGAGAGAATTGGCACGAGAGCAAGCGGCGGCTGCGCACACAGCTATGGCCGAGCCAGCAGACGCAGATATACGTCAAATCCTAGCCGCAGTACAGCAGAGCCTGGCTACTATCGATAGTAAAATAGATTCATTAGCATACAGGATGGATCGCATGACGGAGCATTTAGATAAGCAGGCAGAGCGGATCGATATGGCGGAGAGGCGCATAACGGAAGTCGAAGAAGCCCAGAAAGAGATGAACTCGGAGCAAAGGCAGATGGGCAAGCTGATAAGCACACTACAGGATAAGACAGAAGATTTGGAAGCTCGATCCCGGAGGAGCAACATCAGAATCACAGACCTTCCGGAATCCACCAGTATGGGAAACATGGAACTGTATGTGGAAAAGCTACTGATCTCACAAATGGGCCGGGAGACATTCTCCCCTATGCTTGTGGTTGAGCATGCCCATCGATCGCTGGGCCCAAGACCCCCGCCAGGAGCTCCAACTCGACCCATAATAGCTAAACTGCTGAATTATAGGGACCGAGCCGCGGCGCTGAGGGTTGCTAGAGAGAAGCGAAGTCTACAACATGAAGGATCCACAATCTCACTGTTTCCGGATTTCACGTTGCGAGTTCAAGAAGCCAGGAAGCAATTTGCTCCCCTGAAGAGACAGTTGCGGGAACATAGCTTGAACTACGCAATGCTTTACCCAGCACATCTCAGAGTGAATAGACAAGGAAAATCCAGGATATTCATAGACCCCTAGCTTTTGCAGAAAGCCCTCGAGGAATGGTCAAAGACTGATGGTAGACGAAGGGAGTCAGATGCTGGCGAAGGCGCACATGGAGGAAGTCTGGACGAACAAGACTAAGAGGGACACTATGTGTACTTGCAGCTAAGGTTTGAGACTTCTTGTAGTTGGAATGTATACGTGTCTCACCAGCTGCTGAGTTAGAGTGATTCAGAGCTGTGCCAGGATAGAGCGTGCAGGTCTTTTATGGTTACAAGGACTACAGGCTAGATGGCACTGAGCTCAGACTTGCGGCTCAATAACTCAGTTCCCTCAGGACGGGAGAGCCATAGTCATGAGCCTTAGAGATGTCAGCCGGATGTATGTTATAAGCCAGATGGCGCACAGTAGAAGATTAACTTACAGGAGCTTAGTTAAGGGAGAACTGGCAACATCCGCCCACGAGTGTAAAACACAACATGGCGGTATGCCAGAATGGTTTATTGTTTGAAATTGTTCCTAGAGATCCAGTTAATGCTGAGGCGGAAAAGGGGGGGGGGATTCGACTGTGCCGAGTTGGGGTGAGCACAGCGTGTAAGGGAGTGCTCAGGGTTACAATTTGTTGGCAGTTTTTATTGGAAGATGGCTTAAAACTTGCATACAAACCACATAGGACACCAAGGGAGAGTGTTGCATCCGTATTTTAACGCAAGATTGATTAATCTTACTACTCATAGTGCAGTCTCATGCTAGTAGTGTGAAAATGTTAACTTGGAATGTCCATGGCCTCAATGATCATAGGAAACTACGGAAAGTATTTGCTTATCTCAATCGCCTTGGGGTAGACATAGCGCTCCTTCAGGAGTCCCATCTGACAGCAAACAGCAAAATGCTGACAAATAGGTGTTTACAGGGCACCATACATACAGCAGGATTCACTTCACATGCACGGGGAGTTATAACATGGGTGGGCCCTAAATCGGGGATATCGTTGGAAGCTTTGGAAACTGATGCGGAGGGCAGATTAGTAATCTCTAGATGCTATGGGAAGGGGCTGGACTTAGTTTTAGTAAATATATATGGGCCTAATTATGATAATCCACGGTTTTATTCAGACTTGCTTGCAACGATGAGTAGGTATGAGGCTCTTCCTTAGCTTTGGGGTGGGGACTTTAATTGTGTGATGGACCCTACACTTGACCGATCAGGAGGCCCGGCTTGACGTCCTTCAGCAGCTGCAAGGGTTATCCTAGATGCGACAGTTCAGTTAGATTTATGCGATGTATGGAGAGTGAGATCGTCTGGACAGGGGGGATACACCCACTACTCAGCATAGCATGACCTACACACTAGAATCGATTATTGGCTCTCCTCAAGAGAACTGCACGGTCAGATTCATACCTGTGAGATCCACCGCGTACTTATTCAGACCATTCCCCGATAATGCTGGTAGTGGATTGCTCGCTTAAGAGAATTCCCCCTTTCACCTGGAGGTTCCCACCTTACACGTTGCTGGACACTGTCTTTAAGGCAGAGATAGCGGAATCCATTGACAGTTTCTTTGATATAAATATAGGTTCAGTAGACAAATTCTTGACAGTATGGGACACATTCAAGGTGTACATACGAGGGAGAGCTATGACCAAGCATTCAGGGGTCCGTCGAGTGCTTAGAAAGCGACTTGCAGACTTGGAAGAACGACTGAAAGGGATAGAGCGAGATCTCATTTCAGGAGGAGAGGGCAGCTCTGAGGAGGAACTCAAACTGACATTGCAGGAATATCATGACACGGCTGACGCAGAAGTTAAACATTTAGGGAAATATGCTACGGCCCGCATTTATGGTGAGGGAGAAAGACCAGGTACGGTTCTCGCCTCCCTATTAAAGAATAGACGACAGAGGGTGGGAGTGACGGAAATTCACACAGAGGCCGGAGAGACGCTAACTGACCCGACTGAGATAGCTAACAGGTTTAGACAATACTACTCAGCACTGTACGGTACTAAGGTGGTAGCAGGAGACCCGGAGATTTTGAACTATCTGGAGTACATTAAGCTGCCATGGCTAACGGATGAGTACAGAGAATACTTGATGAGGCCACTCGATGCAGACGAAATTAAAGCAGTGTTAGCGGGCATGAGGGCAGGAAGTGCCCCAGGTATAGATGGTCTGACTGTCACTTTTTATAAAGAATTTACGGATCAACTGATACCGCATTTAATTACTCTATTTGAAGAGATGAATGAGGATGGACAAATGCCCCCCTCGATGAGGGAAGCTCTAATAGTGACAATACTGAAACCCGAAAAATCCCCAGCTGAGTGTTCTTCGTTCCGTCCGCTCTCGCTCTTAAATGTAGATACCAAAATATAAGTCAAAGTGCTGGCAAACCGATTGGCTCCTCTCATCACGCAGCTGGTAGCGCCAGAGTAAGCCGGCTTTGTCCCAGGGCGAACCTTGACATATAATCTGAGAACAGTGTTCGGGGCTATACAGTACACTAGGCAGGAAACAAAAGCGGTAACTGTGTTTTTAGATATGGAAAAAGACTTCGATTCAGTGGAATGAGCATTTATGAAACAAGTGCTGATACGAATGGGCTTGGGCGACATGTTTTTACAGATGATAGGATTATTGTACAACTCCCCTACTGCCAGAATTAGGCTTGGCGATATGGTCACTGCCCCCATTAGGATTTCTAGGGGCACACGCCAGGGATGCCCGTTATTGTCATTATTATATGCATTGGTTGCTGAGCCACTTGCCTGCGCCCTTCGCGAATACTATAGCCACAGGGTAATACGCTTCCCGGGTTACAACTTAATCATATCCACGTATGGGGATGATATATTGCTGTATATTAGAGACCCAGAGGACAACTTGGTGCTGGTGCTCTGAGAAGTAGTCAAATATGGGGAGTTGTCGGGTCTTAAGGTTAATTGGCCTAAATCTATTATCTTCCCGCTCACCCCAGCAGTGCAGCCCTTTGAACCTGAATACCCCCTGCAATGGACATCTGAACCAGTGCGGTATCTGGGAGTGAAGATACATACGGACTCGGAAGTGGTTTTTAGAGAAAACTATGGGAGGGCAGTCAGCAAGCTCGAAGAGGATATTGCACGATGGAATCGACTGCCCTTATCACTAGCGGGGCGGGTGTCACTCATTAAGATGGTCATACTTCCCAGATTTTTATTCCTGTTCACAAATATCCCAATGGTCCTCCCCAAATCCTTTTTTAAAACAATCACATCATTGCTAGTAAATTTAGCATGGGCTGGAAAACATGCAAGAGTTCGCTGGAACGTACTCACACTACCGTATAGTATGGGTGGCCTAGGTGCCCCAGACTTGGACTTGTATTATAGGGCTGCGCAAAGTTCGCACGCCTACTACTGGATACATGAGTTTCCTGGGCTTCCCCATATACAGATTGAGAGGATGGTGGCTGCCCCCCTCCCGTTGCCAGTCCTCCTGTTCAAACCGCCTAACCGTATAACCGGGGTATTGGATTCTGTAAATGCAGTTACACAGGCCTGGCATCATCTACTTAAATTGCAGGCGGGAGCCATACTATATTCTCCACTGACACCCATGGAGTGGTTCCACTGGCTACCGTTGTGCAGCGAAAAAGGAGTTACTCGTGCTTTAGAATCTGTACACATTAAGACAATAGTGGATATGTTTCAGGAGGGCAAGGTAAAAGAGAGGACGGACTTTGAAACGGGGGAGCAACAGGGCACATTACTTACAAGATTCCACTATCACAAGTGGAGACAGGCACTAAAAGACATGTTAGGAAATGACTTAGCAGAGCCGCCAGATGTAACTGCCCTTACATACATAATAAAGTCAGACACAATAGTAAAGATAGTTTCCAGAATATACAAAATAATGCAGAACTGCCAGAAATATTAATACACTAAAGCCAGACTTGAATGGCAGGCTGACTTGGGGGTAACCTTGGACGATGATATTTGGAAATACTGCTGTGAAAACACGAAGTGAATCTCCTTAAATGGGCGTCACCGATTAATTCACTTTAAATTCCTTAACAAGGTCTACTACACCCCGGAAAGACTATATAGGTATGGACTGCGAGACACTGCGAAATGTGATCGCTGTGGAGAGAGCCCAGCAGGTTTTTTTCATTTGGCCTGGCTGTGTCCAGGGATTGCTCATTACTGGGAGCTAATATTTAAGGCTCTGGGGAATATTACATCCATGACACTGACCCCAGACCCTCTGTTAGCATTATTGGGCTACTCCAAAAAGCTGCCAAAAACAGTGAGACATTTAGTTGATATGGGGATGTTATTAGCTAGGCACAGAGTGGAGATCTGTTGGGCCCGCAGTCCAACTCCCATGGAGGCGTGCTGGTCCAAAGACATGGTATATTGCAATACACTGACAGAACTTTACAGTGAATTACTCCCACCTTGGAACCGCCCCAAAAACTTCTCGGGGTCTATCAAAGCTACATGTCCACTAAAGAAATAGGCACACCGAGCGCAGATAGCCCTAGCGAGGGTACTAGTATGACACAACACATGATGCATGACAGCACAACTATTGTAGAGCACTCCTGACAAATTATTTCTTGCAGTACAGACCGTGGGGGTCGCCTAATGGGATTAGCAGGCCGTGGTTTCTGTTGACGGGACTGTTGCTTTATCTAATAATGTTGAAGGTCTATCTATGCAGTGTTACGGATGGGTTGCTTTGAATCAACAGTGTTAATGATGTCATAGAACACTATATGGGACAATCAAAGAAGATGTAACGTAAGTCTTATTTTTTAGCCAAGAGAAATGCATGTACTTTGTTTGGAATGCCAATAAAAGTTAAAAATTTTAAAAAAATATATATATATCAAAGTTCACCCCTGTAAATGAATGGGGTTTGCACTTGGGAATTAGTGATACTGATTGTTTACGTGAATTGAAGGGCAGGTTCAGTTCCTAGCTGACTGGGGTACAATAGTGTATTTAAAAAAACAAAGAAGGAATCGGAGCTACAGACCGAAGGAATCGGAGCTACAGACCCAGCAGCAGCCCGTCCATGTCAAAGATGACGTGGGTGACAAATAAAAACTTTGTTTGTCCCATGATCCCAGCTCCTGCGCGCTCCATGCTGTCAGCGTCCATAGACCCAGGCAACAAAACAAAAGAAGGACTGGGGGTTAGTAGTCCTAATCTGTAAAGCTGCACAGCAACCGCAGAACAACGAAGCAGCCATCTTAGAAAGGGCAACTTTCCTATTGAACGCAGATTCGCACAATTAACTTGGTATTCAAAGTATACACTGTAAAGTAGATGGCATAGCCCTAGCTTGTCTACACAAAGTAAAACCGTAGAAGCTAAAAGCAAAAAAAAAAAAGGCAATGTTCACCTCCTTCCTGCTAACTGAAAAGAAGTCACAAACTGGGGAGGTAAAGTTTCTGGTGCTGCTGGAGCCACTTGCAATGTCATATGAACTGGTAGGTGGGCGTGACGTTTGACTCTCTGCAGTACCTACTGAGTAGGTTGTGGTGGATGTTGGATGCTGCTGGGCCTTTGCAAACATGGAAGCGGGAGGTGGTGTTGGTGGTACCTGTGTTGGTGGTATCCGTGGCACATCCCTCACAGCAATTTGGGATGGGGTAATGTTGGTCTCCACTTGGGCGGGACTAAAGTCCGTGATGAATGGCTCGTCATCATCCTCCTCTTCTACTTCTACCTCCATAACTCTAAGGCTTTCTGGACCCTTCCTTTTTTCCTAGCCTTGTCTCGTGGAGTGTCTCACTCTCAGACTGAGGTGGCTTCCAAGTGGCGTCTAGATCATCAGAAGGGGGGCTTTCAGAAGAAGTTGATGGACTAACCATGCTTTTCCTTGCTGGGGATCTGGAAGACAATGGATCATCTGAAAGAGTGGCTTGCTCTTCTTCTTCCTCTGCAGGAAGCTCGATCTTCTGAACTGCCCCTACTTCGGGAGGAACAACTACTATTGGGGGTGATTGCTGTTGTTGTTGTTGCCCACTTATCTGAGTTTCCTGAATTGATTGAGTACTACTTTGCAATAACGATAAGTCAATTTCAACATCACTGCCGGCGTTGTCGTGATTAGACTGGCTATCTCTGCGACAGACATGGGCTTTGGGCCTAGGTTGGTGGGGTGGGTCCACTGATGTGGGGGTGCTGCTCCCAGCTTGCTCCCCGGACACTGCTGCTGTAGGTGCAATTTTTGGTTTCCCAAAAAAGGTCTTGGGCGACATACCAGTGGTGGTAAGTGGCAGTGCCTTCTTCTCACTGGCAACTTTCTTGGTACTGGTCTTGGTACCTATTTTTTTTTGGGGCCATCTTGAAGATGTCAGCAGCATGCATTGGCACAAGTTGAAGAGATGCCTGTGGTCAGTCACATGTCACGCGACATTGTGCGCAGCAGGACTTCTGTCTGGCAGTACAATGGGAGATGTTGTCTCCTCCGTTTGTGCAACTAAAAGCAAACAAGCAAGAAGAGCATCAGTGAAACGTGCCATTCATTGTTGTGGTTCAATTACTAGAAAAAACAAATTTAATATAACTTAGTGTGTGGTCACACTTGTAAGTGTTAATAATATTACTATTAAATGTATTACCTCAGTTATTAAAACAATTAACAATACAGTGTAGCCATTTGTGAGACTTTGACAACAACAAGGGCTTTCATGGTGTACTGTATGTACAGTACACTAAGGAAGGATAGGAAAGAAGAAAAAAACAACAAAAATACAAATGTAACGGTTTGGCATTGTGCATCACATTGGATGCAGCATTCAGGGAGCTGCAGCTGACAAATGATGACAATGGATGGAAGCAATAAGCCAAGAGGAACAAAGGAAAGACATGCAGGCCTATGGCAAAAGCACACTAACTGCCACCACAAAATGGCCGCCAGCCAAATGGTCACTCACAACAACAACAAGCTGGAGGCCTGAAAAACAATGAACTCAAGCAGGCCTATATGGACACAGACTTTACAAAATGGCCCCTGGCTCAGTCAAGGCAAATGCTGTCCCACTATTACAAACACACTCACACACTGGTCAGACAAAGGAGGCATGCTAAACAACACATCTTTAATGCAACAATGCCAAAACCGAAAATTCACAGGGCTAAAAAAAGGTTTGCAAGTTACAACAACCACACACAATTTAATTTAACACACATGAAAAAAAGTGAAATACAAAAAAAAACATATTTGCATTTCAATCCAATGCCATCCATGTCCTAAATGATGTTTAAATTCAACAGACTCCACAGAAACAGTTGTTTCATACACCCATGAGTAGCTCTGGGCCTATTGGTTGGAAAAACCCATTGGCAGACTAGGCCACATAGTGAATCAACTCAAATCAATAATACTGCAAATGTATTAGAAAATGTAGTGAACTGTGCTACATTTTTTGCTGGATAAAAAAAGAAAAAAGTGCATGCAAAACAACAACCAGCAAGAAGGCATGGCCACCGCAAAGAAGGCATGCAGGCCTAATGCAGTAGCACACTGGCTGCCCCTGCACAAAATGGCCACCAGCCACATGGCCAGGCCACAACAACAAGAAAGGGAAGACAGACAATGCAGGCCTATGGCAAAAGCACACTGGCTGCCTTCACGAAATGGCTGCCAGCCACATGGCCAGGCCACAACAACAAGAAAGGGAAGACAGACAATGCAGGCCTATGGCAAAAGCACACTAGCTGCCTTGACAAAATGGCCGCTAGCCACACGGCCAGACCACAACAACAAGAAAGGGAAGACAGATAATGCAGGCCTATAGCAAAAGCACACTGGCTGCCTTGACAAAATGGCCGCCAGCCACAAGGCCAGGCCACATCAACAAGAAAGGGAAGACAGACAATGCAGCCCTATGGCAAAAGCACACTGGCTGCCTTTACAAAATGGCCACCAGCCACATGGCCAGGCTACCACAACAAGAAGCAATAAGCCAAGAGGAACAAATGAAAGACATGCAGGCTTTTGGCAAAAGCACACCAACTGCCTCCATAAAATGGCCACCAGCCACATGGTCACAAAGTCACAACAACATCAACAAGCAGGAGGCCTTGGAAAACAAATAAACAATGAACTCAAGCAGGCCTATATGGACACAGGCTTTACAAAATGGCCCCTGGCCACATGGGGAGGCTCAGCCAAGGCAAATGATGGCCCACTATTACAAACAAACACACTCACTGTACTCCTAACCCTCATCCATGCTCCACCACTTACTCTTATCTGTCACTCAATTAATATGAACATCGATCACATCCACTCAACACCAAATATTCTCACCATTGTCTGACACACATGCCATTGACATTACCACCTACTGGTGACACCATAGTGATTCCTATTATGCTAATCCAACCACTTACCTGCCGGAACTCAAATCCCTACCTCACACTAGTACCTATTCTCACTGGTCACTAACAACACCACTTACAACATTTACCCAAGCTACAACTAAAGCTTACCAAACTACTGACTCTGAATTGAACACACACTCTCTCAAAATCATTCACAATAAAACAAGCACTTTTCTCGATCTCAACCCTCTACACTAAGGTCTGACATGAAGTTCACTCACAATGTTTACGATCACCTTCTAACCTATACCTCCTGTACCAGTCATTGGCAAATACCCGTCACTAATCATGTCAGCAAGAACTAAAATAATAGAGAGTTAATAAGAGTGAGTTAAGTGCGTAGAAGTCATGGTGGATGCTCTGACATTTGTTTGCAAACACTCCTGTTGAACATACTGTATGTGGACTTGCACATATTTACCACTATAGTTTCTATTTAGCAAAAAATGGAAACCAAGAGTTAAAAAAATCCAGTAATATTTGTTCCAGGCCCTGAAAATTCTTTCTACCTCTGCACCTTTAAATGCGGAACAAGATGCAAGATGCAAAAACAGTTTCTATCTTAATCTTAATTTCTGGTAATGCTGAGGGAGGCAAAGTGAAGTAATACAAACAAATCTTGAACTAGTCATTAAGTCATCATAAAGTAATACAATTGCATCTTTAAGTATTCATTCAGTCATTCTTGAAGTAATATAAACACATCCTGAAGTCTTCATAAAGTAATCCTGGAATAATTTATTCTCATCCCCAAGTTGTCGGGGAGTCATCTTGTAGTAATACAATTGCATCTTTAAGTATTCATCCAGTCATCGTGAGGTAATATAAACACAATCTGAAGTCATCATAAACTAATCCTGAAATAATCTGTCTTCATTCCCAATTTGTCGGGGAGTCATCTTGTAGTAGTTAAAGATCATCATACATTTTCCAGGGAAGAAATCAGAAACCCATCCTGGAGTAGTTTCTGTGATGACTCTAGAGTCTTCTCATTTATATATTTCGTCCTATAGGCATACTTCAGAATGGTTTGGGATGACTTTCCCAGATAATTACAGGAATAGCCCAGCTGAAGTCTTCGGATGACTTCAGAATGACTCCAGGATGATCTTCCTTTTTGACTTGGGATTCTGGGCTACATTGCAAGCTGCTTGGTACTTGGGCACACCCAGCAAGTGTAAGGAATCAATCAACTGACAGCAGCAACACAACACCAGTTGGGGCCATGAAGGGAGTCATGCAGCATGCCATGCAGCAGGAGTAGAGGGAGAAGAAGGGGGACAGTGCAGCAGAACCCCCACAGGCGGCCATTCCAAAAAAAGGGCTCACAAGAAGCCCACAAGATTCGAGAAGAAGGCCAGAGACATGGCCCTGGAACCAACAGGCAAGCCAAAGAAATGTGGGACCAAAGCAACCATAACCCCAGAAACAAACCAGAAGCAGGGTGACGCGGATGTGGGACACTTCCCCCAATAAATGAGCACCAAGGCGGCACAGACAGGCACGATCAGCAGGGCAAAGCAGGAGGGAGTCCACTAGCAGCAAGAACTCTGCGAGCAGCGTTCCCAGGGAGAAGAGACCATGGAAAGGCCAGAGGAGGGGGTACCATAGAAGCGCGAGCAGCAGCACAGACTCCCAGGGCACATCATTGAGGGGCATGCAGCCACATCGGTGGCCCCACACAGGCAACAGCATCCACGATCACCAGAGACTGCGAGGTGGGGCACAATGGTGAGAGGCACCTGGCCCAGGCAAGCACTCAGCAGGCACATGCAGCCTCCACGGTGGTGCCCGACAAGGTTTGAAGGGTGCACCAGGGCGGACCCTCTGCATCTGATGGTGACACACGCATGGCTAGAGAGGAGAGGGGTGTACGCCAGGCAAGCACAGAGTGCATGGCCCATGCGAGTGCGGGGGTTGCATGTCATGAGACTGCAGCACACAGGATAGCCAACTATGGGAAACAGGCCAGGGTACTTAATGCGGCAAGCACATCACCAGTGCAGCTCACGGGACACATGCAGTATTTACACCCCCAATGGCTACCTGGCGTGGTAGCCATGGCAAGGCGCGGGGGATTAGGGACATCTCCTCTGCCATCATTCGTGTGGCCAGGCCATTACTATTGGCCAGGACAGGAGCAGGACATGGGGCAAGGTGGCACAGTGGCCAGAATACAGAGAAAGGCACTGGGTCTAATGCAACAGCCACACAGACAAGTTGGGTGCCCAATGGGGGCAAAGTGCAGGAAGGGGAAAAGCAGGACATCCAGGGGATATGGACACATGATACCCAAGAGGCAGACCCAACAGCAGCATCGGGAGGCAGCATCACACAGGGCAGGAAAATTGGCAAGCCAGCCAGTAAGCATAGTACATCTTCCCTGGGTGACCCACCTATGTTGGAGCGTGAGACCGAGCTGGAAAGTCTGGTTACATTATCAGTTAAAGGGAGAATATGACGCAAGGAGTTCATCAATATATTGTCGTTGCTTGAGGCCAAACCATCGCGAAATGGTTGCATGCATTTCACACGTTGACTTGTGTGTTCATAGAAACCTTTCCCAGCACACTGCAGTGGCGTTGTTACTGTATAAGCAAAAGGTGCATGCAGCACAAGTACCAGAGTGAGGCATGGCTAAAGTATAATGAATGCTTTTGGGCAAAAATGCGGATGTGGCCCGTCATAGACTGGGACCATCAGGACATAGAGGTTTCCACTGAACACATGGTCTCTGCGCGGGAGGGGTGGAGACACACGAGCAGTCCTTTAATTTCTACGGGTGAAAACAGACTGTCGCAGCCGGTGCAGGTAAGCACGGTGGGGCAGGGTGTGGTGGGGGAGCAACAGATGATGGAATAGGCAAAATAAATAAATAAATGAAGAAAACCACTTACCTTATGCTCACTGCCTTGCCGACTCAGCGATGCGGCAAGCACAAGGTAAGTGATTTTATTTATTTTATTTTGTCTATTCTGTCATCTTTCACTCCTCCGCCCCACCCCACTGCCCCTCCACACTTACCTGCACCGGCCATGACTGCAAACCGTGGACAGATTAATACCAGCATGGCAACAGAGAGAAACAGTATTCGGGGGCAAGCAGGCATGGTTACAGCCGGTGGCATGCTGGAAGTTTGAAAAGGGTGAATGCAAATAAGTGCGTTTTGAAAATTCAAACACACCTGCAGCAGTTGCCGAGGGAGCCACCCAGCCAGCGAGTGAAGGAAGGGGAAAGAGAGTGGTGAGAAGAAGGTCCCCTTCAAAACGTAGCAGCAATCCATCAGAAGGGATCAAAGGGGTAGGGGGACTGGTGCCCACCCCAATTAAGTGCCAATATCTACTCACGTTACTCAACCGATATCATAAGAAAGACAATGCACATTTGTTCGCTGAAGGTTTCAGAAAAGTTTTTAGCCTACCCTACATGGGGCCGGTGGAAGGGAGGCTCTGCATCAACCTTAAGTCTGTCACAGATACCGGTGAAGTAGCTAGACGGAAGGTGGCCAAAGAGCTAAAGCTGTGCAGCAGGTCAGGTCTGTGAAGCCACCGCTAAAGGACTTTACAGTATCCCTGCTGGGGGTAGTCCCCAAAAGGGACCTGGCCAATTCAGGCTAATCCATTATCTGTCATACCCAGAGGGAGGCTCAGTGAATAATGGGTTAGACCAGGAGCAGTGCTCAATGTCATATGCCACGCTGGATGAGGCGATTGACTTGTTAAGGGCAAAGGGTAGAGAAGATCTGTTGGCGAAGGCGGATATAGAGTCCGCTTTCTGCCTTACTCCCAGTGCATCTGGATAGTCATTATCTCCTAGATTTCCCACTTGATGGAGTCTTTTGCTATGATAAATGTTTGCCCATGAGCTTTTCCATATCTTGCATGTACATTGAGGCATTCAGCACATTCCTGGAATGGACAATGGGTTAAAGGTGCCCAGTGGGGGGAAACTGAATTATCTACATGATTCCCTGTTTGTGGGCACACCAGACACTGACCAATGCAGCATGATGGTGGAACTAATATAAAGAGCAGACAGAGCAGCTCGGGGTTCCACTAGCAAAGGATAAGACAGAGGGCCCCACTACACGACTGATATTCCTAGGGACAGAGCTGGACTCACAGGAAGGGGTAAGCAGGTTTCCAGACTAAAAAATAGCAGATGTGAGGCAGACGTAATGCAGGATATTGAGAAATATCAATAAATAGGCAGTGCTAAAGGAACTACAGCAACTACTAGGGAAGCTAAACTTTGCTGCAAGGATCATTCCAGCAGGGCGCACATTCACTAGGCTTTTGGCCTGGCTGGCGAGGGGCATCACAAGGCAGCATCACAGGGTCAAAAGGGACTTGCAGCAGTGGCGGAAGTACCTGAGCAAGTTCAATGGGACCCTGGTATGGAGGGAGCCCTGGGTGACGGGGAGCAGCTGAGCCTGTACACATATGCGGCAGGTAGCGAAGGCTTTGGTGCCATTCTAGATGGTGCATGGTATGTAGCCAGGTAGCCCAAGAGCTGTCACAAGACAGGCTTGAAAAAAACGTGGCTTTTCTTGAGCTGTTTCCAATAGTAGTGGCATTTATGCTTTGGAAAGAGCATCTAGCAACCAGACAGGTGATGTTGTGGTCAGTCAAACATGCGGTGGTACAAGTAATAAACCTAGGGGCGGTCTGATGCCTGAGAGTACTAGGGCTGTTCCAGCACCTGGTAGGTTACAGCTGGAGAAAAAGATAGCAGATAAAGCTAGACACGTGTCGAGGTGTGATCTCTCCATTGCTGACACCCTCTCTCGCTTTCAGTGGAAATGATCCGCCAATTGGTGCCGTGGGCAGATGAGCAGATGACAGCACTACCAGCGCTCATATGGGAGATGACGGAGCTGACCTAGCGTTATTAGTGGACAATGCCCTCACCTGAAAACCATGGCCACCTATTGTAAGAGTTTGGAGTGTTTCAGGAGTGCGACTGCCAGCGACAAGGTGGAAGTATTCATACAATCAGCATTCAGGCAGGGCAGATCCAGGGCCTGGGCACAATCCCACCTGAGCACCACAAAGTACCACTCAAAACTCTACAGGGGGGTGGACCCAACAAATACATTGTACTGCTGCACTGCAATGTAGAGTTGTGGCCACATGCAACCAAAGAGTTATGACACCCGGCTATCAATTGAGGCAGAGGTTGAAGGTAATCTTATGCACCCTACCAGGAATATGTAGATCCACAAGGGATCTACATCACGCCTAAAGCTTTATACTCTAACTCCCCTGCATATCTGGCACAGAAACTTGTGATCTCCGGAGGAATCAGAAACTCCCGATCTGCCAGAAACCTCTTGCTTCAACCTGCACGCTTTCGAAAAAAAAACTTACAATCGGGCCTTCTCCGGGGCTGCTCCAAGAATATGGAACTCTCTCCACCCGACATCAGAAGAATCCCCTCTCTAACTCGATTAAAAAAAGATGCCAAAATCTTCCTTATGGGCAAATTCCTCGCTTAAGTTTGGCCTCATGCTTCACTATGGCCCTGACCTATGGCCGTCCACTGCCTCCCTTCGGACTACCTAGCCGCCCATCGGAAACTTGGTACCTTGTCTTGAATAATTGTAAACATAATCTGTATATATGTTACCTCGTCTTCAGTATTTGGTTTTGTAAACTGTAAATACGTGTCCTTCTCTCCCTTATATCTCCAGCACCCGGCCCCCTACTACTCGATCTGCAATTGGTCGTTTCTAAGCCTGTCTGTATATTGTTTGCTCTCATGTAAAGCGCTCTGATACCCTAACGGGTCAAGTTCGCGCTCTATAAAACACATAAAATAAATAAATAAATAGAAACACTTGGTCAAGGCAGCATTTGTCCTGGCTCTCTTCGGGGCAATAAGGGTGAGCAAACTGGTGGCACCATCAAGGGCAGACTCGGGCACGGCATGCCTATGTTTGGAGGACTTATACATTGGGGACGCACATTTTGTGGTGCTCATAAGGAGGTCAAAAGCCGACCAAAAAGGGAAAAGGAAGCACACGCGGCTGGAGTGTCTTGCAGCAAGCAAGCACTGCCCAATATGCATAACTCACAGCTATCTGCAGGTCAGGGCAGGGACACTCCCCCCGAATATTCATGAGGATGGGAGCTACCTCAGTAGGTTTCAATTTACTGCAATGCTGCAGCAGACACTGGCAAAGGCGCGCCTCACACCTGTGTGATTAGGGTCACACTCTGTCCGCATTAGGGCAGCCACAACCCCGGCTGCGCACAGCATGGCAGATTAAGGGATTAAGCGCATAGGGAAGTGGAAATCTGCAGCGTTTAAATCATGCATCAGGCCCCTTATCATACTAACACGGCGCTACTCCCTCACCACAGGGAATGGAGCCAAAAAATGAACAGTATGATAGGAGGACGCTCGTACAGTATGAGGGCACAATGGTGGGCTGGCACCAGGAAGATGGATGGCAGCATATGGCCGGGCAATATCAGGGTTATATGGCTGGGCAAACCAGGCATGAGGTGGAGCCAGCTCCTCCCTGCAGTACGGGACGCACAATGGGCTCACAGGAACCCTACCGTGGTGGTAATTCATTTGGGGGGGCAACGATCCTGCGGCAAGGGGGCAAAAAGCCAGGGGAATGGCAGGTCCGATAACCATATTGTGACTGGTGCACCCGGCCAATATAATATGGTCAGAAATCATTGCATGATGCGAGTGGCTCGGGGAAGTAAGTCAGTGAGCAATTGAAAGATCCAGGCGATACTTGAACATAACAATGAGCAAGTTCTGTAAGGGCATGGTTGGACGTTTGTGAGGTATGGCCTAATCAACCAAGGATTCCAGCCCTGACTATTACGCAGATGACATGGTTCACCTGCCTAGCCAGGACATGTAAAACTCCAAAGTACATGTCCTACCTTTTAAATACATTGCGCCTTACCCATAGGGCTGTCTAGGGCCTACCTTAGTGGTGACTAGGCCTGTGCGTAGTTCGTGGAGTTTCGCTACGCGGAACTCCGCGAAGTGACAAAAAACCTCCACGGAGTTCCGCAAACGGCGGAGTGCGGCGCGAACTGCCGTTCACGCTGCTCTTCCTGAGGCTCTGGTAGAAATTCTAACTGAGCTGCAGCTTGAGCTCACCAACTTACCATTTGCATGTGCGAGTGGGGAAAAAAACTCTGCTGCGCTACGTGGAGTGGAGTTTTCTGCACTCTACGAGCTCCCCAGAGCGCGGAGTGCAGAAAAGTCCAGGAACGGAGCGAAATTTACCACCCAGGCCTAGTGGTGACCTATATGTAATAAAAGGGCAGGTTTGGGCCTGGAAAATAGGTTAACCTGCCAGTTTAAAATGGCAGCTTAAACTGCACACACAGGCTCTGCAGTGGCAGACCTGATCTTTGTATAATGAGCTACTGAAGAGGGTGGCATAATCAGTGCTGTAGGCCCACTAGTAGCATTTATTTTACAGGCCCTGGGCACATATAGTGCACTTTACTAGGGACTTATATGTAAATTAAATATGCCAATTGTGGATAAGACAATGTTACCATGTTTTGTGTATAAAGCATATGCACTTTAGCAGTGGTTAGCTCTGGTAAAGTGCCATGAATCCTCAAGCCAGCACAAAATGAAGTTAGCAAAACAGGGGGTCATAAAGCAAAACGCCAGAGGAAGCTATGACAAGGATGGCAGGTCTAACACATGCCCCCCCCATCTGAAAGTGGGGAGACCTACCCAACCCCATGAGAGTTCTCTTCACTAAGGTGGAAGAGCCTGGAGAGACCATCAGCATTGGCGTGGTTGGTACCAGAACGATGCTCTACCATAAAGTTTATTCCCTGTCGGAAGATGGACCACCTCGACAGTTTGGGATTCTCACCCCTCATCTGGATAAACTATCAGGGGCCTATGGTCACTCTGAACCTGGAAGTGAGTGCCAAACAGCTATGGCCTTAGCTTCTTCAGCTCCCAGACCACAGCAAAGGCTTCCCTTTCAATTGCGCTCCAACTCTGTTCCCTGGGAAGTAACCACCTACTAAGGATGGCTACAGGCTGATCCAGGGCCTCTTCATTTTGCTGTGAGAGCATGGCTCCTATGCCATGCTCTGAGGCATCTTTCTGCACAACAAACTCTTGTGAGAAATCAGGGGCCTTGAGCATGGGTGCAGTGCACATGGCTTCCTTCAGGGTGTCATAAGCTTTCTGCCAAGCCTCTGTCCAGATCACCTGACGTGGCTGCTTCTTGGAAGTCAACTATGCCAAGGGGGAAACTATGGTGCCATATCCCTTGATGAATCTCCTATAACATCCAGTGAAGCCTAAGAAGGCTCTAACTTCTGTCTGAGACTTGGGGGGGGGTTGCCAAGTCAGAATGGTGTAAATTTTGGGCTGCAAGGGCTGCACCTTGCGGCCCCCTATTTGGTGTCCCAAGTAGACCACAGAACCCTGCCCTATCTGGCACTTACCGTTCTTGATAGTCAGGCCTCTGCTCCGCATAACCCAGATGTCAGGACTGTCAGATTGAAACACCACTGACCTTCAGAGCCGTCCAGCGGGGATGATGGTGAGAATCTGGTTCTTCTATTCCCTTCTATGTTGCCTCCCAAAGAGTGCTTTATAATCACTGCTTTGCGAAGGAATGCACCGGGGAAAAGGGGAATTGGAGAAAACAATAAAGGCTGTGGAGTGTTTGGAAGAGGCGCTGGTCAGGAAACTCTTTTGGACAGTTCAGACCTTTAGGGTGTCAGGGAACTATCGGCCATACTGGAAGAGCCCTGTGTGCAAGAGAGGAGACAGGAATGCATAAGAAATACACACAAAGGAACTATCCTCCACACAGTACACTGCTCTGTTCCTGGGTACTCACATCCACCTCTCACACAGCACACTTTAAACTGTCTAGGTGGCACCCTGCAGTGACCAGGGGGACATCGTCCATCAGCCTGCTATGGAGTGAAGACATCGGGTAAGGGGCTGCTGGAAGGCCAAGGTCCAATAACTTGTACTCTCCTCCGGGAAACACTACTGTTGTCAATAAGTTTCAGAATGTAAAAGCACAAATAACGTGAGGGAGAAGAGAAAGGAGAAGTCACGAGTGCAGAAAAATGCTCCCACCACTTATCTGAGTTCCAATCTTCAAGTACGGCTCGGTGTTCTGTCACAGGAGCAGAGGGGGAATCCCAGACGTCAGGGGTTTACAAGGAACGCAAATCCTCTGCTCTTTCGTTCCCCCTTCCATCTCTTGGTGAGCACCCTGCCCATACTTCTGGTGACCCCCCCAGATACCTCCTGTGGACCCTGCTGCTGACCCAGCGGTCCGCCTCCTTAGCAAGCTCTCTGGGGTCAGTGAGCTTACTATCAACAAGGTGTTGGTACCGATCTGTAAAGCAAAGACTGAGCATATGCTCTGTTGCCAACAAATTATACAGTCCCTGATAATCTTTTACCTCATTGCCCTTAACCCAACCACCCAGAGCCATGCAAAAGGAATCCACACAATCCACTCAGGTCTGTTGGGAAAGCTTCTGACTATCCCTGAATTGTTGCCTATACTTTTCTGGGGTCAAACCAAACTTCCTGATTAGGGCCTCCTTCATGGGGTGATGCCTCATCCTGTCGCTCTCCTCTAGGGTCAGTAGAGTGTCCCTTCCTTCACTAGGAATATGTCTCCAGAGATTAGCCCCCCAATCTACCTCAGGATTGTGCATCTGGAGTGCAATTTAATAGGCCTCAAACATCTGTCTATGTTGTCTCTCACCACAAAATCAGACACCAGATCCTTGGGTATGTGGACCCTCCTGTCAGAGGGCACAGAAAAATTGCTGCCACCATCATTGCTGGACTCCACTTATCTGGCTTTAATGTCCAGCTCTCTCAGGCTCAAATCCTGAGCCAACATCATTTTCTTCTCCTCCATGGCCAATCTCTTTATTTTTCCTCCTCCTCCATAGCTAACCTTCTCTCTTCTAAGGTTCTTTCTTTATCCAATTTGAGCTTACCCAGCTCCAGTTTAAATTTTTTCTCCTTCCACTAGCTCCTCTGGGGACAGGCTTTCAGATGGCACAGTACTTCCTGGCATGAGGTGCACCATCTCTCCTTGCAGGCTGGTTGCTGCCTTGTCCACTGAATCCTGTTCCAACTCGTCACCCTTCTCTATCTCCTCATCATCCTCCTCAAGGATCTCATGTACTGCATCCCTAGCTTCTAACCTGGCCCTCAGCGTCTTTTGCAGCTCCACCTTCTTGGTGAAGCCTTTGGCAAAAACCCCAAACTCCTTGCAAAAATCCTTGAGTTTGTTGCACTGTGTACATCTCCAATTTGGACAGCTGAAAATCCATGCTTGCGGGTGCAGGTGCAGTTATGGGACCTCCAACCAGAGACATTATTTAGAAAAAAGAAAAACGCCAATCAGGGAGAATGGAAAAATTAGAAATGACAACTTAAAGAGAGCAGAAAAAAAATGCCAATGCGGATCAGAGACAATTAATTTGAATTGGTCTAGATGTGGGTAGTAGTGTGCACCAAATTACTGTAATGTACTGCACAAACACAAGTCTGTCAGCATTAATAATCCAAAGGGTACTGCCTAAAAAAGAAATGAGTCCAGCACAGACAGCATCCAGGTTAAGCCAGCATTTATTAACATTTGCTCGAGCTGAGAGGATGCGACCACAACCTGTTTCACAGGACGCTCCCAAAAGACACCTCTCAGCGTTTCATATTTTTACATTTTTATCTCAATAGAGTTACATGGAAACTGTTGACACAACAGTTCTCCAGTCTCTAGTTGTCAATGTCTCATTGTCTTAAGATAAAGCATGATTAACAATGTCTACTTGTACATTTCCATATATGGTTTTAAGATACACAAGCTAAGCTGACCAAAGCTAATTTCCACATTTCTATCTTTGGCCTACAGTCCTGAGGCAGACCATCCTGAATGGTTAATACATTCTTGCAAAACTTTATCAGCTGACACTCATTTTATCTGTGGTGTTGGTAACATTTAATATACAGAACACAAGAGATGATTTATCCTTTCCTGTTCTTCTGACACACTTGGCACACAAATAATCAATCAATCAGGGTTTTTTTACAGCGCGCTACTCACCCGTGAGGGTCTCAAGGCGCTGGTGGTGGTGGGGGGTGGTGCAGCTCCGGATCAGCCGAAGAGCCAGGTCTGAGGCTCTTCCTGAAGGTGTGCAGGGTAGGGGAGCATCTGATGTTGACATAGTATATTTAAGCGACACCAGCCTGGACAAAGGTTGAACTTGCTTCATCGCATGCTCTAAACTGCATATCCTTACATGGGCCGGTGAAGGCAAGTTAACTGAAGTTCTAAAAACAAAATGGAAGGACTTATAAAATGGCAGAACTGAGGTTCACTTACATACACATTTTTTAACAAACGGCCCTTAAACCGAAGTTCTACATTTCAGTCTGATCTAGTGTAAGGGTACATATATTGGCTCACTGTTGGTATAATGGACATCATCTCGTTCATTGGCATAATCAGCAGCATGTTCTGGTTTAATAGAATTATCAGTAGTATCTATTGCCATCTATTGTTGTATTGCTAGATCTTGCATTATCAAGGCATTGGTAAGTGTAACAGGAGGATGGAAGGCGGTATTAGGATTAGCCCTATGAATTGACAACACACAGGCAGGCAGTTAATGAAGAGGTAACAGCCTAACACTATCAGAAATACTATTTTGAAGAAAATTCCTATTTTCCATCCCCATGTGCTCTGGAGGTCACAAAAGGAGCCAGCTAGATCCCAGGTTCCTATGTCACTTTGGCCCAGCGTACTTTTGTCATGTAATCTTTTAATGGCTTCCCTGATTGACGTGGAGAAATCAGGAATGTATGTGCAACAAGTCGCACCCACAATTTTACAAGCTCTTCCTTTCTAAGCCAGCATCATGTCTAGGACCATTCTATTTTGAAGGGCAACAAGCCTCACAGCCTGTTACTCTACTATTATGTTTTCAATGATCCCTGTTGTTTCATTCACAGTAGCTTCCAACAGTCGAGCCAATGTGCGTATATCTGAAGGAGGCCTTTAGTACATCAGCTGCCACTTCTGAGGTAGTATCATCTTGGTTAATGCTTCTTTTCTTCTTAGGTATGTTTGATCCCCTTAGTCCCCTGTTTATTTTCTTCGTAGAACAGACATGTCAGGCATTATAAACCCACGGTGACAACAACCCCCTATTTACTGGAAGCCAAGTATATGCTTTATTCGCACAAATAAAGTAAACTGAGTCATTTACATGAAGGGGAATAGTCACATTATGTGATGCTATCTCAAAGGTCATGTTGCAATTTTCACTATTTCCCACCTGGCAGGTACCATTACTTTTAATGCAAATACTCCAAGTCACATTGTGCCTTTTTAGTTTTAGGAATGCTACATTTTTACTATCCTGTTTTGGTAAAGTAATGTTTCATTGTTATTACCTGGAAACAAAGAAGTGAAAACATTAGAAAGGGGAAATGTTGCATTGGGCTGTACTACTCTGGTACAATTTCCCCTTCTAGAATATCGGTGTGGTATGGTAGGTATAAAGATGGGGTAGAAATCCTAGTGCTAGAGCGTGACACCAACAAACCCTTAAAAACTGTTATTAATTCTATTTTAAGAATTGCTAATTGCAGAGCATAGCAGGACGCTTCAAAAGAGAGAGGTATTTGTAAAAGGGTCATACCCTCATTTAGGAAGGAAGGGAATTTCAAACATATCCAGCAGTCTTCTTTATTTAAGACTTGGTGACTGTGATGCATTAGGGTGACAAATGAATTATGATGCATTTCCTCCCTATGAACCATTTTTTCATGGGCTAGAGTGTATGGGGTGGTGATGGTAGCAGTTGTAGGAATAGCCTGTTCTAAAGGATATTTCATTTCTAAGAAAAATAGCAGACCAATTATAAGCAGCAACAAGCAAAACCACACACCTGGGAGACACATTTTAGAGTGATACCACCTCTTTCTCTTAATCCTAAGAGCAGAATATTTCTTATCCATTTCCTTTGACAGAATTAACTATTACGGCCAAGCAAGATGCCTACACTACGTCAATGGGAAAATAGTATTACCAGTTGCACTATATGTACAATATCCACAGCATGTACGTCATACAACCAAAACACAATAGAGGAATAAACAGGCATAGAAAAATAAGACATACTGCAATGTGGGTAATGGAACACCGTGTGAGAATGGAGCTCACTATTTACGGGTACGTCAGAGCCAAGTGTATCTCAACATGGTGCTCCCAGGGAGGGGGAACCACCCAAACCCCTTCAATGCTTCCCAAAAGGATCTATCTGAATATATACACTCCACCCGAGCACACACTTAAGTCAATTACCAACTTATTACAATCATATAATAGAACACATTTCAAATCGGATTTTCTTGGTCTTTATTTTCTTCTTTTTGTTATCCAGCCAACACGTGTTTTGTCATCTGGGAAGATGACCCACAACTTCCTCAGGGCTGTCTTCCTATGTAGAATCACTCTAATACCTCTACGCCGGTTATACTTCCGTCCCGGCCAGTAGGTATTGGACATCAGAATCCCAAATTCTGAACATCCCCATAAAGCTTCCAAAAGAATTATCCGTTAATGAGTTGCCCAATATTAGGTCAATGAAAAGAAGAATCTATTATATGATTGTAATAAGTTGGTAATTGTCTTAAGTGTGTGCTCAGGTGGAGCGCATATATAGAAAAATAAGACCACAGGAACAGTATTCTCCTAAAGTTTCAGAGGACCAGAAAGGTCCCCTAGGAGTTGCTCTTTCCTTCCAAGGAGACTCAGGGGTCGATTCCAATCTTGGCCGGAAGCGCACCGAACACGATTCGTCCAGAAAAAATACGAGCCGAACGCGCTTTTCCCGACCGATTCGAACGGTCGTCCGAGCGAGCAAGTACGATGCGCATTACTGCTAAAATTCCGACCGAGCCATACGTTCCCATTCCAGCTCCAGTTCCCCGACCGAGCCGGATCCGTAAACGCCGATTCGAGTCGCACGGAAGTGAATATACAGCACCTTCCGGCCAGACTAGTACGATGCGCACTCCATACGCGCCGAACTGGTCGCTACGTCCGGCCCGTCAGAGCATCCGGGAGAGCTGCACATAAGTTCCGATTCGCGCCACAAGACGATCCACGGCTACGAGACGAACAAGCCAGCTACGAGTACGAGTCGAAGCCACAATAAACCCGAACAAGACGAACCAACCATGAATCCCATCGCGCAGGTCCTACCAATACTGTACATCTATTACCGGTACGGACGCGTACGGCGCAGAGGGTAAGTCAGACACCCACTACACAAACAAACGACACGTACCCGACATATGTCACACACACATAGGGATGCAGAAATGACGTACACTAGCAACAGCCGAACCATAGGGGCGGGATGGCTATCACCAATGCAAATACACACCCATAGGGGCCTGATGGCTACCACTACCACCACCCCTACTCATGGGGGGCTGGATGCCTGTCACTACTACTATCCCCACTCATAGGGGGATGGATGCCTACCACTACCACCACCCCTACTCATGGGGGCTGGATGCCTGTCACTACTACCATCCCCACTCATAGGGGGATGGATGCCTACCACTACCCCTACTCATGGGGGCCTGGATGCCTGTCACTACTACCATCCCCACTCATAGGGGGATGGATGCCTACCACTACCACCACCCCTACTCATGGGGGCTGGATGCCTGTCACTACTACCATCCCCACTCATAGGGGATGGATGCCTACCACTACCACCACCCCCTACTCATGGGGGCTGGATGCCTAGCACTACCACCACCCCTACTCATGGGGGCCTGGATGCCTAGCACTACCACCACCCCTACTCATGGGGGCCTGGATGCCGGTCACTACTACCATCCCCACTCATAGGGGATGGATGCCTCACCACAACCACTACCCCTACTCATGGGGGCCTGGATGCCTGTCACTACTACCATCCCCACTCATAGGGGGATGGATGACTCACCACTACCACCACCCCTACTCATGGGGGCCTGGATGCCTAGCACTACCACCACCCCTACTCATGGGGGCCTGGATGCCGGTCACTACTACCATCCCCACTCATAGGGGGATGGATGCCTACCACTACCACTACCCCTACTCATGGGGGCCTGGATGCCTGTCACTACTACCATCCCTGCTCATAGGGGGATGGATGCCTACCACTACCACCAGCCCTACTCATGGGGGCCTGGATGCCTAGCACTACCACCACCCCTACTCATGGGGGCCTAGATGCCGGTCACTACTACCATCCCCACTCATAGGGGGATGGATGCCTACCACTACCACTACCCCTACTCATGGGGGCCTGGATGCCTGTCACTACTACCATCCCCACTCATAGGGGATGGATGCCTACCACTACCACCACCACTACTCATGGGGGCTGGATGCCTGTCACTACTACCATCCCCACTCATAGGGGATGGATGCCTACCACTACCACCACCCCTACTCATGGGGGCTGGATGCCTAGCACTACCACCACCCCTACTCATGGGGGCCTGGATGCATAGCACTACCACCACCCCTACTCATGGGGGCCTGGATGCCGGTCACTACTACCATCCCCACTCATAGGGGGATGGATGCCTACCACTACCCCTACTCGTGGGTGCCTGGATGCCTGTCACTACTACCATCCCCACTCATAGGGGGATGGATGCCTACCACTACCACCACCCCTACTCATGGGGGCCTGGATGCCTAGCACTACCACCACCCCTACTCATGGGGGCCTGGATGCCGGTCACTACTAACATCCCCACTCATAGGGGATGGATGCCTACCACTACCACTACCCCTACTCATGGGGGCCTGGATGCCTGTCACTACTACCATCCCCACTCATAGGGGGATGGATGCCTACCACTACCACCACCCCTACTCATGGGGGCTGGATGCCTGTCACTACTACCATCCCCACGCATAGGGGGATGGATGCCTACCACTACCACCACCCCTACTCATGGGGGCTGGATGCCTAGCACTACCAGCACCCCTACTCATGGGGGCCTGGATGCCTAGCACTACCACCACCCTTACTCATGGGGGCCTGGATGCCGGTCACTACTACCACCCCCACTCATAGGGGGATGGATGCCTACCACTACCACTACCCCTACTCATGGGGGCCTGGATGCCTGTCACTACTACCATCCCCACTCATAGGGGGATGGATGCCTACCACTACCACCACCCCTACTCATGGGGGCCTGGATGCCTAGCATTACCACCACCCCTACTCATGGGGGCCTGGATGCCGGTCACTACTACCATCCCCACTCATAGGACGGGTAATGCATGACACAATCAGCATACTCCAACATAAGGAATGTCAGCAAAAGACATCCCCCCAACATCATGACAAGAGTGTGTAGTCTGTGTCAAATGCCTACAACACTGAACCTGACATTGAACATACAATGTGACCCCCTATCACATGTGTCACACAAAACTGTGTGTGGCCGTCACAATGCAAGCAGACCATGACCACTGTGGTAATGGGGTCTAAACACCCATCATCACAGTGACCAAAAGGTAAGTGTGGGGTCCATAGCTGAAGCACATTTTGAACAATGTGGCAATGGGGCCTAAACTAGGGGTGGGCGGAATTTGCGTAGTCACGCTACGCAAAGTTCCGTGAAACGGCAAAAAATCTCTGCGAGCACGCGCAATTCCGCGTGCTCGCGGAATTTCTTCTTCCGTCCGTTGAGGTTTAAATTTTGTGACAGGAGCATCTTGCCAGAATGAATCCTGCCCTGTATATTTATCCATTTCTTTTTTTGTTATGTGCCGAATGGAATTGCGGCTCCCCATATTCGACCTACACTGTGTGTGAGGTAATCCTGCGATGCTGCTAGGTGCATTGTACATGCGACGTTTGCAAACTACAACAGCAAGCATTTGGTAACGACATCCCCTGTCTGAGCGGACTTCTGTCAAATGATCAGAGGTCGATGTGACTGCAGAAACTAGATTTAAAATATGTGTGCTTTAAGTTAAGCCCAGGGACAGATCGCCGAGAGACAACATGCGCGTTTTAAAAGCAGAATAAAGGCAATTTAGATACACTTACCCGGCAGCCAGCAGTCCACGGGTGCAAGGAGTTCAGAACACTTCCCTGGCAGGTCTGTAAGGCGCGCCCCTACAGACATGTCTGTGAGTCTGCCTGCCTGTTTGTGCGCACACATGTGTGCCTGCGTCTTGTTTATTTGTGCCACACAGGGCAGCGGAGACGGGAATGTGCATATTTTATGAGTTGAGCAGGTCTGAATATGTGAAGGGATTCGCCGTCCCTAGCAGTAAAGGCTGTAAAAAGTGGGGTGTAGTACGTGCATAAAAAGGATGCCTGCATTTACATGAGGAGACGTGATTGTGTTCGGCAAGCTGCCTGCTCCCTCCGCTCAGGCTGGCAGCTGCTTTGCAATTCATAGCGCTGGTAATTTGCCGTTAGGGGCAAAACGTGGAGAGAGACACAATCAGAGAATTGGGGGAGGGGGGAGAAATTTGGGCAAGCACTCGGCTAATTGACTCTGAAAGGAGAAATAAAAACGACAGATATGCAGTTTGCAGGACTGTGGCTTCTGATTCAAATGGGTGCATTATTAGGAATGTGGGCATGAGGCTGCCTGGGCACCGAGCCCCCCCGCCTCAGCGCCCACCATGCTCCTGGTCACACCGGCGGAGTAATTTATGCCAGTTGTGTTTTTTTGGGCGGGGTGGAGAGAGTGCCAGGTCCGAAGGGGCTGGGCATTGTTGGGCAGAGAAAAAGACAGGGAGAGAGGGCTCGTTAGTTCCAGCCTGAAATTTAAAAACGCACAAGTTAATAACATCCCCGCATAATGATGAGGCGCTGCCGTCCCTTCTAAATAGGACTGTGCTCTGTAATGCGATTCATTTTGTTCCCACGGTGGGACTCGCTACACGAGTGGGTTTGTTTTTGTTTCAAATGGTGGTACTTCTGGCCCAGTGTGACGCATGATTTTGAGGGACGGAACGTGCTTGGAATTACTGGGGAAGGGGCAAGAAGTTTATTTTCTGTGTTATGATATGACGAGGGCTTGTAACGGGATGTTGAAAAGAACGGATTGAATCTGCGGCGTGCCGAAGTTTGCAGGCGGGCGCTGGCACCGCGTGCACTCCAGTGCCTGCTTGTAAGATCTCACGCCGGGTGCCCCGGTGCCCCTGGGTGTGTGATGAAAGATGCAGGTTTGCACACACCCAAAATGGGGACAATACTACGAATTTGAGCTTCAACTCGGGCACCTGCTTTATTTATATCTTTAAGTGCTTCCTGTTGAGGTTTAATTTTTGTGACAGGAGCATCGTGCCAGAATGAATCCTGCCCTGTGTATTTACCCAAGAAGATGCCACCGTTTTGTGCAATACCTCTACTGTACTCACCATCACCATGCCCACGAATTCCGTTCCGCTGCGGATCGCGGAATCTTCGGCAATTCCGCGCTCGCACGGAACGAGGAATTGCCGAAATTTCGCAAATTCCGCGAGCGGAACGGAATTTGCCGCCCACCCCTAGCCTAAACCCCCATCATCACAGTGACCAAAAGGTAAGTGTTGTCATGGAAAAAGCTGCAACTGCCAAACAGCATGGATGATTCCTGGTCACAGAACAACAAACACATCAGTGGCAAAGTAGTGGTTGTGTCCCATAGCAACATAGATTGGGTGAGGCAAACAGTGCAGTGCAAATAAAACATACCTTTGGCCATGTGCAGACAAACATCACCCATGGGGGCTGACATTGTCTCCATTTATCAATTACACAATGCCAGAAGTGACCATCATAATGCAGACACACATATCTGCACTAATGGACACACAAATGTAGATATCCTGTGGAGACTGTAGATGTGAGGTGAACAAATACCATACCATGGCAGCAATGGGACATACAAACCATGATTATTGTGCTGACTGATAACCTAGGAGTCCCAGGTACAGCAGGGGAAATCCTCCAAACAACATACAGGCAATGACACACTAAAGATATGCCAATGCAGTGGTGCAGATGCACAAACACAAACAGGCAGCCTCACACTGCATATCAAACACAACAGGTGATGGGGGTGTGTGCCAGTGTCCCCAGGCAACCACACAACACATGAGGAGGCCTGAATTCCAATTACACAGATGTGTATACAGTGCCATACAAAAGTAACTCATGGATCGGATTCCCCTATGTGGGCAATCAGGCATTGTTAGATGAGAGGAAGCCCAAATTACACATGTCACACCAGCTTGTAGGAACAGCAACTAACACAGCAAGAGACAGACCCACCACAGCACTACCCCCAGGGACCCCACATTGTGGTGACACTAGCCTGCATGATAATCCCACTGTGATGACAAAGGTAGATGTCGTTCACACTGTGAACCACAGCCATGTGTCCTGAGCAACAAACTACCATCACACCTACACAAGCACAAATCAATCAGCACGGCCTGTCAGCCAAGGCCAATATGGACGTAGGGGTCTAGCCGTGCAACAACTCACATTTGCACACACTCAACACCACACACCTTGATCTCCACCAATGTGCAGCATTGAAGCTCACATGGACTGGTGACATTGCACATGCACCCATGACAATCCCAGGGGTGGTGGTGGGAACTAAGGTGCAGAAACCCATCACACATGGCCAGTCAACAAGACTCGTGAATGTCTGACACACTGCACAGTATGTGGTATATGGGCATGACGTGAAATCCACCCCAATCAATAGGATCCCGGCCACAGTCACACACCAATGAAGAAGCCAAGGTGACCCACAAAGAACACATGTAGACAACTTCCAACATTGCAGCTCTGGCCCTGAGGAGTGGCAGCAGTCACACACACAACGTGTCACAATCACTGAAAGCTACCACAAACTGTAAATTACTTGACTTGTGTAACCAACAAGTGCCAAGGGGAATCCTGACTGTGTCCCATCTGCGTTTGTCCACATCCCCAGCCCTGACAACAAAGACAACTAGGGATGACAACCTGATGAACATTAGTTTGCCATGCACCCACATCCCGGAGAAACCAGGTCCAAGATGCTGGATGAACACAGGACAATTCAGCAAGCATCACAAACAGGAACATCCGTAGGGACACAGCCTGTGTAGGAAAACGGAAGGGAACACACACAGACATGCTTACACAACACAGGCCCAGGCAATGTCACAGGATTACACACTGCCATGAGGGCACTCCACTCCGGTGGAAGGTCCGCTGTGCCGAACCTTGTCTGTGCACGACTCAAACATGCCAGCAGAACACTCTGTCAGTGAGTCAACAATTACGACACACTGAAGGCTCTGCTCACATCAGCCTGGGTACGGGAGTGTCACTTCAGTCATCTGCATTTACTCAAAACACATGTCAAGCAAGTTGCACTGTATACACAGATGAGTCCTTCAACATTGATGTGCTAAACTGCATGTCCAGTGGAGATGGGCACACAGTCAGGGAAATAGAAACATTGAACAGTGGTAAGCCCACCAGATGTGCATGAGTGTAAGCCACAGATGTTAATTTACAAATGCAAAACGTACATCCCTGTGTCAAATGCTGAACATCACACCCTCAGACTGCAGCAAAGGATGCCATGGATCCAGACTAGATTAGGACACATATCCCATGGACCACATGGAGTCCATCACAGCAACACTTCATTTTCCTGATCTGAACACTATTACAACAGCAAATGCATGATGATACTCATCTACATCATGTACATCAAAAGCAAAACCACTAGTAAACAAAAAGAGGCTTTATTCAGCCAATGTGAATGAAAAATTGGAAGTCCAAAAGAAACTAAGGCCAATGGCCAGTCCACATTCACAGTCCGAACAGGGTGACATGTGACAACTTGTCACCCATTGCTTGCCTGCACTGGTACGGACAAGGGACATCCCCCTCGGAGGGGCATACAAGGGGCAGGCCAGGCACCGCAGGGACAGGATCAGGGGATGCCAGAAGGAGGCAGTGAAGGGGTGGTGGGTGCAGGAGTGTCCCCGGCAACTGCAGTGGAGGTGTCTGACTCAGTGGGGGCCGGCACCACTGTAGGGCACAAGTCAGATGGTGTGGTGCTGGCACCACTGCAGTGGGCCGGTCAGATGGAGTGGACTGGGTCCCCACTGCAGTGCCCAAGTCAACGGGGTGGTTGTGGACTCCACTGCAGTTTATAACTCCAAGGGAGTGGAAGGGGTGGCAGATGAGGTGGGCAGGACAGAGGGGGGGACCCGGTCTCCACACCAGTGGCACAAACAGGCCGAGCGTCTGGCTTGGGGGTGGAAGAGCAAGTGGTAGGGGGGGAGGGCCTAAGCATTTTGGGGACGCGGTATGGGTGTGTGGGGGAACCTGGGGCAGGGTGTGGCGGGGGAACCTGTGGAGTGGTGGCCTGGGGGATGGAGGAGAGAGACTGTGTGGTGAAGCTGCGTGGTGGTGGGGTCTTGCCCTTCATGGTCCAGGGGGACTTCTGAATGGGGTCCTCAGTCTGCCTGTGCCTAGGGGAGGGTGTCCGGGTGTGAGGGGCACTCCCCTCTGTGTGTGGTGGTCGCCTCTTCCGCCTGTGCGTTGGGTCAGATGGATCTGTGGGGAAGAGGCCAAGCTCACAGAGGAAGAGCTTCTGGGAGGGGGTTGCAGGTGAGGCAAGGGAAGGGGTTTTGGAGGGAGAGGTATCTGAGGACTGTGCAGTGCTCGTGGATGCGTGTGTGTGCTCCTAGGCCCCATCCCCTGTGAGTGAGGTATCAGTCCCCTGACTGTGCGTGCGTGTGCATCTGGAATTTGGCGTGTGTGTTTCTGTGTGCTGCTTGTGTCTGTGCTGGTGGGTGCCTGTGCTGGTGTGTGTGTGCTTGGGACAGGTAGGGTGGTGTGGGATTGTGGATGGAGCAGAGGTAGGAGGGGTGAGGGACTGTTGCAGGAGGGACACTGCTGCCGTCAGTGAGGAGGCCATGGACTGATTGGTCCGATGTAGGGCAGACATGCCAGATGACATGCCCTCCATGAATGACACCAGTTGTGTCAACAGACCCGTGTGTGCATGGAGGACACTCAGCACTGATGTCTGCCCTACATGGATCTGTTTAAGCAAGTCCACAGACTCCACACTCAGGGCAGCAGGGGAGACAGAGGCAGGGGGTGCGGTGCCTGGCATGAAGGAGACACGCTCCCCTACACGGGAGCCTCCACGGACATGTGGGATGGGAGGATGGAGATGGTGGTGGTGGCGGGGGCAGACTTGCTTGATTTTGTCTCTGGTCTGCTGACACCCGCCTCCACAAGGGAGTCCTGACTGGAAGTGCTGTGGTCCTCAGCCGAGGTGGTCATAGCTGAGGTCTCCTCAGTGGGGCTCCCCTCACCCTCCGTGCCACTGGGTCCCTCGGTCTCCCCTGCAGTGGACCCAGTCTGGCTCTGCCGCTCCTCCTGGTCCGTGGAGCTGTCTCCTCCTGTGGCCGTGGATGTATCTGCAAAGAATCAGGATAAACAGAGCAACATTAGTCACCTGTGCTGACCACACACGCCACAGTAAGTACAGCACATCACAGAGCAATCCCTGCCATCATTTGCTAGACATTGCAATAAGTGCTGACACTGATTTGAAGAAGCCCATCGTCTGCCTGACAGTCATTCATGCCACATATATCCTACCTGTCCATGCACCCATCTGTCTGGTGCCTGTTGTATGCGACTAATCATATGTGCACACATGCACCACATACACAGTTGTTGGACATCCAAGAGAACATGTGGAAATGTGTCACTCCAAACACATGCCATCTCCTGCCACTTACTCAGTACATGTGTCAGGAAAAGTGACGGGCAGAGTCTCTGTCGATATGCAGGTTTTGCTTCCATCACCAGACACAATGATGTCCTCATGTCCTGATAGACAATGCGACAATGGTGTGCTTGCAGGACATATCACACTACTGCTGGATCACCCTTTGCGAGTTGAATGTCATGGCACAGGCCTGTCTGGCAAGTCAGTCATAACTGTCTCCTGTCACAGGGGCAGTGCATACACACAACACCAGTCTACACTGTGTCACAATCATGGAAGTTTTGGGTTTGCAAGCCCTTTAGCTGACAGGTGCACATGTGCACCCCTGGCCACCCACATCATGAGGACTAAGATGATCCCACGTCAATCAAATGAGACATTTGAGTGACTGCAAACACAAATCCATACACATGGGCACTTCACCGTCTGATGAGAATGAACCAAAGCTGCCTGCACCTCAATGTTTCATACACCTTTGTGCACAGTCAAGGGATCAGAGACCTATGCATTAACCAATGTTCAGATCCTATAGTCACAACTCAGATGGCTGGCCACCCCAAATTGTTAAACACTCCAGGAGTCATAAAAGCAAGGCCACACCACGGTGACACAGAGGCAGACACCTGAGTGCACTCTTCACAATGCCCAATATGTATGCTGACACACGGGAGTGGGAGAACAGAGTGCCTTCGATGTACGGAGTAGGCATTACAGTCCTGGTCCATGCGCAACATGGTATTACCCTGAACACTAGGCAGGTGGCTATGCATGTGTCACACACATGATGTACATACTTCTGAGGCTCCCCCCTTGGTCTCTGCTGCAGCATGGGTGTGTGGCACATACCCCAGACATGTGGTGAGTCAGAGCAGCAATTGGAACACATTGTGAAGCCATACCCAGAGTACATGTCAGATCACAGGCATTGTGTGAGCAATTGTACCAACCATGCAGCCTACAACAAAGTTCCTGTAACTGATGCTGTCCCCAACTTGAACCACAGGCAACTGCAAGTACACAGTACCCAAGTGACCTAAGTCACAGACTATAAGGGCCACACCTGTGTATCAGATGAGGAGGGGGCATGACACAAGTGAGGGACATGAGTCCAGGATGACAAGACAGTTGTACTGTGGAAGTGGAACCAGGCTAAAGGAGTGCATAGAGCATGTTAGTCATAGTACACAGAAAAGGCTAGCACTTACCCCCTCCTTGCTGCTGTCTGGCCTTCAGCTGCCCATCCAGGTCAGGGAAGACCACCGCCAGAATCCGGAGCATGTGGGGGGTTCAGGGTCCGGTGTCCGCCCCTCCTGCGAGGAGGCGACAGCTTCAGCTGGACCCTTGCGATCCTCCGGGTCCAGCCCCAAAGGTCCTGCCACCTCTTCTGGCAGTTGCGGCTCCTACGCCTGTAGACCCCCACAGATCGTACTGCCCGGACGATGGTCAGCCAGATCTTCTGCTTCTGGTGGGCATCAACCTGTGAGGATGACAAAGTGAAAAGGCCATTACTACACATGCAACATTTCCGTGCATCACACAGTTGGATATACATGTCTCAATCACAGGGGCATATGATGTACACAGGTAGTGCAACTATGGCTATGAACAGTTGTCCAGCAGTTACTAAATGGTATCATTGCCTGGGAAGTAAAACCTTGTTGGAATGCACTGTTACTGCACTATACCTGTTCAGTGCATGTAACTACACACTTTGGGGGTGACAACTACTCAGTGAGCATGCTAGCCACTGGTGTACACACTGTAAGTCTTGCTAGTCAGACAACATGCACAATTAGTAAGGCAGTGGACAGCACACTCACCTGCTCCCCTGGTTTCCCATACAGCTTGCTGTACTGTGGAAGGAGGCTGTCCAGCAGGGCCTGGTTCTCCTCAGTGCTGAAGGCTGGGGCTCTCTCCACAGTACGTGCCATTGCAGTAGCCAGAGGATGCAGAGACAGCAGCAGTGGTGGCAGATGTCGTCCTGGAGCATGTAGTGCAGGCAAGTGAGCTCTCAGGGGAACAGCCAGCATTATATGTGTGCTGCAGAGGCAGATACTGTCCCATGTGTCCAAAGTGATAGGTCCAAGTCGTTTGCATCTTCTGAATCTGGCCAATCCATGGAATTGCACCACTTATACACGCCCACAGCATCCTTCAAAAGTTCAACTTCATGACACCCATGAATTTGCAACATTGTTGTGGGTGGCCAACTGAATTCACTGCATCCGACTCGCTAAAGCTTCGAAAACGCGTCCGTTACCATGTCAGTCCATAGCCAATGCGTGCGCACCGATCGGTCCATTGCTGTACAACGCGTATTTCGGAAAACAACACGCATCCATCCACATCATATGCAATGGCCAATGCGTGCGCACCGATCGGTTCATTTCTGTACAACGCGTATTTCGGAAAACAACACGCATCCGTCCACATCATATGCAATGGCCAATGCGTGCGTACCGATCGGTACATTGCTGTACAACGCGTATTTCGGAAAACAACACGCATCCGTCCACATCATATGCACTGGCCAATGCGTGAGCACCGATCGGTCCATTGCTGTACAACGCGTATTTCGGAAACCAACACGCATCCGTCCACATCATATGCAATGGCCAATGCGTGCGCACCGATCGGTCCATTGCTGTACAACGCGTATTTCGGAAAACAACACGCATCCGTCCACATCATATGCAATGGCCAATGCGTGCGCACCGATCGGTCCATTGCTGTACAACGCGTATTTCGGAAAACAACACGCATCCGTCCACATCATATGCAATGGCCAATGCGTGCACACGGATCGGTCCATTGCTGTACGACGCGTCCCTGTACAAGTCACTCGCATATGTCACCATGGTTGTCACTGGTGAACGTATGCCAGCCACAATTACTTGCCAGGGACTCAGGGGCACACCTACAACACCACAGCCTGTCCACACTGTATCCTAAGGCATGTAAGGCTGCATTATCTGTGTGTGTATGGGGGTCAACATGTGGTTTGTTGGGTGGCACTTGGGGGCAGCCACTCCCAGGCTGTGCACGTGTTCATGGGGACAGAATCCTTTGTGTGTTGTGCACATGACCACTGTGATGTGCAACAATTCAGTTCAGAGCATGTGGCATGGTCACATCTCCAGGTTGTGGATGTGTATGTTATGTCACATATACCCTGAGTACCATGTGGGATGGTATGTACGTCACAGGATCACCCATTGCCACAACTGTGCTGGCCCTCCACAGTCTGTGTGCATGTTGTGTTTCAGATGTCTCTGATTCCATGTGCACAATGGGAGACAGTCTCCACATCCACGTTGTTTGTGCATGGACTTTGATGTTGTGCGTGTGTGTGTCACAGACGTCCATGTCTGTCCTGCAGAGGCAACAGGGGCCACTACCTGTGGGAGTCATGGTTGTTTTGCTGGCGTGTACATGATACGCCATGTCATGCCAGTGTCCATGTGGCAATACAGGGTCCCTGGGAATCTACCTGTCAAAGAGCTGTGATGCCTGGGGCACATCTGTCCTCACTTGTCACTGTGGTGTGTGTTTGGAACGTGACAGCAGTACATGGGTACTGTGACACAGCCGAATGATTTCCCATAGCACAACCTGGAACTTGTTGTCAACACATGTTGAACTGAGATGTTAGATGTTGGCCATGTAGGTGCCATATATGTCCATACAGAACGGCACACACATCAAGTACTTGTGTCTCGTAATGATGTATCATGTGATATTGAGTATGGTCAATGCCACATATGTGGGGTGACTGACAATCTTTCTTTGTTCACCTATGCACTGCAGAGCACCAGCTGTCCATAGACCATTCCCTGACCTTGCAACCATGGTTGAACATGACTTCATCCGACGGTACCGCTTCAACAGGCCGCTTATTGAGGAATTGGCGGTGCAGTTGGTCCCACATTTGCAACCTGGCCGGCCATACCCTGCAGCGCTGACCCCGAAGGTGAAGGTGATGGCAGCCCTACACTTCTTTGCCACCGGTACCTTTCAGCACACTGTGGCGTCTACTGGTGGGATGTCACAGACCATGTTCAGCCGTGTGGTACGCGATGTTTTGGAGGCGATGTTGAGATACTTGAACCAGAACATCTATTTCCCTAAACGTCAACAACTCACTGACGTCAAGAGTGACTTCTATGCCCTGGGGAGGATGCCACATGTCATCGGCTCCATTGATGGGACACATGTGGCTTTGGTACCACCACAGGCACATGAGCAGGCATACAGGAACAGGAAACATTACCATTCTATCAATGCCCTGGTGGTATGTCTTGCAGATATGAGCATCTCACATGTGTGTGCACGTTTCCCGGTTCTGCACACGATGCCTACGTAATGAGGAGTAGTCGCATCCTGAGGATGATGTCACAGATGCAGAACCAGCGTGCCTGGCTTGTCGGTGTGTGCTGACTTTGTACCATTGTGTGTGTTCTGCAATGTTGTATTCCACCCTCTTTTCCAACTCAGCTAATGTGCAATTGTCTGTATGTAGGTGACTCCGGATACCCCAACATGCCGTGGTTGCTGACACCACTCAGGAACCCTGTGACACCAGCCCAGATGCGCTACAATGAGGCACATGGTCGGACCAGGAGAGTAATCGAGCGGACATTTAGGGGGCGATTCCGATTCGGGCCGGAAAACATACCGACCGACTCGGTACGGAAATATAGTCCGACCGACACGTACCGGCGCTGCCCGACCTGCGTAGTACGATGAAATGCATGTGAATCACGACCGACTCGTACGGAACACAAGCCGAACGACCGAACCGCACGGAAACAAGCTATCCGGCCGGGAAACTACGCGAATCGAACCGACCGACACACACCAGGAATGAACCCGACCGAAACGTACCCGCGAACTCCGACCCGCGCAGTACGATGCAATGCGTGTAAAACCAGACTGAGTCGCACGGAGCCCAAGCCGTACGACCGACACGCATACAAAACCCAGCCGAAGCAACCCAATACTCCGTGAGCGACGCGTACGCCGCACATGAAACCCAGCAGAAAGACAGCGTGAAAGACTCGGAGAAGCTCGCACGAGACAACTGCAGCGTCCGACTTGGTCAGAAGAACGTCTCCTACATGCCCAAAAAATACAAAGGAAAAAATACAAAAAAAAGGGCCAAACAAGCAATGACAAAGTCAATAAATACTGGGGGGAAAAAACATGGAACAAAGACACACCCCCAACTCCACCCATATAAAGGCCACAAATCCCTACCATGATCCTTTGCAAATTCAACTGACCTGCCAGCACAGAACACCATCAGACAGAAACCACAGACACACTCACAACTCATCCATCACACAAGCCACACACCATTAGCACCTCACAAATAGCACGCTCACATACACCCAGCAAAACCTACACTCACCCACCCTCACTTGCACACTCACACACACATCAATCCCCACCACCACCCATCACCATGCCCCCAAAGAAGAATCCAAAGTTCCTAGACAGTGAATTGGAAGTCCTGGTAGATGAGATCCTCAGGGTAGAGCCACAGTTGTTTGGTACATTGGTCCAACAGACCCCCATGTCGCAGAAAACCAAGATGTGGGAGAGGATCGTCGACAAGGTGAACGCACAATCACCATGTTTGCTCACAAAGGAAGACATCCAGAACAGGTGGTATGATGTGCGCAGGAGGGTCAAGGACCTACTAAAGAAGGATGACATCTTGAGTCAGCGCACCGGCAGTGGCCCTCCTGCCAAACCAGTATACCTCAGGCCCTGGGAGGAGAAGGTGCGGGCCATCCTACCACCAGTGAGCGTATATGGACTATCAAACATCCCAGAGCCTGGTGAGTACACAACAAATATTCACAATATTGTGTGACAATACACACACATCACTGTCAAGGGGATAGTCAAACCATGCACCCTTCGCAAATCCACAGCAACCAAAATATAATCATCCCAAGATGTGTATGTTAGTTAGATAAACACAATACATGCCATCTCATAGTGATATGTAACTGTGTCATGACATGTACAAACCGAACAACAAATAGAGCTAGGCAGTGGCACAAATCTAACCAACAAACACAGTCAGATATTTTGCCACCACTAGAACACCACCTCACAGGGAAGCTCACTGAAAGGAAGGAATTGTGTGTATGCTGGTGAAGTGAGTGTAGCCAATAGCATGATGGGAGTTGTAGTCACAGATATTGGTCACCCTCACAATTGGCCCATCAACACCACTCTGAACCATGCTCACATCACAGGGAGTGGAAAACAACTGACAAGATGGCTGACACTGGGCACTGCTGTGGGGAGCACAAGGCCCTGCTGGGAACTGTGCACCAACCAACAGCAGGACACCACTGCCTGACATCCTGAAAGCCAACTTGCACTCCCTGCAATGGAAGCACGTTCCATGGTGGGATATCTGGCTGGGTGGGAAGGAGGACTGACAGCTCTGACCATAGTCACCAGCAGCTTTTCTCACACACCCCCTTAACACAAACTCCACACAACTCACCTGGGAGAATGCAATGCCTCACACTCTAATTAAATATCCCACAAAGAACAACCACACTGGGTAATGCTGTGTGAAGCACAGGAACACTTATGGGACTTGTAGCCAAACAAACGCCAGGACAACACTGTCAGCCATCCTGTCAGCACAGGCACACTACCCCACAGGGAAGCAGAGTCAAAAGGAAGGAAGTATGGGCATGCTGGGAAGGGGGGTGTAGGAAATAGCATGATGGGAGTGGTAGTCACAGATATTGGTCACCCTCACAATTGGCCCATCAACACCACTCTGAACCATGCTCACATCACAGGGAGTGGAAAAGAACTGACAAGATGGCTGACACTGGGTACTGCTGTGTGACGCACAATGCCCTGCTGGGAACTGTGCACCAACAAACAACAGGACCACACTGTCAGCCATCTTGCCATTGCTGTCACACTCACACACAGTGAAGTCCACTCAAAAGGAAGGAAGTATGGGCATGCTGGGAAGGGGGGCATAGGCAATAGCATGATGGGAGTTGTATTCACAGATATTGGTCACCCTCACAATTGGCCCATCAACACCACTTTGAACCATGCTCACATCACAGGGAGTGGAAAAGAAATGACAAGATGGCTGACACTGGGTACTGCTGTGGGAAGCACAAGGCCCTGCTGGGAACTGTGCACCAACCAACAGCAGGACACCACTGTCAGCCATCTTGCCATTGCTGTCACTCTCGCACACAGTGAAGTCGACTCAAAAGGAAGGAAGTATGGGCATGCTGGGAAGGGGGTGTAGGCAATAGCATGATGGGAGTGATAGTCACAGCTCAACATTCCACACCCACATGGCCCAGCAAGCTCACACTGAAGCATGCACACCTCACAGGGAGTGAAAAGCCACTTCTAAGATGTCTGACAGAGGTGCTCTGTTGTGGGGAGCACAAGGCCCTGCTGGGAACTGGGCACCAACCAACAGCAGGACACCACTGACAGACATCCTGAAAGCCAACTTGCACTCCCTGCAATGGAAGCACGTTCCATGGTGGGATATCTGGCTGGGTGGGAAGGAGGACTGACAGCTCTGACCATAGTCACCAGCAGCTTTTCTCACACACCCCCTTTACACAAACTCCACACAACTCACCTGGGAGAATGCAATGCCTCACACTCTAATTAAATATCCCACAAAGAACAACCACACTGGGTTATGCTGTGTGAAGCACAGGAACACTTATGGGACTTGTAGCCAAACAAACGCCAGGACAACACTGTCAGCCATCCTGTCAGCACAGGCACACTACCCCACAGGGAAGCAGAGTCAAAAGGAAGGAAGTATGGGCATGCTGGGAAGGGGGGTGTAGGCAATAGCATGATGGGGTGGGAGCAAGACCACTGACTCATTGTCAGTGAAATTGCTCTCCCACCCTCGCAGCTCCACCATTAAGTGAGGTGCCCCTGCCCCTGCACTCTTGAGTGTTGGTTATGGAGGACCTCCTCCACCCGCAGGTTTCCCTGCGCCTCATCCCTGGTGGTCCAGTGGACCTCTGTCTCCTTCCTCTCACTCTGCTACTTCACTCATTTTCACTCGTTTTTCTACCCTTGCTATCTTTCACCTTTCTGCACTTTTCTGCATCTCTGCTCTTTTGTGTCTTATTTCTGCTCATTTTCCCTTTTTCTCGCTCTGCTCTTTCACTTGTTTTCACTCGTTTTTCTACCCTCTTTTATCTTTCACCTTTCTGCACTTTTCTGCATCTCTGCTCTTTTGTGCCTTATTTCTGCTTATTTTCTTTATCCCTTATTTCCTCCCTTTACCTTTCCCCGCCGCTGCTGCCCCCGCGGCCCCTCCCCCCCAGCGCGACCGGCCCAATCCAGCTCCCCTCCCCGCTCCCGCCTCCCAGCTGTCCAGCCCTCCCTGACCCCTACTTAATGGCGGCCACTGCGGGGCCGCCATTAAGACCAAGACCACTGCAAGACCACTGACTCATTGTCAGTGAAATTGCTCTCCCACCCTCGCAGCTCCACCATTAAGTGAGGTGCCCCTGCACTCTTAAGTGTTGGTGATCGAGGCCCTCCTCCACCCGCAGGTTTCCCTGCGCCTCATCACTGGTGGTCCAGTGGACCTCTGTCTCCTTCCTCTCACTCTGCTCCTTCACTCGTTTTCACTCGTTTTTCTACCGTTCCTATCTTTCACCTTTCTGCACTTTTCTGCATCTCTGCTCTTTTGTGCCTTATTTCTGCTCATTTTCCCTTTCTCTCGCTCTGCTCTTTCACTCATTTTCACTCGTTTTTCTACTTTCTTTTATCTTTCACCTTTCTGCACTTTTCTGCATCTCTGCTCTTTTGTGCCTTATTTCTGCTTATTTTCCCTTTTTTCTTTATCCCTTATTTCCTCCCTTTACCTTTCCCCGCTGCTGCCCCCACGGCCCCTCCCCCCCAGCCAACCGGCCCAATCCAGCTCCCCTCCCCGCTCCCGCCTCCCAGCTGTCCAGCCCTCCCGACCCCTACTTAATGGCGGCCAGTGCGCGCCGCTGGTGCACCGAATGCGCGTCAAAGGCAAGCCCGTCTGCGACCCGTCCGCGACCAGCGCGAGGAACCCTGGACCTCCGCCCCGCCAACGCTACGACCCAGCAGCACTCCACGCACTTAACCCAAGCTGCAACAACAACTGCAAGCTAGCATCACCAGCCGACACCCACGGACCCTTCAGCTGTCACCGCTGCCGGCACACCTGCAGCACCTCAAAGAACACGGATCCAGCACAACCCGCCCACAAGAACACAACCGAACCGAAGACCCTGCAATGCATCCTCCTCAACATCCGATCCCTCCACAAACACGCCACAGAAATCTTGGACCTCCTCGACAGCACCACCCCGGACGTAGCGTTCTTCACCGAAACCTGGACCAACACCACCTCGGGACCGGACATCGCCATCGCCATCCCCCAAGGATACAAGATCTCCAGAAAGGACCGCCCCACCCGCCCAGGAGGAGGAATCGCCATCGTCCACAAATCCAGCCTCTGCCTGAGCACACTCCCTGACGAGCCCACAGAACTGATGGAACACCTTCACTTCAAGATACTGGCCAGCCCCACCGCCACCCTCCGAGGAACCCTCATCTACCGACCCCCTGGACCCTGCGGACCCTTTGCCAACTCCATCACGGACATTATCTCCCCGCACGCCATCGCATCCACCAACTACACCCTGCTGGGAGACCTCAACTTCCACCTCGACAACCAACTGGACCCCAACACCCCATCCCTCCTGGACAACCTCCACAACATTGGACTCCGCCAGATCGTGACCAAGCCCACGCACTCAGCAGGACACACCCTCGACCCCCTATTCACTACAGGAAACTCCATCACCTTCAGCCACACCACCGAACTCCCATGGACCGACCATCGTTGCGTCCACTTCACCTTCAGAACACCCACCATCCACAGACACGAGCACCTGCTTCCACGAAGAAACTGGACCAAAATCACCGACGACCAGCTCACCTCCTCAATCAACAACTCCACCCCAACCATCGCGGAAAACGACGACCCCAACACCGCAGCCCGAACCCTGCATAGATGGATCTCGGACAGCACCAACACCATAGCCCCCTCAAGAAAAACAACAATACCGGCGCCAAGAAAGCCAGATGGTTTACCACCGAACTTCGAGAGTCCAGACGCACATGCCGCCACCTCGAAAAGGCCTGGAGGAACACCAAATCCACAGAAGCCCACAACAACTTCAGAGCCGCCACCAACTCCCACCATCAACTCATCAGAGAAATGAGGAAAAAAGCGATTGAAGACACAATCTCCACCCACGCACACAACAGCAAGGAACTCTTCAGCATCATCAAGGAGTGCGCCCAACCCACCAGCGAGTCTACCGACATCCCTCCCTCACAAGACCTCTGCGACAAACTCAGCACCTTTTTCCACCACAAAATCAAGAGCATCTATGACAACTTCGACACACTGAACCCTCACCAACCACCCCCGACACCCGGAAACCAGCGATTGATGACTGGACAGCCCTCACCACCGAAGACACACTGAAGACAATGAAGTCAATCCACTCAGGGGCCCCCACGGACCCCTTCCCCCACCACATCTTCAACAGAGCCGCCGACACCATCGCACCCATGCTCCGCCACACCATCAACCGCTCCCTGGCGACTGCCTCGCTCCCCGACGACTGGAAACATGCCGAGGTCAACCCCTCCTAAAGAAACCCTCAGCAGACCCCACCGACCTCAAAAACTACAGACCCATCTCCCTGCTCCCGTTCCCAGCGAAAGTCATCGAGAAAGCCATCAACAGCCAACTCGCCACATTCATTGAAGAACACAACATCCTCGACTCCTCCCAATCCGGCTTCAGAAAAAACCACAGTACGGAAACCGCCCTCCTCGCCGCAACAGACGACATCCGCACCCTACTGGACAAAGGAGAAACAGTAGCCCTCATCCTCCTCGACCTATCAGCGGCGTTCGACACAGTCTCCCACCGCACCCTAATACGCAGACTCTACGATGCAGGAATCCAGGACAAGGCCCTCGACTGGATCTGCTCCTTCTTCTCCGGCAGGACACAGCAGGTCAGACTCCCCCCTTACCTCTCGGACCCCACACCTACCACCTGCGGAGTCCCCCAGGGCTCCTTCCTCAGCCCGACGCTCTTCAACGTCTACATGGCTCCACTTGCCCCCATCGTCAGAACCTACGGACTCAACATCATGTCATACGCAGACGACACCCAGCTCATCCTCTCCCTATCCAACGAGCCCAACACCGCCAGACGCAACTTTCGAGAAGGCATGGAAGCCGTCGCCAAATGGATGAAATAACAGCTGCCTACAACTAAACACCAATAAAACAGAAGTACTCATCATGGGCCCAAACCCCGACGCCTGGAGTGACACCTGGTGGCCCCCCGCCCTCGGAAACCCGCCAACCCCCACAGACAACGCACGCAACCTGGGAATCATCCTGGACTCCGAGCTCAAAATGGACCGCCAGATCAACTCTGTCTCGTCTTCCTGCTCCACACCCTCTGCCTCCTTCGTAAGACCTTCAAATGGATCCCCCTCGAACACCGAAAGACAGTCACTCACGCCCTGGTCACCAGCAGACTCGACTACGGCAATGCACTCTACGCCGGAATAAACAAAAACCTCATCCGCAAACTACAGAACATCCAGAACGCCGCCGCAAGACTGGTCCTCAACCTGCCAAAACACTGCCACATTTCCTAGCACCTGCGCACACTCCACTGGCTCCCCGTCGAGGCGAGAATCACCTTTAAGATGCTCACCCACGCACACAAGGCCCTCCACGGCACCGGACCAGCATACCTGAACAGCCGACTCAAATTCCACGCACCCCAAAGGACCCTACGATCAGCCCAGCTCTCCTACGCCGTGATCCCCCGCACCAGAAAGACCAGATCGGGAGGCCGCTCCTTCTCCTTCCTCGCAGCCAAAGCATGAAACGCACTTCCGCTCCACCTCAGACAGACAACATCGCTCCCCATCTTCGCAAGAAACCTCAAAACCTGGCTCTTCGACAGACCCCCTCCTTGATGGAATGGAACCTGCACCCCCCCCACCCCTAGCGCCTTGAGACCCTTACGGGTGAGTAGTCGCGCTTTAACAAACTCCTGATTGATTGATTGTAGTCACAGATATTGGTCACCCTCACAATTGGCCCATCAACACCACTCTGAACCATGCTCACATCACAGGGAGTGGAAAAGAACTGACAAGATGGCTGACACTGGGTACTGCTATGTGGAGCACAAGGTCCTGCTGGGAACTGTGCACCAACAAACAACAGGACCACACTGTCAGCCATCTTGCCATTGCTGTCACACTCACACACAGTGAAGTCGACTCAAAAGGAAGGAAGTATGGGCATGCTGGGAAGGGGGGTGTAGGCAATAGCATGATGGGAGTGGATGTCACAGTTCAACATCCCACACCCACATGGCCCAGCAACCTCACACTGAAGCATGCACACCTCACAGGGAGTGAAAAGCCACTTCTAAGATGTCTGACAGAGGTGCTCTGTTGTGGGGAGCACAAGGCCCTGCTGGGAACTGGGCACCAACCAACAGCAGGACACCACTGACTGACATCCTGATAGTCAACCTGCACACACTGCAAGGGTGGCATGCTTCATGGTGGGATAACTGGGCTGGGGGAGAAGGAGGGCCGGATGTCCACCAAATACCACCAATGCTGGCCATGCACACACCTCAACATTCACATTGAAATGCTTCAGGTTGGCAGGACAATGTGCTACACCAATATCAACCTCTGACTGTGACAACTTAGGACAATGCAATGTACAGGCCCGCATCCAGAGGTACAGTCACAACTGTCAGGTGTGTGAACCATTGATGCCTGTAGAAACATAACATACATTGTGTGTCTCTTCCAAAAACAGGTGATGATGGGGACACAGCAGCAGACGATGAGGAGTCCCTGTCCCAGGCTCCGGGGGACACTGAGCTCACTGGTGTGGAACAGCCTCTGCCCTCCTCGGATGGCGAAGACCTACCTGGCCCCTCCGGTGTGAGTCATCATGCAGCACCAGCAGGACCAACATCTGCACCCCCTGCACCCACTCATTCAACAACTGCCAACACACAGACCACCCCCGCCGACATGGACAGACCAAGGACCACCAATGACAACAGCACAGGGACCACGGCCCACCGTGGAGCAATGGACAACAACCCCAGTACCAACCCCCAAGGGGGCCTAGGGTCACCTGTGCGTGCCACCGCAGGTCCCGCACGTGTGGCCAGGGGTGGTGGGAGGGGTGGTAGGCATAGGTCGCTGTTTGCAGAGGGGTCTGGACTGCCTGATGACCCACAACTGGTACGCATTGCTGATGCGTACCAGAATAGCACCGGAGAGGTCAGCCAGGTAGTGGGGATACTCAAGGACATTCAACAGCAGCAGGCTGCCCATCATGCCCGCTTGGACTCACACATGTCCCGTGTGGAGACACACATGTCCAGTGTGGAGACACACATGTCTGGCATGGAGTCCAAGTGGGACACATTGCAAGAACTGACAGCGGTGCATAGGGACATATTGACATGCCTCCGCCAGATTAGCACCAACATGGCCACACCTCCCTGTGTGTCCACAACATCTGGTGCTGCAACAACTGCAACAACTGCAACTGCCACAGGGAGGGAGGATGACTCTGGCGGAGAGTCCTCTGCACCGCAGCAGCCTGCACGTGAGGGTCCCCCCCGAAAGAAGAGGGGTCGTCCGAGGAAGGAAAACTGAGAGGCCGATGGCCATGTACATCCCCCAGGAACCCAACACCTGTTGTGGAAATTCTCCTTTGTGTGCAAACTGTTCACCCTGTCGAATGCAACCCAACTCTCCCACATGACATGGGGAGTTTAAGTTGGACCAATGTATCAGATGACTGTGGACTTTACTCAGGACATTTCTGCTACCAACACTTCCAACTCATCTGGGAACTTTGGATTCCAATCCCAATGTACAGCACCCACCATCCTGTGCACTATCCTCACACATGTATGTAAATAAACTCACTAATACACCATACTTGCCTCTGTTGTGATTCCAACGTGGTTTCTGTCATGGAGATGATGATCTGCTAAATGACACTGTGCATGCTAACTGCTACAGCAAGTTCAACACCGTCATGTGAGTCATGGCGACGTGACACATATGAGGGAGACACACCACTAGGGCTACACAACACATACACACCAGGGCCATCTGACTCATCGCCTACACTGATGTTGCCAGGGAATACAGTGGAATGCACAGACACCACACCTATTCAGAGTCTGTGTTAACTAGCCCACAGGTGCAGTAAGCAAATGTCAGTCAGATGTGTGACCACAGACAACGCACATCCCAAAGTGAAGCACAGGTTTATTACACATTTGCAACATGTTGTTTCCACTACAAATGCAAGGTAATCCCACGTGGCAGTGGCCACACAGTCAACAAGTGTAGAAGAAATAAAGTCCAGGGTGTGTGGCACATCACCTGTAGGGAAACGACTGCTTCCACCCTGAAAGCTGAATCATGGTGTCGGGGGATCCGAGTAGACCAAACAACTCAGAAAGTACCCTGTGAAGGACAGACATGACACACAGTCAAAAGCACTGAAGAACAGGACAGAACTGCAATACTCATGCCCAATACATGTCACAAGATACCTACACAAAACCAAGTTAGCATGTCAACACTGTTGGGGAGTACAGAGTACCTGTAAGGACACATCGCTGCACTCATCCAGTCAAGTAGCACATGGCCACACTCAAACAGCACCAGAGCACCACCAACACATATCATGCAAACTCACATCATTGACATGACATCTGTAGATACTCACATTCAGCTGAAGAAGTTGGTGATGAGCTGTGTGCGGACATCACCCTCATCATCACTGGCATCGTGGCCCAGGCCAGGATCCTCCACAGGTGGCGGATGTTGGTCATCGTCATCCAGGATAAGAGGCAACTCCTTCCGCACTGCCAGGTTGTGTAGCATGCAGCAGACGATGACAATCTTGCACACCTTTGCTGGGGCATATGGGAGGGCCCCTCCTGTCTTGTCTAGGCAGCGAAAGCGGCTCTTCAGGAGATCAAATGTCCGCTCGATCACTCTCCTGGTCCGACCATGTGCCTCATTGTAGCGCATCTGGGCCGGTGTCACAGGGTTCCTGAGGGGTGTCAGCAACCACGGCATGTTGGGGTATCCGGAGTCACCTACATACAGACAATTGCACATTAGCTGAGTTGGAAAAGAGGGCGGAATACAACATTGCAGAACACACACAATGATACAAAGTCAGTACACGCCGACAAGCCAGGCACGCTGGTTCTGCATCTGTGACATCATCCTCGGGATGCGACTACTCCTCATCACGTAGGCATCGTGTGCAGAACCAGGGAAACGGGCACACACGTGTGAGATGCTCATATCTGCAAGACATACCACCAGAGCATTGATCGAATGGTAATGTTTCCTGTTCCTGTATGCCTGCTCATGTGCCTGTGGTGGTACCAAAGCCACATGTGTCCCATCAATGGAGCCAATGACATGTGGCATCCTCCCCAGGGCATAGAAGTTACTCTTGACGTCAGTGAGTTGTTGACGTTTAGGGAAATAGATGTACTGGTTCAGGTATCTCAACATTGCCTCCAAAACATCGCGTAGCACACGGCTGAACATGGTCTGTGACATCCCACCAGCAGACGCCACAGTGTGTTGAAAGGTACCGGTGGCAAAGAAGTGTAGGGCTGCCATCACCTTCACCTTGGGGGTCAGCGCTGTAGGGTATGGCCGGCCAGGTTCCAAATGTGGGGCCAACCGCACCGCCAATTCCTCAATCAGCGGCCTGTTGAAGCGGTACCGTCGGATGCAGTCACGTTCAACCACCGTTGCAAGGTCAGGGAATGGTCTATGGACAGCTGGTGCCCTGCAGTGCATAGGTGAAGAAAGAAAGATTGTCAATCACCCCACATATGTGGCATAGACTATACTCAATATCACATGATACATCATTACGAGACACAAGTACCTGATGTGTGTGCCGTTCTGTAAGGACATGTATGGCACCTACATGGCCAACATCTAACATCACAGTTCAACATGTGTTGACAACAAGTTCCAGGTTGTAGTATGGGATATCATTAGGCTGTGTCACAGTACCCATGTACTGCTGTCACGTTCCAAACACACACCACAGTGACATGTGAGGACAGATGTGCCCCAGGCATCACAGCTCATTGACAGGTAGATTCCCAGGGACCCTGTATTGCCACATGGACACTGGCATGACATGGCATATCATGTACACGTCAGCAAAACAACCATGACTCCCACAGGTAGTGGCCCCTGTTGCCTCTGCAGGACAGACATGGACGTCTGTGACACACACACGCACAACATCAAAGTCCATGCACAAACAACGTGGATGTGGAGACTGTCTCCCATTGTGCACATGGAATCAGAGACATCGGAAACACAACATGCACACATACTGTGGAGGGCCATCACTATTGTGGCAATGGGTCACCCTGTGACGTACATACCTTCCCACATGGGACTCAGGGGGTATGTGACATGACATACACATACACAACCTGGAAATGTGACCATGCCACATGCTCTGAAATGAACAGTTGCACACCACAGTGGTCATGTGCACAACACACAAAGGATTCTGTCCCCATGAACACGTGCACAGCCTGGGAGTGGCTGCCCCCAAGTGCCACCCAAAAAACCACATGTTGACCCCCATACACAGAAAAGGTATTGCAGCATTACATGCCTTAGGATACAGTGTGGACAGGCTGTGGTGTTGTAGTTGTGCCCCTGAGTCCCTGGCAAGTAAATGTGGCTGGCATACGTTCACCATTGACAACCATGGTGACATATGCGAGTGACTTGTACAGGGACGCGTCGTACAGCAATGGACCGATCCGTGCACACGCATTGGACATTGCATATGATGTGAACGGATACGCGTTGTACAACAATGGACCGATCGGTGCGCACGCATTGGACATTGCATATGATGTGAACGGATACGTGTTGTACAGCAATGAACCGATCGGTGCGCACGCATTGGACATTGCATATGATGTGAACGGATATGCGTTGTACAGCAATGGACTGATCGGTGCGCACGCATTGGACATTGCATATGATGTGAACGGGTACGCGTTGTACAGCAATGGACCGATCGGTGCGCACGCATTGGACATTGCATATGATGTGAACGGATACGCGTTGTACAGCAATGGACCGATCGGTGCGCACGCATTGGACATTGCATATGATGTGAACGGATGCGTGTTGTTTTTCGAAATACGCGTTGTACAGCAATGGACCGATCGGTTCGCACTCATTGGCTATGGCCTGACATGGTAACGGACGCGTTTTCGAAGCTCGTACGAGTCGGATGCAGTGAATTCAGTTGGCCAGCCACAACAATGTTGCAAATTCATGGGTGTCATGAAGTTAAACTTTTGAAGGATGCTGTGGGCATGAATAAGTGGTGCAATTCCATGGATTGGCCAGATTCAGAAGATGCAAACGACTTGGACCTATCACTTTGGACACATGGGACAGTATCTGCCTCTGCAGCACACATATAATGCTGGCTGTTCCCCTGAGAGCTCACTTGCCTGCAGTACATGCTCCAGGACGACATCTGCCACCACCACTGCTGCTGTCTCTGCATCCTCTGGCTACTGCAATGGCACGAACTGTGGATAGAGCCCCAGCCTTCAGCACTGAGGAGAACCAGGCCCTGCTGGACAGCCTCCTTCCACAGTACAGCAAGCTGTATGGGAATCCAGGGGAGCAGGTGAGTGTGCTGTCCACTGCCTTACTAAATGTTGTCTGACTAGCAAGACTTTCAGTGTGTACACCAGTGGGTAGCATGCTCACTGAGTAGTTGTCACCCCCAAAGTGTGTAGTCACATGCAGTGAACAGGTATAGTGCAGTAACAGTGCATTCCAACAAGGTTTGACTTCCCAGGCAATGATACCATGTAGTAACTGCTGGCAAACTGTTCATAGCCATAGTTGCACTACCTGTGTAGATCATATGCCCTGTGATTGAGACATGTATATCCAACTGTGTGATGCATGGAAATATTGCATGTGTAGTAATGGCCTTTTCACTTTGTCATCCTCACAGGTTGATGCCCACCAGAAGCAGAAGATCTGGCTGACCATCGTCCGGGCAGTACGATCTGTGGGGGTCTACAGGCGCAGGATCCGCAACTGCCAGAAGAGGTGGCAGGACCTTCGGGGCTGGACCCGGAGGATCGCAAGGGTCCAGCTGAAGCTGTCGCCTCCTCGCAGGAGGGGCGGACACCGGACCCTGACCCCCCACATGCTCCGGATCCTGGCGGTGGTCTTCCCTGACCTGGCTGGGCAGCTGAAGGCCAGACAGCAGCAAGGAGGGGTTAAGTGCTAGCCTCAACTGTGTACTATGACTGACATGCTCTATGCACTCCTTTAGCCTGGTTCCACTTTCACAGTACAACTGTCATGTCGTCCTGGACTCATGTCCCTCACTTGTGTCATGCCCCCTCCTCATCTGATACACAGGTGTGGCCCTTACAGTCTGTGACTTAGGTCACTTGGGTACTATGGGCCTGATTCACAGAACTAACTTACGTCAAAAACGTAAAGTTAGTACTTTTTAGTATTCACAGAATACACTTACTCATTTTGGTATTCACAGAATGAACTTACTCATTTCGGTATTCACAGAAGTTAGTAGTCCTAACTTTAGGACTCCTAAATGCCTTCTGTGAATACCGAAAGTCTTAAAGTTAGATTTTTCTCAGTTTAGGAGTAGTAAAGTTAGGACTCCTAACTTTAGAACTCCTAAACTGAGAAAAATCCTAACTTTAAGACTTTCGGTATTCACAGAAGGCATTTAGGAGTCCTAAAGTTAGGAGTCCTAACTTTACTACTCCTAAACTGAGAAAAATCCTAACTTTAAGACTTTCGGTATTCACAGAAGGCATTTAGGAGTCCTAAATTTAGGAGTCCTAACTTTACTACTCCTAAACTGAGAAAAATCCTGACTTTCGGTATTCACAGAAGGCATTTAGGAGTCCTAAAGTTAGGACTACTAACTTCTGTGAATACCGAAATTAGTGAGTTCATTCTGTGAATACCAAAATGAGTAAGTGTATTCTGTGAATACCAAAAAGTACTAACTTTACGTTTTTTACGTAAGTTAGTTCTGTGAATCAGGCCCTGTGTACTTGCAGTTACCTGTGGTTCAAGTTGGGGACAGCATCAGTCACAGGAACTTTGTGTTGGGCTGCATGGGTGGTACAATTGCTCACAATGCCTGTGATCTGACATGTACTCTGGGTATGGCTTTAATATGTGTTCCAATTGCTGCTCTGACTCACCACATGTCTGGGGTATGTGCCACACACCCATGCTGCTGCAGAGACCAAGGTAGGGGCCTCAGAAGTAGGTACATCATGTGTGTGACACATGCATAGCCACCTGCCTAGTGTTCAGGGTAATACCATGTTGGACATTGACCAGGACTGTAATGCCTACTCCGTACATCGAAGGCACTCTGTTCTCCCACTCCCGTGTGTCAGCATACATATTGGGCATTGTGAAGAGTGCACTCAGGTGTGTGCCTCTGTGTCACCGTGGTGTGGCCTTGCTATTTGGACTCCTGGACTGTTTAACAATTTGGGGTGGCCAGCCATCTGAGTTATGACTATGGGATCTGCACATAGGTCAATGCATAGGTCTCTGATCCCTTGACTGTGCACAATGTTGTATGAAACATTGAGGTGCAGGCAGCTTTGGTTCATTCTCATCAGATGGTGAAGTGCTCATGTGTCTGGATTTGTGTTTGCAGTCACTCAAATGTCTCATTTGATTGACGTGGGATCATCTTAGTCCTCATGGTGTGGGTGGCCAGGGGTGCACATGTGCACCTGTCAGCTACAGGGCTTGCATTCCCAAAACTTCCATTATTGTGACACAGTGTAGACTGGTGTTGTGTGTATGCACTGCCCCTGTGACAGGAGACAGTTATGACTGACTTTCCAGACAGGCCTGTGCCATGACATTCAACTCGCAAAGGGTGATCCAGCAGTAGTGTGATATGTCCTGCATGCACACCATTGTCGCATTGTCTATCAGGACATGAGGACATCATTGTGTCTGGTGATGGAAGCAAAACCCGCATGTCGACAGAGACTCTGCCCATCACTTTTCCTGACACATGTACTGAGTCAGTGGCAGGAGATGGCATGTGTTTAGAGTGACACATTTCCATATATACTCTTGGATGTCCAACAACTGTGTATGTGGTGCATGTGTGCTCATATGATTAGTCGCATACAACAGGCAGCAGACAGATGGGTGCATGTACAGGTAGGATATGTGTGGCATGACTGACTGTCAGGCAGACAATGGGCTTCTTCAAATCAGTATCAGCACTAATTGCAATGTCTAGCAAATGATGGCAGGGCTTGCTCTGTGATGTGCTGTACTTACTGTGGTGTGTGTGGTCAGTACAGGTGACTAATGTTGCTCTGTTTATCCTGATTGTTTGCAGATCCACAGCCACAGGAGGAGACAGCTCCACGGACCAGGAGGAGCGGCAGAGCCAGACTGGGTCCACTGCAGGGGAGAGCGAGGGACCCAGTGGCACGGAGGGTGAGGGGAGCCACACTGAGGAGACCTCAGCTACGACCACCTCGGCTGGGGAAAACAGCTCTTCCAGTGAGGACTCCCTTGTGGAGGTGGGTGTCAGCAGACCAGAGTCAACGGTAATCAAGTCTGTCCCCGTCACCACCACCATCTCCACCCTCCCATCTGCTCCCATCCCACATGTCCATGGAGGCTCCCGTGTAGGGGAGCGTGTCTCCTTCATGCCAGGCACCGCACCCCCTGTCTCTGTCCCCCCTGCTGCCCTGAGTGTGGAGTCTGTGGACTTACTTAAGCAGATCCATGTAGGGCAGACATCAATGCTGAGTGTCCTCCATGCACACACGGGTCTTTTGACACAACTGGTGTCATTCATGGAGGGCATGTAATCTGGCATGTCTGCCCTACATCGGACCAATCAGTCCATGGCCTCCTCACTGACGGCAGCAGTGTCCCTCCTGCAACAGTCCCTCACCCCTCCTACCTCTGCCCCATCCACAATACCCAGCACCCTACCTGTCCCAAGCACACACACACCGGCATCGGCACGCACCAGCACAGACACAAGCAGCACACAGACACACAAGTCAAAATCCAGACGCACACGCACGCACAGTCAGGGGACTATTTCCTCACTCACAGGGGATGGGGCTCAGACACACACACAAGCATCCACGAGCACTGCGCAGTCCTCATATACCTCTCCATCCAAAACCCCTTCCCTTGCCTCACCTGCAACCCGCCCTCCCAGAAGCTCTTCCTCTGTGAGCTTGGCCTCTTCCCCACAGATACACCTGACACGAAGTCCAGGCGGAAGAGACGACCACCACACACAGAGGGGAGTGCCCCTCACACCCGGACACCCCCCCCCAGGCACAGGCAGACAGAGGACCCCATTCGAAAGTCCCCCCGGACCAGGAAGGGCAAGACCCCACCACCACCACCACGCATCTCCACCACACAGTCTCTCTCCTCCATCCCCCAGGCCACCACTGCACAGGTTCCACCGCCACACCCTGCCCCAGGTTCCCCCACACACCGATACCGCATCCCCAAACTGATTAGGCCCTCCCCCCTACCACTTGCTCTTCCACCCCCAAACCAGACGCTCTGCCTGTTTGTGCCACTGGTGTGGAGACCAGGTCCCCCCTCTGTCCTGCCCACCTCATCTGCCCCCCTTCCACTCCCTTGGAGTTATGCACTGCAGTGAAGTCCACAACCACCCCGTCTGACTCGGGCACTGCAGTGGGGACCCAGTCCACTCCATCTGACCAGCCCACTGCAGTGGTTGCAGCACCAACAACATCTGAGTTGTGCCCTACAGTGGTGCCGGCCCCCACTGAGTCAGACACCTCCACTGCAGTTGCCGGTGACACTCCTGCACCCACCACCCCTTCACTGCCTCCTTCTGGCATCCCCTGATCCTGTCCCTTCCGGTGCCTGGCCTGCCCCTTGTATGCCCCTCAGAGGGGGATGTCCCCTATCCGTACCAGTGCAGGCAAGCAATGGGTGACACGTTGTCACGTATCACCCTGTTGGGACTGTCTATTTGGACTGGCCATTGGCCTCAGTTTCTTTTGGACTTCAAATTATTAATTTAACTTTTGCTAAATAAAGCCTCTTTTTGTTTACTTGTGGTTTTTCTTTTGATGTACATGATGTAGATGAGTATCATCATGCATTTGCAGTTGTAATAGTGTTCAGATCATGAAAATGAAGTGTTGCTGTGATGGACTCCATGTGGTCCATGGGATATGTGTCCTAATGTAGTCTGGATCCATAGTATCCTTTGCTTCAGTCTGAGGGTGCAATGTTCAGCATTTGACACAGGGATGTACGTTTTGCTTTTGTAAATTAACATCTTTGGCTTACACTGATGCACATCTGGTGGGCTTACCACTGTTCAATGTTTCTATTTCCCTGACTGTGTGCCCATCTCCACTGGACATGCAGTTTAGCACATCAATGTTGAAGGACTCATCTGTGTATACAGTGCAACTTGCTTGACAGGTGTTTAGGGTGTATGCAGATGACTGACGTGACACTTCCGTACCCAGGCTGATGTGAGCAGAGCCTTCAGTGTGTTGTAGTTGTTGACTCACTGACCGAGTGTTCTGCTGACATGTTTGAGTCGTGCACAGACAAGGTTTGGCACAGCGGACCTTCCACAGGAGTGGAGTGCCCTCATGGCAGTGTGTAATCCCGTGACATTCCCTGGGCCCGTGTTGTGTGTTGTGTGAGCATGTCTGTGTGTGTTCCCTTCCCTTTTCCTACACAGGCTGTGTCCCTAGGGATGTTCTTGTTTGTGATGCTTGCTGAGTTGTCCTGTGTTCATCCAGCATCTTGGACCTGTTTTCTCCGGGATGTGGGTGCATGGCAAACTAATGTTCATCAGGTTGTCATCCCTAGTTGTCTCTGTTGTCAGGGCTGGGGATGTGGGCAAACGCAGATGGGACACAGTCAGGATTCCCCTTGGCACTTGTTGGTTACACAAGTCATGTAATTTACAGTTTGTGGTAGCTTTCAGTGATTGTGACACATTGTGTGTGACTGCTGCCACTCCTCAGGGTCAGAGCTGCAATGTTGGAAGTTGTCTATGTGTGTTCTTTGTGTGTCACCTTGGCTTCTTCATTGGTGTGTGACTGTGGCCGGGATCCCATTGATTGTGGTGGATTTCACGTCATGCCCATGTACGGCGTACTGTGCAGTGTGTCAGACATGCACGAGTCTTGTTGACTGGCCAAGTGTGATAGGTTTCGCACCTTAGTTCCCACCACCCCCCCTGGGATTGTCATGGGTGCATGTGCAATGTCACCAGTCCATGTGAGCTTCACTGCTGCACATTGGTGGAGGTCAAGGTGTGTGGTGTTGAGTGTGTGCAAATGTGAGTTGTTGCACGGCTAGACCCCTACCTCCATATTGGCCTTGGCTGACAGGCCGTGCTGATTGATTTGTGCTTGTGTAGGTGTGATGGTAGTTAGTTGCTCAGGACACATGGCTGTGGTTCACTGTGTGAACTACATCTACCTTTGTCATCACAGTGGTATTATCATGCAGGCTAGTGTCACCACTATGTGGTGTCCCTGGGAGTTGTGCTGTGGTGGGACTGTCTCTTGCTGTGTTAGTTGCTGTTCCTACAAGCTTGTGTGACATGTGTAATTTGGGCTCCCTCTCATCTAACAATGCCTGATTGCCCACATAGGGGAATCCGGTCCATGAGTTACTTTTGTGTGGCACTGTACACACATCTGTGTAATTGGGATTCAGGCCTCCTCATGTGTTGTGTGGTTGCCTGGGGACACTGGCACACCCCCCCATCACCTGTTGTGTTTGATATGCAGTGTGAGGCTGCCTGTTTGTGTTTGTGCATCTGCACCACTGCATTGGCATATCTTTAGTGTGCCATTGGCTGTATGTTGTTTGGTGGATTTCCCCTGCTGTCTCTGGGACTCCTAGGTCATCAGTCAGCACAATAATCATGGTTTGTATGTCCCATTGCTGCCATGGTATGGTATTTGTTCACCTCACATCTACAGTCTCCACAGGATATCTACATTTGTGTGTCCATTGTTGCAGATATGTGAGTCTGCATTATGATGGTCACTTCTGTCATTGTGTAATTGATAAATGTTGACAATGTCAGCCCCCATGGGTGATGTTTGTCTGCACATGGCCAAAGGTATGTCTTATTTGCACTGCACTGTTTGCCTCACCCAATCTATGTTGCTATGGGACACAAGCACTACTTTGCCACTGATGTGTTTGTTGTTGTGTGAGCAGGAATCATCCATGCTGTTTGGCAGTTGCAGCTTTTTCCATGACAACACTTACCTTTTGGTCACTGTGATGATGGGGGTTTAGGCCCCATTGCCACAGTGTTCAAAATGTGCTTCAGCTATGGACCCCACACTTACATTTTGGTCACTGTGATGATGGGGCTTTAGGCCCCATTGCCACAATGTTCAAAATGTGCTTTAGCTATGGTCCCCACACTTACATTTTGGTCACTGTGATGATGGGGGTTTAGGCCCCATTGCCACAATGTTCAAAATGTGCTTCAGCTATGGACCCCACACTTACATTTTGGTCACTGTGATGATGAGGGTTTAGGCCCCATTGCCACAATGTTCAAAATGTGCTTCAGCTACGGACCCCACATTTACATTTTGGTCACTGTGATGATGGGGGTTTAGGCCCCATTGTCACAATGTTCAAAATGTGCTTCAGCTATGGACCCAACACTTACATTTTGGTCACTGTGATGATGGGGGTTTAGGCCCCATTGCCACAATGTTCAAAATGTGCTTCAGCTATGGACCCCACACTTACATCTTGGTCACTGTGATGATGGGAGTTTAGGCCCCATTGCCACAGTGGTCATGGTCTGCTTGCATTGTGGAGGCCACACACACATTTATGTGTGACACATGTGATAGGGGGTCACATTGTATGATCATTGTCATGTTCAGTGTTGTAGGCATTTGACACAGACTACACATGCTTGTCATGATGTTGGGGTGATGTCTTTTTCTGACATTCCTTATGTTGGAGTATGCTGGTTGTGTCATTCATTACCCCTCCTATGAGTGGGGATGGTAGTAGTGACAGGCATCCAGGCCCCCCTGAGTAGGGGTGGTGGTAGTGGTAGGTATCCAGACCCCCCTGAGTAGCGGTGGTGGTAGTGGTAGGCATCCATCCCCTTATGAGTGGGGATGGTAGTAGTGACAGGCATCCAGGCCCGTATGAGTAGGGTTGGTGGGAGTGGTGGGCATCCAGGCCCCCCTGAGTAGGGGTGGTGGTAGTGGTGGGCATCAATACCCCTATGAGTGGGGATGGTAGTAGTGACAGGCATCCAGGCCCCCATGAGTAGGGGTGGTGGTAGTGGTAGGCATCCATCCCCCTATGAGTGGGGATGGTAGTAGTGACAGGCATCCAGGCCCCCTGAGTAGGGGTGGTGGTAGTGGTAGGGATCCAGGCCCCCCTGAGTAGGGGTGGTGGTAGTGGTGGGCATCAATCCCCCTATAAGTGGGGACGGTAGTAGTGACAGGCATCCAGGCCCCCTGAGTAGGGGTGGTGGTAGTGGTAGGCATCCAGGCCCCCTGAGTAGGGGTGGTGGTAGTGGTAGGCATCCATCCCCCTATGAGTGGGGATGGTAGTAGTGACAGGCATCCAGGCCCCCATGAGTAGGGGTGGTGGTAGTGGTGGGCATCCAGGCCCCCCTGAGTAGGGGTGGTGGTAGTGGTAGGCATCCAGGCACCCCTGAGTAGGGGTGGTGGTAGTGGTAGGCAACCATCCCCCTATGAGTGGGGATGGTAGTAGTGACAGGCATCCAGGCCCCCATGAGTAGGGGTGGTGGTAGTGGTGGGCATCCAGGCCCCCCTGAGTAGGGGTGGTGGTAGTGGTAGGCATCCATCCCCCTATGAGTAGGGATGGTAGTAGTGACAGGCATCCAGGCCCCCTGAGTAGGGGTGGTGGTAGTGGTAGGCATCCAGGCCCCCTGAGTAGGGGTGGTGGTAGTGGTGGGCATCAATCCCCCTATGAGTGGGGATGGTAGTAGTGACAGGCATCCAGGCCCCCATGAGTAGGGGTGGTGGTAGTGGTAGGCATCCACACCCCCCCTATGAGTGGGGATGGTAGTAGTGACAGGCATCCAGGCCTCCCTGAGTAGGGGTGGTGGTAGTGGTAGGCATCCATCCCCCTATGAGTGGGGATGGTAGTAGTGACAGGCATCCAGGCCCCCTGAGTAGGGGTGGTGGTAGTGGTAGGCATCCATCCCCTATGAGTGGGGATGGTAGTAGTGACAGGCATCCAGGCCCCCCTGAGTAGGGGTGGTGGTAGTGGTGGGCATCCAGGCCCCCATGAGTAGGGGTGGTGGTGGTGGTAGGCATCCAGGCCCCCATGAGTAGGGGTGGTGGTAGTGGTAGGCATCCATCCCCCTATGAGTGGGGATGGTAGTAGTGACAGGCATTCAGGCCCCCTGAGTAGAGGTGGTGGTAGTGGTAGGCATCCAGGCCCCCTGAGTAGGGGTGGTGGTAGTGGTGGGCATCAATCCCCCTATGAGTGGGGATGGTAGTAGTGACAGGCATCCAGGCCCCCTGAGTAGGGGTGGTGGTAGTGGTAGGCATCCAGGCCCCCTGAGTAGGGGTGGTGGTAGTGGTAGGCATCCATCCCCTATGAGTGGGGATGGTAGTAGTGACAGGCATCCAGGCCCCCCTGAGTAGGGGTGGTGGTAGTGGTAGGCATCCAGGCCCCCCTGAGTAGGAGTGGTGGTAGTGGTGGGCATCCAGGCCCCCACGAGTAGGTGTGGTGGTAGTGGTAGGCATCCAGGCCCCCATGAGTGGGGGTGGTGGTAGTGGTAGGCATCAGGCCCCTATGGGTGTGTATGGCATTGGTGATAGCCATCCTGCCCCTATTGTTCTGCTGTTGCTAGTGTACGTCATTTCTGCATCCATATGTGTGTGTGACATATGTAGGGTACGTGTCGTTTGTTTGTGTTGTGGGTGTTTGACTTACCGTTTGCGCCGCACGCATCCGAACCGGTCCCGGTAATAGATGTAGAGTATTGGTAGGACCTGCGCGATGGGATTCATGGTTGGTTCGTCTCATTCGTGTTTCTCGTGGCTTCGACTCATACTCGTCGCTGGCTTGTTTGTCTCGTCACCGTGGATCATCTTGTGGCGCGAATCGGAGCTTATGTGCAGCTCTCCCGGATGCTCTGACGTGCCGGATGTAGCGACGGGTTCGGCGCGTACGGAATGCGCATCGTACTAGTCCGGCCGGAAGTTGCTGTGTATTTGCTTCCGTGCGACTCGATTCGGCGTTTACGGATCCGGCTCGGGCGGGGAACAGGAGCTGGAATGGGTAAGTACGGCTCGCTCGGAATCTGTGCTGTTATGCGCATCGTACTTGCTCGTTCGGACGACTGTTCGAATCGGTCGGGAAACACGCATTCAGCTTGGTTTTTTTCCGGACAAATAGTGTTAGGTGCTGTTCCGGACGAAATCGGAATCGACCCCTTGGTCTCCTGAAGAGCAGCTTTCGCTGCCTGGACAAGACAGGAGGGGCCCTCCCATATGCCCCTGCACAGGTGTGCAAGATTGTCATCGTCTGGTGCATGCTACACAACCTGGCAGTGCGGAAGGAGTTGCCTCTCATCCTGGATGACGATGACCAACATCCGCCACCTGTGGAGGATCATGGCCTGGGCCACAATGCCAGTGATGATGAGGGGGATGTCTGCACACAGCTCATCACCAACTTCTTCAGCTGAATGTGAGTATACAGAGTTGGTATGTCAATGATTTGAGTTTGCATGATATGTGTTGATGGTGCTCTGTTGCTGTTTGAGTGTGGCCATGTGCTACTTGACTGTATGCGTGCTGCGATGTGTCCTTACAGGTAGTCTGTACTCCCCAACAGTGTTGACATGCTAACTTGGTTTTGTGTAGGTATCTTGTGACATGTATTGGGCATGAGTATTGCAGTTCTGTCCTGTTCTTCAGTGCCTTTGACTGTGTGTCATGCCTGTCCTTCACAGGGTACTTTCAGAGTTGTTTGGTCAACTGTGATCCCCCGACACCATGATTCAACTTCCAGGGTGGAAGCAGTCGTTTCCCTGCAGGTGATGTGCCACACACCCCTGGACTTTATTTCCTCTACACTTGGTGACTGTGTGGCCACTGCCACGTGGGATTACCTTGCATCTGTAGTGGAAACAATATGTTGCAAATGTGTAATAAACCTGTGCTTCACTTTGGGATGTGCGTTGTCTGTGGTCACACATCTGACTGACATTTGCTTACTTCACCTGTGGGCTAGTTAACACAGACTCTGAATAGGTGTGGTGTCTGTGCATTCCACTGTATTTCCTGGCAACATCAGTGTAGGCGATGAGTCAGATGACCCTGGTGTGTATGTATTGTGTAGCCCTAGTGGTGTGTCTCCCTCATATGTGTCACGTCGCCATGACTCACATGACGGTGTTGAACTTGCTGTAGCAGTTAGCATGCACAGTGTCATTTAGCAGATCATCATCTCCATGACAAAAACAACGTTGGAATCACAACAGAGGCAAGTATGATGTATTAGTGAGTTTATTTACATACATGTGTGAGGATAGTGCACAGGATGGTGGGTGCTGTACATTGGGATTGGAATCCAAAGTTCCCAGATGAGTTGAAAGTGTTGGTAGCAGAAATGTCCTGAGTAAAGTCCACAGTCATCTGATACATTGGTCCAACTTGAACTCCCCATGTCATGTGGGAGAGTTGGGTTGCATTCGACAGGGTGAACAGATTGCACACAAAGGGGAATTTCCAGAACAGGTGTTGGGTTCCTGGGGGATGTACATGGCCATCAGCCTCTCAGTTTTCCTTCCTCGGACGACCCCTCTTCTTTCGGGGGGGACCCTCAAGTGCAGGCCGCTGCGGTGCAGAGGACTCTCCACCAGAGTCATCCTCACTCCCTGTGGCAGTTGCAGTTGTAGCGGCAGCAGATGTTGTGGGCACACAGGGAGGTGTGGCCATGTTGGTGCTAATCTAGCGGAGGCATGTCAATATGTCCCTCTGCACCGCTGTCAGTTCTTCCAATGTGTCCCACTTGGACTCCATGCGAGACATGTGTGTCTCCACACGGGACATGTGGGAGTCCAAGCGGGCATGATGGGCAGCCTGCTGCTGTTGAATGTCCTTGAGGATCCCCACCACCTGGCTGACCTCTCCGGTGCTATTCTGGTACGCATCAGCAATGCGTACCAGTTGTGGGTCATCATGCAGTCCAGACCCTCTGCAAACAGCGACCTCTGCCTACCACCCCTCCCACCACCCCAGGCCACACGTGCGGGACCTGCGGTGGCACGCACAGGTGAGCCTAGGCCCCCTTGGGGGTTGGTACTGGGGTTGTTGTCCGTTGCTTCACGGTGGGCCGGGGTCCCTGTGCGGTTGTCATTGAGTGTCCTTGGTCTGTCCGAGTCGGCGGGGGTGGTCTGTGTGTTGGCAGATGTTAGAGGAGTGGGTGCAGGGGGTGCAGATGGTGGTCCTGCTGGTGCTGCATGATGACTCACACCGGAGGGGCCAGGTAGGTCTTCGCCATCCGAGGAGGGCAGAGGCTGTTCCACACCAGAGAGCTCAGGGGCCCCCGGAGCCTTGGACAGGGACTCCTCATCATCTGCTGCTGTGTCCCCATCATCACCTGTTTTTGGAAGAGACACACAATGTATGTTATGTTTCTACAGGCATCAATGGTTCAAACATCTGACAGTTGTGACTGTACCTCTGGATGCGGGCCTGTACATTGCATTGTCCTAAGTTGTCACAGTCAGAGGTTGATATTGTTGTAGCACATTGTCCTGCCAACCTGAAGCATTTCAATGTGAATGTTGAGGTGTGTGCATGACCAGCATTAGTGGTATTTGGTTGACATCCGGCCCTCCTTCTCCCCCCAGCCCAGTTATCCCACCATGAAGCATGCCACCGTTGCAGTGGGTGCAGGTTAACTCTCAGGATGTCAGTCAGTGGTGTCCTGCTGTTGGTTGGTGCCCAGTTCCCAGCAGGGCCTGGTACTCCCCACAACAGAGCACCATTGTCAGACATCTTTGAAGTGGCTTTTCACTCCCTGTGAGATGTGCATGCTTCAGTTTGAGCTTGCTGGGCCATGTGGGTGGGGGATGTTGAGCTGTGATTACCACTCCCATCATGCTATTGCCTACACCCCCCTTCCCAGCATGCCCATACTTCCTTCCTTTTGAGTGGACTTCACTGTGTGTGAGTGTGACAGCAATGGCAAGATGGCTGACAGTGTGGTCCTATTGTTTGTTGGTGCCCAGTTCCCAGCAGGGCCTTGTACTCCCCACAGCTGAGGCCAGTGTCAGACATCTTAGAAGTGGCTTTTCACTCCCTGTGAGGTGTGCATGCTTCATTGTGAGCTTGCTGGGCCATGTGGGTGGGGGATGTTGAGCTGTGACTACCACTCCCATCATGCTATTGCCTACAACCCCCTTCCCAGCATGCCCATACTTCCTTCCTTTTGAGTGGACTTCACTGTGTGTGAGTGTGACAGCAATGGCAAGATGGCTGACAGTGTGGTCTTGTTGTTTGTTGGTGCCCAGTTCCCAGCAGGGCCTTGTTCTCCCCACAGCTGAGGCCAGTGTCAGACATCTTAGAAGTGGCTTTTCACTCCCTGTGAGGTGTGCATGCTTCAGTGTGAGCTTGCTGGGCCATGTGGGTGGGGGATGTTGAGCTGTGACTACCACTCCCATCATGCTATTGCCTACACCCCCCTTCCCAGCATGCCCATACTTCCTTCCTTTTGAGTGGACTTCACTGTGTGTGAGTGTGACAGCAATGGCAAGATGTCTGACAGTGTGGTCCTGTTGTTTGTTGGTGCCCAGTTCCCAGCAGGGCCTTGTGCTCCCCACAGCTGAGGCCAGTGTCAGACATCTTTGAGGTGGCTTTTCACTCCCTGTGAGGTGTGCATGCTTCAGTGTGAGCTTGCTGGGCCATGTGGGTGGGGGATGTTGAGCTGTGACTTCCACTCCCATCATGCTATTGCCTACACCCCCCTTCCCAGCTTGCCCATACTTCCTTCCTTTTGACTCTGCTTCCCTGTGGGGTAGTGTGCCTGTGCTGACAGGATGGCTGACAGTGTTGTCCTGGCGTTAGTTTGGCTACAAGTCCCAAAAGTGTCCCTGTGCTTCACACAGTATAACCCAGGGTGGTGGTTCTTTGTGGGATATTTAATTAGAGTGTGAGGCAATGCATTCTCCCAGGTGAGTTGTGTGGAGTTTGTGTTAAGGGGGTGTGTGAGAAAAGCTGCTGGTGACTATGGTCAGAGCTGTCAGTCCTCCTTCCCACCCAGCCAGATATCCCACCATGGAACGTGCTTCCATTGCAGGGAGTGCAAGTTGGCTTTCAGGATGTCAGTCAGTGGTGTCCTGCTGTTGGTTGGTGCACAGTTCCCAGCAGGGCCTTGTGCTCCCCACAGCAGTACACAGTGTCAGCCATCTTGTCAGTTCTTTTCCACTCCCTGTGATGTGAGCATGGTTCAGAGTGGTGTTGATGGGCCAATTGTGAGGGTGACCAATATCTGTGACTACAACTCCCATCATGCTATTGGCTACACTCACTTCACCAGCATACACACAATTCCTTCCTTTCAGTGAGCTTCCCTGTGAGGTGGTGTTCTAGTGGTGGCAAAATGTCTGACAGTGTTTGTTGGTTAGATTTGTGCCACTGCCTTGCTCTATTTGTTGTTACGTTAGTACATGTCATGACACAGTTACATATCACTATGAGATGGCAGGTATTGTGTTTGTCTGACTAACATACACATCTTGGGATGATTATGTTTTGGTTACTGTGGCTTAGCTAACAGTGCATGGTTTCACTATCCCCTTGACAGTGATGTGTGTGTAGTGTCACACAATATTGGGTATATTGGTTGTGTACTCACCAGGCTCTGGGATGTTTGATAGTCCATGTGCGATCTCTGGTGGTAGGATGGCCCGTACCTTTTCCTCCCAGGGCCTGAGGTATACTGGTTTGGCAGGAGGGCCACTGCCGGTGCGATGACTCAAGGCGTAATCCTTCTTGAGTAGGGCCTTGACTAACCCTGGGCGAAGTGCTACGCTACGCTCGCGTAGTTTGCGAAGTTTGCGCTACTTCGCACAACGCGAATTGCACGTAGCACAGTGCAAACACGCGTAGCATAGCGTAGCGTAGTGCCGCGGTCATTTTTTGCTTGCTCGCGGTCCTCAACGTCAAGTTGGCGACCGCGAGCAAGCAAAATGACATCCCGGCGAGACTTTTCCTCGTTCGCGATCAGCAACATCAAGTTGCCGATCGCGAGCGTGGAAAATAAACCTCCCGGCGAGATTCTCAACGCGGGGAGGTCAGGTTTCTCATTGCGAGTGGTCGCGTATGCTCGCGACCGCTCGCGATGAGAAACTACCAGTCCGCGTTGAGAAAGCTGCCGCTCGAGTAAAAATCTACTCGAGCGGCAGTAAAAGACAGCTCGCACTGTGCAAGTTGCCGTTTTCAATGATTGCACAGTGCGGACAAGACATCCGGCACTGTGCAATCATTGCGAACAGTGCGCTACGCAGTTCGCGTAGTGCTACGCGAAGCTTGCGTAGTGCGAACTGCACTTTGCGTAGCTTCGCGAAGCATTACTTCGCGAACTACGCCCAGCCTTAGCCTTGACCCTCCTGCGCACATCATACCACCTGTTCTGGATGTCTTCCTTTGTGCGCAAACATGGTGATTGTGCGTTCACCCTGTCGACGATCCTCTCCCACATCTTGGTTTTCTGCAACATGGGGGTCTGTTGGACCAATGTACCAAACAACTGTGGCTCTACCCTGAGGATTTCATCTACCAGGACTTCCAATTCACTGTCTAGGAACTTTGGATTCTTCTTTGGGGGCATGGTGATGAATGGTGGTGGGGATTGATGTGTGTGTGTGTGTGCAAGTGAGGGGGGTGAGTGTAGGTTTTGCTGGGTGTATGTGAGGGTGCTATTTGGGAGGTACTAATGGTGTGTGGCTTGTGTGATGGATGAGTTGTGGGTGTGTCTGTGGTTGTTGTCTGATGGTGTTCTGTGCTGGCAGGTCATTTGAATTTGCAAAGGATCATGGTAGGGATTTGTGGCCTTTATATGGGTGGAGTTGTGGGTGTGTTTTTGTTCCATGTTTTTTTCCCCGTGTATTTATTGACTTTGTCATTGCTTGTTTGGCCCTTTTTTTTGTATTTTTTCCTTTGTAGTTTTTAGGCATGTGGGAGACGTTCTTCTGACCGAGTAGGACGCTGCAGTTGGCTTGTGCGAGCTTCTCCGAGTCTTTCAAGCTGTGTTTCTGCTGTGTTTCATGTGCGGCGTACGCGTCGGTCGCGGAGTATTGGGTTGCTTCGGCTCCCTGTTTTGTATGCGTGTCGGTCGTACGGCTTGAGCTCCGTGCGACTCGGTCTGGTTTTACACGCATTGCATCGTACTGCGCGGGTCGGAGTTCGCGGGTACGTTTCTGTCGGGTTCATTCCTGGTGCGTGTCGGTCGGTTCGATTCGCGTGGTTTTCTGGCCGGATAGCTGGTTTCCGTGCGGTTCGGTCGTTCGACTTGTGTTCCGTACGAATCGGTCGTAATTCACATGCATTGCATCGTACTACGCGGATCGGGCAGCGCCGGTACGTGTCAGTCAGACTAAATTCCCGTACCGAGTCGGTCGGTACGTTTTCCGGCCTGAATCGGAATCGGCCCCTAAGTTTCGTTCCCTTTGTGACTATAAGCTATCTTAATCATTTGATTCATTATTTGATTACACATGCTAATTATTTGATTTATTATTTTGATTGTACATAATCTTTTGTTTTTTGTGTATTTGTTGTACATTATGTGGTGATGTCGTATTGTTGGTTGTCATTAATGACAGTATTTCATGTATTATTAATTTGATGATTGAGTCTTTGTGACTTTTTTGTATAGAAAGTTGCTAATATTTGTGTGTGTCTTTTTGTTTGCAACTGAATGAATATTTGAAAAAACAAAAGGAATTTTGATAAGTAAAAAGAAAATAAAAAACTTGGTCAAATAAAATAATTATCTTTGACCTCCACCGTAAATCATAAGTGTATTTAATGATACAAGGTCCAGGTAAAACCCCCTTTTTTTCCTATTACTTGGCCATACCTGCACTTTGTCCACTTGGGCCTAACTACTTTGTGTTGATAAATCAGGCAATTTAAAGCATGAACCATCAACAAATAATTCTCCACCTGGAAAGGACATCGGAACATTACTCACATCCTCCCTCCCTTTGGTTTCCTCATCTGACATTAGTGAACAATCATGCAAGACTGTAATGCCATCCACAGGGAGGGGAATCAAGGTAGCAGGGTGGAGGGTATTGCATCTCTGAATGACAATGTTAGAAGCAAGCAGAGTAAGCTCATAATGAGAGCTGGGCGTTGTTCAAATGTTGGGTCTGTGTTTTATTCAGGAGAATATCCACAGTATGGGCAACAAAAAGAGTTGATGAGTGACCCACCACAATACTTTCAGCTTGTTATAAAGAGAGGGCAGCCTCCACTTCCCCTCTAAGGCATTTAGGCAATCCTTTGGCTCCTGTATCCAGTGTGGCGGAAAAAAGGCACAAGCTCTATTCTTCACTCCGTATTGTTGAGTTAGTACAGAAAGAGTGCAGCCTTGTTGTTCATGGACAAATAGAGCAATGGGCTCAGAATAGTCTGGGGTACCTAGAGTAGGAGAGTTGCAAAGCACATTCTGAAAAGGATCAAAGCTAACTTGGTGTATGTCATTCCATCGGAGGAGGACTGGAGTATTTTCAGTAGAGAGAGAAAGCAGTGGTTTAGCAAGAAGGGAACATTTTGGGATCCATTCTCCGCAGAAAGAGGTCATACCAAGGAATCCTCCTACCTCTTGCTGAGTAGTGGGAACAGGATTGGCCAAAATGGTATCAATGTGCTGAGGGTACAATTCCCAACCTCCTTTCGACAAGAGGTGGCCTAAGTAGGAAATCTCTTGTTCACAAAATTGTAATTTGGGAAGGGATACTTTGTGACCTTTGCAAGAAAATTCAGGAGAGAAATAGTGTCAGACACACAGCCCTCTCTAGTATCAGAGGCAATCAATAAGCCTTCAATATATTGCAATAAGACAGTACAGGAAGAGGGAGAAAAGGCATCCAACTGTGTCTTTAAAATCTGACTGGAAATGGTTGGGCTTTCTGGGCTTTCTGTGTACCCCTGAGAAGCGAGACAGAAAGTAAATGATCTACCACCAATATTGAAACTAAACAGGAACAGGCTATCTGGATGTATTGGTACACTAAAAAATGCAGTACAACACTGTAAAGAATTGTGCAGTTGGAGGGATCATAGTACAAATAGAATTCATATCTGGAAATTGTTAAACTACTATTTTGTTAATGGCATGCAAATCAATATCAAAACAACACTGTGGCAGTTCAGAAACACCAGTTCTTTTCAGAAGAACAGGACTATTGTACGGGCTCTCTGATATTTTGGGCACAATATCCTTATCCAATAACTCTGAAACAACCTCTTGCAGGCCTAAAAGACCTTCTTGGGATATTTTTTACTGGGGAATACGAGGCAATTTGGCATTTGGCTTGAACAAAATAGTGACAGAATCAACTTGCATGTGTCCTACATCATTTTTACCAACTTCCCATACGGTAGAATCAACAGAAACGAGTTCCAGGACAAGTGAGATAGACACTGTCAGGGGAACAGTAAACATTAGCATGCCAGCTTTGTAAGTAAATCCATGCCTAATAAATTTAGAGCACACTAATTCGTTAGTACAAAGGAAGAAGGGCATGTTAGAGGGCCAATAGTAAATTTTAAAGGATCAAGAAATGGGCTAGAAATCAGGGTTTTTGAAAACCCCACAGAAGTATTCATTTTCCCCACGAGAGGTACCCCAGGTTTGAGATCAAATGATATAGAGGTGCTGGACGTCCCTGTGTCCAATAGAAAACAAGTTTGTTTTCCCTCATCACATGCATCTACATAGGGACCTGAAGGCTCCACTGAAATAGGAACACAATCCATGCTCTCTCTTGGGCAGCCCTATTTTGCATGAGGAGAGTCATAATCATCATCTTCGTAATGTTCTCTTGAAGAGTAATTCAATGTAGGTCTGTCAAAGTGGTATTGGAGTTTGTCAAAATACAATTCTTGTGAGACTGAATTTTTTGTTGTTGTAGTGGTGGAGCAGAGCATCCTCTGTCTCGGCCTCGGAATCGGGATCTACTCCTACCCCTTGGTATTTGTGGGCACTCATGAATCCAGTGATCTGGTGCATGACAATAATGACATCCTTCATCTTGAACATTTGGGGCCAAGAGGTAGAAGGAGCAGAAACTCCTTGAGAGTTACCTCTAAAGGCTGCTCTTCCACTTCCCCCTTGAAAATGCGAGGCACGACCCCTGTCAGGAAATGCTTATTGCATTAAAGCTTTCACCTTCACATCCTTTATCTTTTAATCCTTTGTTGCCTGTTCGTGCCTATTTTTCTATTATCTTGCCATCATAAATATTTGAGCAGAAGTCTGCACAGGCCATGTTGACTCATAAGTCTGAATATCAATTTTAAGATGAGGCAACAAACCATCAACATAATGCAAACAAAAAGCCTTCTGCCCCTCTGTATTGGTGAGGTCCATTCCACTGTAAGAAGTGAATGTATTTTCCATCCATTTAAAATATTTCTCAACTGATTCACCTTCTTCTTGTTTACGAGAGGTTAGTTTATCCCAATTTACCTGTTTGTGAGGCACAATCTGTTGCATTCTTTTTATGATATTATCAGACAGTGCCCATATATTCGCATGCAATACTCCAGTATTGGCTTCACGATAGTTAGTAATATTAGCATCTTCAGGAGCTGCCCACAGAATGGGTGGGGCTGCACTATCCTGTGGCAACATTGCCGCCATATATCAGGAGGTAGGATGCAGGAAAATATTTGATCTAAATCAGAAAGAGTTAATTGTCCTATTTTTAACATTATTACAGTCTGTGTATACCATTGTTAGGGGTTTTGACGAATATCTGGAAAGTCTTTAGTGAATGAGAGTAATTCCATTCTGCTCCAAGGGACATGAACATGATGGGTAGGTGGTTTGCATCAAATCCGGGGACTTCTCTCATTGGGGCTTGGAATTTGGGGGTGGAAGGGAACAAGACAAACCATTCTATGAAAACGGTGAGAGCCTTAGAGCACTCGGATCTGGTCAAAGAATAAATATCTGCACCTTTATCTATGTCATACAAATGTGGTGGAAGTCCAGCCAGGGTTGCTGCAGAGTCTGCATTTTTATCAGCATGAGAGTCAACATATTTTGTGTGGAATAATTCGGCCAATTCTTCAATAATACATTTTTGCACAGGTTGTGATTCTTTGCCTAGAATGTTTCGAGCCGCCTTAAGAACTTCAGAGCCTTCCTCTGCCCAGTTCTGTACTAAATAACACATAACCATATCCATTTTTGCGTCCTTTGGAACTGTGCTTTGAAGCACTTTGGTTGAGAAAGCATCTTCTTTGTGAACATATGTAAATAGATAGGGAAGGGAACCTCTGTGAGGCAAGGGGTCCCCTTTCCATGTTGAATGTGTAAGTGCTCGTGTGAGATGAGGATGGAACTCTGTATGAGGAGTGAAGACGATAGGGGAGGTCAGGAGCTTGAGCGTGAATTGAGGTCACCAAAGTGTGATTAACAGGACGTCCGAGGGATGAAGAAAGAGCTGCAGTGCGACCTGAAAGTGGAGAGGCGGGGGTAGTGGAGGAAGTGGAAAGGGTTGCTCCCAGAATAACAACTGCTGAGGTATTGGGCCCACAGGTAGAGCACTAGTGGCAACTTTGCCTGATCTGTGGGTCCTGCCCCTGCCCCGTATCCTGCATGATGGGGAGACGGTCTTCACCTTAATATTTCCTTTAATAGAGGGTCTTCATTTTCATCATATTCCAAACAAGCAGTGGCAAATTACTTAGGTTTATACATTAAATACGCCTTCTGTTTCTGCATGTCCATTGGTCTGTTCTCCTGCTCAAACCCTTTGAGCCATTTCCTACTATCTTTCTCAAGTGCCCTTTCCATTATTGTTTTTTTAGGTCTCGCGCCTAGCGTTGTAGTGCGCAGCCCTGCTCGCGCAGTGCGAGACCTCTTGTATGGGGTTTTGGAACTGACCTAGGAATCGCACACGCGTGTGCGATTCGTTTTTCCCCCGGCTATTGGGCTTTGCGTGCGTCTTTATAAGAAAGACAGCACGCAATTGGGCAAAGGCGGGCGCATGTCCTGCCTTTGCCGCGCCCATTCCCACCGGTGTCTAGCACGCGCAGCAGCGCGCGTTCGCCTCGCTGCCGCGCTCCCTCCCCCACCGCTCCTCTGTGGTGCGCGCGCACCACTGGTTTCGATTCCCGCGTTCGGCTAGGTTTCGATTCCGTGCTTCTTGTGCTTTTTTTTCTCTTTTTGCTATATTTCACCAGTTTTACAATTCACGATGCTGACAGATTTTTAAAAAAGTATTCAAAGATGCAAAACCTCTAATTTTGCAACTTCGAACACCCTAGACTGAACATCACATTAAAATATATTAGAACCTAAAATAATTCATAAACCGGTAGGATAGGTCGCATGTGTCATCAGCATCTTATTTCTAACGCGTATAAGTTTTGACCGAAGCACCTAACAGACATTAATAATATATACGTACATTAAATAATAAAACATAACAACATATCAGATTTGGGGAGGGAGGGTCGAAGTGCATTCGAAAGTTCCACCCGTGGTTCACTACAACTGATGCATTTCTAAAAATAACAGAGAGGGCCTTGCTCAGTGAGCACAGCACTGCACTGACTGATCGGAGGGAGCTCTCGCCACTCCATTGCCCTCAGAAGAATCACCCAGTAATGCAGTCTCCACTTCATCACCGAACAAATGACCGTATGTGACAGTGTCTGCATGAATACCCCGCTAATCACAGGAGTGATTGTGTCTTGTTCTGCTGCAGGAGTCCGCCAGGCAGGCAGTCACATTATCAATGGCATCTCTGGGAAATCTATTGCCATTACCGGGAGAAAGAAGCGTGACAGTGTTTATGAATGAATGCAGTCTTTACACGGGGATTCATTTCTCAGAACACCAGAAGGTATTTCTTTAGCTCTTTAAAAAAAGATTGGACTTGTCATTTATAATAATTTAAGTTACTCTGCTAAAACACCAGGAATCATTTATTTCTTGGCATTGTTGCTCTGGAAATGCTGGAGACGCTGCTGGATCGACACGTTTGGTGGGAATGAGATACGAGTAATGACAAACATTTGCAATGCAATAGGTCTCGCATTTACGCGAGTTTAAGCTATTGGCATTGTAAATGACAATGCGTTTTATTTATGTTTCAAAAATCTAAATAAAACGCATTGTCATTTACAATGCCAATAGCTGAAACTCGAGTAATGTGAGACCTGTTGCATTACAAATGCTTGTTTTCTTTGACCTCACTTCCTCTTTCTGAATCGCTTACATCTTACAAATTTCTCCCATTCTCTCTATGCCTCCCACTGTAACAACCTCACCTTTTTTTCATCCAACTATGACATACATTCCTACAAATAATTTATTTTTTTCAAATCAAACATTCCCAATAGAGAGAACTGCAACTCTGTTCTCCGTGCAGTTTACAAGTGCCACTCTTTTAAAAACATCCCTGTGGATAGACCTTTCTTAACCATTACCTCCCAAGCTGGCGTTCCCTCCACATGCTGTTCTAAGCCTTCTTTCTTTTGTCCAGAATATATACATCTAAGGCCACAAAATTTAGCTTTGGTGCACAAATTACCCATTGTTATTAATCCTACTTATAACCTATTGCTTGCGATCACAAGAACACACTACATATCAAGATACTTGACAATAGTCTCTGCCATATAGATTGTCTCTCCTAAAAGACGTCTGTAACCATAAATCAGAAATATCACAAAGGCATAGTTCACTTAGCTTACCCTTCAGGCCCGGTTCTAGCGGGTGGGCCGGGTGGGCCAGGCCCACGCAAACATGAGCCTGGCCCACCCAAACATGAGCCTTGGCCCTGCCAACGATGCACAACGATAATAAAAAATGTACCGATAACTGTTGATCAGCGCGCACATCGCGCTGACGTCATTTCACAGAAACCTAAACTGAAATGAGCCTTTAGGCTCATTTCACTTTCACTTTCTACGTGCTCAGGGGGCTATCTCAGCCCCCTGAGCACGTAGAAAGACGGGAGAGGTATCATTGGAAAGGGGAGAATCCCCTTTCTAATGGTACCCCTCCCCAGTGGATTCCTGCTTGGGGATCACCCCAGGAGGGCGATCCCCAAGCAGGGATCCACCCACTAGACACCAGGGAGGGGGGAGCGGCCCCTTGGGCAAGGGCCTTTGCTCCCCCCAAAAAAATTGGCCATATTCAGTCTTTCTGCCCCCCCCCCCCGGGGGGCAGAAAGCCCACTTGACGCCAGGGATTTTTTTTGTTGGCATATATAATTAGGGTGGGGGCTGCCCAAAACGGGCATGCCAATGCCCCCACCCCCCCACAAAACTTACAATCTTTCTGCCCCCCCGGGAGGCAGATGGGAGCTGTAGCCCCCAATCTGCCCCTCCCAGGGGGGCAGAAAGCCCACTAGAATACAGGGATTTTTATTTTTTTATTCCTGTAGGGGTAGGGGCTGCCCAAAATGGGCATGACAATACACCCCCAGAGAAATTCCAGTCTTTCTACCCCCCCAGGAGGGCAGATGGGGGCAGTGGCCCCTGATCTGCCCCCCGGGGGCAGAAAGCCCACTAGGCGCCAGCGATTACGCTGGCTTTTTTTATGCGTGGGGGTGGGGGCTGCCCAAAATGGGCGTACCAATGCCCCCACCCCCACAAAAAATAGCCACAGTCTTTCTGCCCCCGTTGGGGGCTTATCGGGGCGAACCCCCCTCCCCCGATTCCCCCCCAGGGCTGCAGAAAGCCCACTAGGCACCGACTTTTTTTTAGCAATGTGCCTACCTGTGGATTTTTTGCCCTAGCGCAGCTGGCACATAGGGAAACCTAGCAAACCTGTACATTTTTTAAAACTAGACACCAAGGGGAATCCAGGATGGGGTGACTTGTCTGGCTCTCACAAGGTTCTGTTACCCAGAATCCCTTGTAAACCTCAAACTTTGTAAAAAAAAACACATTTTCCTCACAATTCTGTTGTGGGAAAGTTCTGGAATCTGCGTGGATCCACAAATTTCCTTCTACACAGTATTCCCCCAGGTCTCCCGATAAAATTGGTACCTCACTCGCGTGGGTGGGTCAAGTACCCGCGACAGGCAAGGGCCCAAAACCTAGTGAGGCGACATCAAAATTACCTATCACAAACCAACCTGGTTTTCAAGGGGGGTCCCATGAGTTTTTGGCCCCGGGCCCGGCGGCGGCCATCTAGGGAAACCTACCAAACCCATACATTTCTGAAAACTAGACACTCGGGGGATTATAGGGAGGTATGGCTTGCGTGGATCCCCCAACTTTTTCTTACCCGGAATCCCCATCAAACCTCAAATTTAGCTGATTGGGGCACTATGCAAAAAAAGGGTCAGTTTTCACTGTGAAAATGTGGTGTGCGGGGTGGGTGGAATGTTGTGGATCCATGCAAATTCCAGAACTTTCCACCACAGAAATGTTAGGAAAATTAGTTTTTTTTGACAAATTGTGAGGTTTGCAAGGGATTCTGGGTAACTGAACCTGGTGGGAGCCAGTCAAGTCGCCCCATCCTGGATTCCCCTGGGTGTGTAGTTTTCAAAAATGTATAGGTTTGCTAGGTTTCCCTAGGTGCCGCCAGAGCTAGGGTACAAAATCTACAGCTAGGCACTTTGCAAAAAAAGGGTCAGTTTTCACTGTGAAAATGTGGTGTGTCCACGTTGCGTTTTGGGCCGTTTCCTGTCACGGGCACTAAGCCTACCCACACAAGTGAGGTACCATTTTTCTCGGAAGACTTTGGGGAACGCGGGGAGGGTGGAATTTTGGGGATCCACGCAGATTCCAGAACTTTCCACCACAGAAATGTGAGGAAAATGTGTTTTTTTTGACAAATTGTGAGGTTTGCAAGGGATTCTGGGTAACAGAACCTGGTGAGAGCCAGTCAAGTCACCCCATCCTGGATTCCCCTGGATGTGTAGTTTTCAAAAATGTATAGGTTTGCTAGGTTTCCTAGGTGCCGGCAGAGCTAGGGTTCAAAATCTACAGCTAGGCACTTTGCAAAAAAAGGGTCAGTTTTCACTGTAAAAATAAAGTGTGTCCACGTTGCGTTTTGGACCGTTTCCTGTCACAGGCACTAGGCCTACCCACACAAGTGAGGTATCATTTTTATCGGGAGACTTAGTGTAACACAAAATTGTAGAGCAACTGTTATTACCTATTGACTTTCGATGCATTTCTGCCTTCCAAATGAAAGACAATGTGTAAAAAAGAAGTCATTTTGAAAAATGACCTATAAGTCTCATGCTAGTATGGGTACTCACAATTTCGGAAATGTGCAAATATCTACTGTTTCTAAACTCTATATTTTGTTCCAATTTCAGAAATACATAGGTGTCTTTCATACCGATTTTTCCATGTATATATTTACCCAAATTAATTACTATATACCCGGAACATAATGAAAAACCATTGCAAGATGCTGCTCAGTTATTGGCTCTGGGTTCGCTCGGATTCTTGGTGAACCTACAAGTCCTATATATCCCCACAACCAGAAAGGTCTAGCGGATATAACGGTATATTGCTTTCAAACAGCTGTTACAATTAAAAGAAGTTACAGGTGAAAACGTTGGCACAAATGGCTGTTTTTTTCAACTAATTTTCAATTTTTCCTATATTTAACTGTTAGTTTCTATAAAGAAACCCTGAAGGATCTACACAAATGACCCCTTGCTGAATTCAGAATTGTGTCTACTTTACTAAAATGTATACCTTTCCAGGATCCATTATTGCTTTCATACCCATTTCTACCATTAACTGGAAGAAGGTTGAAAGCATAAAAAATAGCAAGAATAGGCTATGTCCCAGAAAAATGCCAAAACTGTGTACAAAATGTTGGTTTTCTGACAAAAGTCTGCTTGTCCCTGAAAGCTGGGAAGATGGTGATTTCAGCACCACAACCCCTTTTTTGATACCATTTGTAGGGAAAAAACCAGACGCTTTCATCGGTAGCCCTTTTTCCTCATTTTAAAAAAAAACCCAAAAATTTAGCTGTATTTTGGCTAATTTCTGGGTCCCCTCGAGGCAAATCCACAAACCCTGGGTACCTTTAGAATCCCCATGATGTTGGAAAAAAAGGAAGCAAATTTGGCGTGGATACCTTATGGGCCTGATTCACAGAACTAACTTACGTGAAATACGTAAAGTTAGTGATTTTCGGTATTCACAGAATACACTTAGCAGTACTAACTTTATGTCCGCTCCCGGGCCGGAGATTCCGGCCCTGTGGCGAATTTCCGCCTCTGGGCCGGAATCTCCGCCTCGGGCCGGAATACCCTCATTTAGGCCGTTTGAGCATTGAAACGGCCTAAATGAGGGTATTCCGGTCCGAGGCGGAGATTCCGGCCCAGAGGCGGAGATTCCGGCCAAGAGGCGGAAATTCCGCCACAGGGCCGGAATCTCCGGCCCGGGAGCGGACATAAAGTTAGTACTGCTAAGTGTATTCTGTGAATACCGAAAATCACTAACTTTACGTATTTCACGTAAGTTAGTTCTGTGAATCAAGCCCTACGTGGTCAAAAATTTACAGGGGCCTAAGCGCGAACTACCCCAAATAGCCAAAAAAAGGCTTAGCACAGGGGGGGAAAAGGCCTAGCAGCGAAGGGGTTAATAAAAGGCATAAAAGACACTGTACATTATGTACATTCAGAGCCGAAACAACTAAATCACGATGCCTCATCAGAAGTAGTAAGTGCTATATAAATAAATTGCCATCCAGACGTGTCCTCATTACAGAAGTGCTCTCTCGATGAACGAAGGTTGTGAGTGAAGAATTTGAAGACCCGCAGGACGAGGGAGCGTCATGGCCAGAAGAGGCGCGAGATTTAAAACAAGCATTTGCAATGCAATAGGTCTTGCATTTGCTAGAGTTTGAGCTATTGGCATTGTAAATGACAATGCCTTTTATTTATGTGTTGGTTTTTAAAACATAAATAAAAGGCATTGTCATTTACAATGCCAACAGCTTAAACTCTCGCAAATGCGAGATCTATTGCATTGCAAATGCGTGTTTATTTAATTAGCAGTCGGGTCATTAGGGCAACTGTGGAACATACTTTAAAGTGCTTGCTAATTATATTTACTGCTATATTCAATGTTTCAAGTTTGGAGGTGATTTTACTAATGTTTTTTACCGGGAATACTGAAAGTGGAACCGGATGGCTTTGGCTGGGAAGGGGAGGAGCGAGGTGGGTCTGTAGTTCTTGAGGTCCGTTGGGTCTGCAGAGGGCTTCTTGAGTAGGGGCTTGACTTCTGCGTGTTTCTAGTCATTGGGGAACATACCTGTTACGAGGGTGCAGTTGATGGTACATCGTAGTTTGGGTGCCTTGGCGGAGGCAGCCATTGTCTATGGGCTGGGGACAAAGGTCAGCTATGAGATAAGATGCACTGGAAAGGGGTGGTAGAAAAGTGGAATATCAAGCCTGTAAGGGAGTGCGTTGCAGAGTCAGGGGTCAAGTGGAGGTAGTAATGAAGAGGGATTCTCCCTGAAGGCTCGCACAGAGGGAGCCCGAGTAGTGTCACTTGCCTGATACTCCCACCTCAGAAACCTCCTCTACCCATCAAAGGGACATTACATGGAAAAAAAACACTTTTTGCGAGTGCTAACATTTAGAAAGAGATTTGGAAAAGAGTGCATTTTACTGGACCTTGTAAGACTAAGAAGAGATAAAAGACGGCCCAGAAGCAGGCCTGGCTAGACATATAAGCGACAAATCGGGCCTGCAGTGGCCTACCTGAATGCACCCTTGGCCTACCCAAATAAAAATTCCTGGAGCCGGGCCTGTTACCCTTCAATGGACAAGTGCGGTGTACACATAACAGAAATAGTTAAACAAGACCTCAATCTGTTACAAGCATAGCCACTAATCCTAAACATGAATCATTTCAGGAGCACTTAGCTTCACATCAATGCACTTCAAAACATTCAACATGAAACATAGCTTTGTCAATCAGCAACAATCTCACCACATTAATGTCGTAGTGCTGTCACAAGGCTGTCTGCGCTGGAAACTGCTGTGCAAACCGTGCGGTTCAGGCAGAGACTTAGGCCGAGGAATCGTCATGTCAAGAAGTGTAACGAATTATGGCTCGCACTGCGCTGCAGGAATTTTGTCCCCTTCCTTTCAGTGCGCCCTGCAGTCGTCTGCCTTCCTCTGGTTAATCCCAACTGGCGTGCTGTAGCCCGAACTGGATTCCCTTCATCGAAGTCCCACTAGGGGTGTAAAATGTGTCAGTATTAATAGCCCAAAGGGTACTGCCTGAAAAAGAAATGAGTCTAGCACAGACAGCATCCAAGTTAAACAAGCATTTATTAAGAAATCATTTGCTTGAGTGGAGAGCGGGCGACCACAAGCTGTTTGGCAGGACACTCTCAAAAGACACCTCTCAGCATTTCATATTTATAAATTTTTGTCTCAGTAGGGTTACATGGAAACTGTTGACACATACATTCTCCAGTCTTGAGTTGTCAATGACTCATTGTCTTAACATAAAGCATAATTAACAATGTCTACTTGCACATTTCCATACATGGTTTTAAGATACACAAAGCTAAGCTGACCAAAGAATAATACATTCTTGCACGAATTTATCAGCTGACACTCATTTTGTCTGCAGTGTTGGCAACATTTAATACACAGAACACAAGAGATGATTTATCCTTTCCTGTTCTTCTGACACACTTGGCACACAATTAATACTTGGCACATGAATAGTACATTTAAGCTACACCGGGCCGGGTCAATAACCTGGACAAAGGTTAACCTTGCTTCATTGCACGCTCTAAACTTCATATCCTTACATGGGCCTGTCTAAAAAGTTAACTGAAGTTCTAAAAACAAAATGGAAGGACTTGTAAAATGGCAGAACTGAGATTCACATATATATTCATTTGTTAACAAGTCCTTTCCTCACCGCTGATCACCAATGTTAGAAATTGGGTCTCTAGTTGGAAGAGGTTTGTACCCTGTCCAAGTAGGGACCACAATCCTAGTTAGGGTAAGTCAGATACACAACCTACATTAACCTGTTCTCACCCTCTGGTAGCTTGGCACACAGTAGTCAGGATTAATTTAAGAGGCAATGTGTAAAGTATTTTTGCAACAGTAAAATTACAGTAACATAGTGAAAACACCTCAAAAAGACTCCACAGCAGGTTAGAAAAATATGAAATATTTATCTGAGTAAAACAAGACCAAAATGAAAGAATACCAATAGGTAAAACTTTAGATATTAATTTTTGTAGATTAAATCCCAAAACAGAGCTTAGACGTCAATAGCACTAAAAGGATACTTGAGGTTGCTCTAGACCGGGATAAAGCCAAAGTTCCAGTCCGGCTACAGGACCCATGCAGAGCCCACTGAAAAAGTACCTTGGATGGAGCAAGCTTCAGCATTGAAGACTCGATGCATTGGTTCCGATTCATGCATTCGGGTCGATGCGTCGAATTCAAGCCTCCCAGTCGGGTCCAGTGTCGTCGTCAAACCCCTTTTGATGCAGGCACTGCATTGTTGTCAAACTTAGTGGTGATTTCTTCTGTTTGCAGCTGCGTCATCATCGAGACTTGCAGTCCAGACCTCGGATCGGTGCTGCTTCGTGATCAGGCCTCATAGTCCGGACCTCAGATTAGTGCTGCGTCGGCATTGAACCTCGCAGTTGGGGCCCATGTCATTGTCGAGCCATGTAGGAATGTCCTCAGATCGGCATTGCATCGGTGTGGCGTCAAAGGGCACTGCGTTGGTTCCGATCGGCGCATAGGTGACAATATGTCGATTTTTGGAACAAAGCAGATGCAGAACCCACTTCTGAAGCCCAGAAATGGAGTGGAACCTCAGTTAGTGAAGTTGCAGTCCCTCCTACAGCACAGCAGCCCTTCTCCCTGGCAGAACGCCCTTGGTTACAGTAAAGTTCTGATTTGGTGGTGTGTCAGGGATCCAGTATTTATACTCAAATGTTCCTTTGAATTGAGGGGACTTCAAAGAGGCCTTTGAAGATTACAAGTTCACTGCCTTTCCTGCCCTGGCTCCAGACTCACTACAGGGGTGTATGCAGCTCTTTCTGTGAGGACAGGCACAGCCCTATTCAGGTGCGAGTGTCAGCTCTTCCCTTCTAATCTACCTCAGGAAGGCCCATCAGCCTGGTGATGGGCCATAAGGATGCAATTGCCACACCCCAGCTCCATTTGTGTGACTGTCTCGACTCCGCCGACCTGTTGCCCTTCCTGAATTGAACATTCTGAGCCCGATTCACAAAGGTAAACTTAGACTTAAGTAAGCACCACACCAGTCTGCTATCTATGAATGTTTTGTAGCATACACAACCATAGTACAACACTAACCCTCATGCCACATACATACCACCAACAGACACTGCATGTACCATCTCATACATCATGTATTGTATAGATGCAAGTGGGACATGTGCAAATATTTCCTCAATTTCCTCCTTAGGTGATGCTGGCTATGCACTCTCCCCTCTTCTCCTCACACCATACAGACGTGCAGCCACTGTACCTCAGTGTAGGTACAATAGCCATCCAAGAGCGCACTTTTTGTCTCCTGAAGTCATGATTCAGATGGTTTTACCATACCGAAGGGGTTGCTGCTGTACTTCCCAGAAGTTGTGTGCAAGATCATAGTAGCCTGTTGTTTTTTGCACAACATAGCCTTAGGTCACTGCTTACACATACCTCTGGATCCTCAGCTAGGTCTGAATCCGGGCAACTGGGCCATTGCACAGAACAGAGGGCAGGGTATGCGGGGCAGTGACCAGCTGACTGACATTTGTATCTCCTGAGAAACTGTTGTGTCATGGCCTCCATGTTGTCAATGATGATTGGTGGACATTTAACACTCTGTCCAGAAAATAAATCCTGAGACTTCTTTGCAAGCCACACATAATGTCTGTAAACAAAAGCTCTTGACAAGAGTCAAAAGATTCACCATGCAATACGTTAAGTGCATGTCAGTGAATAGTATGGACAATGTCCATAATGACTCCATAGCCTCAGGGGATTAAATGTCTGTGCATGTGTGAGACCTCTCTGAACAGTTTGAAAATGGTGGCCTGATGTGCACAGGGCCACTGCTCTCGGTGCAGAAGTGCCTCTGTTGTAGTGAATTCTCCGTCCTCAGGGTGTAATTGCTACGATGTGTCATCTCATTGCACAGTGTCCACCCCAAGTGCAGGGACTCCACCACAACCTTTGTGAATCTGGTTCCTTGTATGTCTGTGTCCTGCAACTCATACGGCAGTCTGGCCATATGTCTGTCATATGTACACCATGGCTCAAGTGGACCTGTGTGATGACACGGATAACCCCTTCTCATAGCTGCCATGTTTGCTAGCTGCATGTTTGAATTGTCACTCCAGGTCTGTTGGTAATATATGTGGAAACTGGGACTTGTGTGCCTGTTACACTGTGGACTGAACTGTACTACAAGTCCCAAACAGCAATGTGTCCCTCTGGGCTGGATCAGTCATCATGAATGGACCAGGGAAACCTGACAGGGCTGTGTGGTGAGTAACTGTCACTCTCATGACTTCGAGTAACACCTACTGGCCCCAATAAAAAATGGCTAGTCATTTTGTATTGTGTGTAAAGCAGAATGCATCACACACGCAAGTGTAATCTACCACTATGATATGTCACAGACTCATGTCAATTTAACAGGTCGGTTGCGACATATATGACATGGAGTAGCTCTCACTGCCTGAGCCACTATTGTTGAATTAACACACACACCTGCTCTTATGGCACTTCTAGGTCCATTGCAGGCAAAAAACACAGTACCTTACAGCATGCAGTGATATGACTTCACTACTCGTTGTGCGCTGCAGCACTCATCTGAAGCTCTTGCCCCACATAATGAGGAGGCTACCTGTTATGCACCCCTTCAGTTAGTATTTTCACATCAGTATCATAGAATGTGTGGATGCCTTCTCCTCTGCTACGTCACCCTTGTTGTTGAAGGTGGGTTCAACAGTGTAGCAGGATGGCCGCAGATCATGCTTGGAGGTGAAGCCAACTCCAAACGAACATGAAATTTCCACCTGCACTTCTCTGTATCGAAGGGGGTTAGCGTGCTGCTTAATACTGATAAAGAAAAAATCCAGAAACACATGTATCGGCCTGAATCACAAAGGGTTCCTGCACTCGGAGTAGTCATACTGGTGAATCTGTCCTGATTGAAAATACTCCCTCACAACTGAGGAGCCTCCACCACTAGTGCAGACGCTATTTGTAAATCAGGCCCTATGTGTCTAGGGATAAACCGCACTACCTGCCACAAAGTGGCATAACACAACAGGCAACTTTGATGGATGAGGAATTAGTGAACTGCATATACCATGATGCAAAGGGGCAAACTGTGTTTGGATGTGATGTAGTGTGTACCCAAACCACCTTCCCTTCCAAAATTGGAGTTCATAGTCTTTTATAAACATTCTCATCTCACTTTCTGCATATAATCCTTATGTTCTGGCCTATTTTCGGAATATCTGCCACATGTGCGCATACCCCACACCCAGAGCGGAGACTCCATACCCGGAGCGGACACTCCGCGTGCAGAGTGGAGACTCCGAAGGCGGGCCGGAACCCAAAAATAACATACAGGATATGACAAACAGGAAATAAACAATAGGACGTCCACAACAGGAAGTTAATGGCTGCCATTTTCCTTTCATTCTGAGCCATCCTCATCAGCTATCGAGTTCCTCTGCCATCCTGCTGCCCTGTGTACCTAATCTGTTTCCATTATGGCTGAGGGACCAAATGACAAGGCACTCCCTTTCACTGAGTCTGAATTGAATATCTTAGGAGGAGGGGTGCTTGATAAGTTCCCTCAGATTTATGGGGACACTGTGTACCAGCTGACAATAGCAGTGAGTAACCAAATTTGGATAGACATCGCAGCGCGCTGCTGTGATCTGGGTGTTTACCATCGGCAGGTCAAGATGTGTAAAAGCACTGGGAGGACCTGCCACACTGGGCCCATATTAAAGTCCAGGAACTATTGGGCTAGTCCTCCCATCCACATGTACATAGGCCCCGCCTAAGCCCACTGTACTGGAGGACCTGAGAACTGCCTGGCTGACCCTCCATGCCCAGCTGGAGGAGCATGAACAGCAGAGACCTGGTAAGTGCATGAACTGTTGTATGTGTCTGGTAGTATGATGTGAGTGGTGAAAGAGATGTTACTTCATCTTAATGTAGCCAATTTCTCCCAATGTGCAAATTGGTTACTGTATTTATGAGGTCTATGTCTCTTTAGAGCAATTTAAAGGCAGATTTATTAGGGCATTCTGGGACTTGTAGTGTGGAAAACCAAACTGGTCTACATTTCACTCAGAGTAGCATTTTAATCAACAAATGCACATACAAATTCATTACTAGACTACAAAGGACCTCATAACTGTTATACCCATTGGGGAAGGAATGGCTTGTACAATGTCTAGTGTTGGGAGGTGAGGGTGTTGGATGCTGTCACATGCTTGCATATGTCACATAGTGTATGTTTCAATAATAAGCTCAAGGCTGACTTTCTAATACTTGTCTTACTCAAGATGATACCACCATATCTAGGAAGACATAGCCACATCTTCAATGCAGTGACACATTTGTCATTCAGAATTACTAGGTCAAATTCCTAACTATGCATGTGTGGTCACCAGTACACAGCATTACCACAGCAGTTTTGACCTGCTAATTGAGGCACTTGCCATGTGCTTTGTCTCATGTCCACTAGGGGATATTCCAATATTTGAATTCACATATTAAACTATTTCTCATCCAATGCCTTGTTCGTATCTGTACACCCTATTATGCAGGTATGTGGTGCTTCTGTGTACTAAACACCAGATGACATTTGATAGTAGGTGTATGACTGCCCAGACTGCACATAACCGGACAATCCTGGATCCAATTGTAGGTGTGAATACATCCATTCTGACTGTATTCTATCCCCAAATGGAAATTTCTACATGGCTAGATAACTATGTTTCAAATTGAAGAACCTCACATCACACCAATGCAGAAGGGGAGGGGTATTTAATACCAAAGAGGATACAGAACAAATGCGAGCCAGATGTCAGTGTGTGTGTAAGATTATGACATTACAGTGATAATTACTCATACTATTGGGTTTCTAAGTCATCAAATTGCCTAGTAGGATCATAGGGTTACAACGTCAGCACTTGCTTCATGTTGTTGTGAGTTTGTCAATGATTACTACACCAACTACATCATTTTCTGCCTTGAACCCGGCTGGCCAAAGGACATCCACCCAGGACCAGGGGCAGGCAAGTGGAACCTCAGCTCCGAGGTTGGTACGAGTGCTCAATACCACCATGGAGGAGGAGGAGGGAGATGAAGACCAAGGCAGAGGAAGTACACCCACCCAGACCAAACCAACAACACCATCAGGCCGGGTGTAGGCTGCGGACATTGAAGGAGGGGACATTGAGGTAGACTCCACCTTCTAGGGTGGGGAAGATAGTGGGTCTCCCCCTGGCCCAGAGTAGCAGGAATTTGATGTGGGGTCCCAAGGGCAGTCACAATCGCCATCTGTGCCTGCCACCACACCATCCCTAACTCCTGAGGCCCCATTCCATCAAGCCCTCCACCTGCACCGCCTGCCACTACTCTCCCTCCATGCGCCCTCCCAGAAGAGCTGAGGGTAGCACCTGCCCCGACACCGCACATACCTCTTGTTCAACCCAGACCCCTCCATCTATTGTCATTTCTCGGGCTGTATCCAGGGATCTGGTGATGGTACAGGAGTCTGTGAGGAACTCTGCATGCTCCGAGAGGCACAACCCCAGGATATGGCTCAACTTATTGCCTCCATCACTCCCTTGTGGGGGAGCCCTATTGTCTGTGTTGTACCAGCGCCCCCTTGTATTTGTGTCTCCTTGTGCGTCTACCGTCTCGGTTTCACCTGCAACCCTTCGTACCCCTCATGTTTCCCACTCCCATCAGGTGTCTGGTTCTGCACCGTCCAGCGAAGAGTAATCCACAGGTTCAGAGGACTTGAACATTATTGGGATAGACGATGAGGATGACCAGTGACTTGACTTTGGTTGAACAGCATACTTTTAATCCACCCCTTGGACATAGACTGGTCCCCCTCATGCTTCCTGATGTGTTGTATTTATGTTGCCCACCCCCTCCAAGTCCCCTTGCCCAATCTGACTTAAGATTCTATTTGATTTCCTTTCTCTCTTCCCCATGGACAGTGTTTTGTTTTCTTTTTGCTATATCCTGAGACAAAATTTCATAAATTGACATCTCTGTGTTGTGTGTTTCATTAGATTTGCTGTATTAGAACTATTGACATTACATTGGTAGGTGTTCAACTATGCTTTCAAAATGATACCTTCATACACAGATGGTTCTACTACTAATCATGTCTTACAAACAATCATCTAAAATATATGTGGTCTACCACTAGATGAACCAAATGACCATCATCAACTAGGAGTCAACTCAATTGAAATGTGGAAGATATATTTTACTTACAAAAAGTCTTGAAAAAATATATTACAGTGATCATGGGGGATCTTTCTTTCGAGTTTGCAATCACGATGGTGAGGATCTCTGTTAGTAAGTTCATTTACCGTGTGGGTGCTGATGTGAGGGTAGGTGTGGGGCATTTTCCTGGACAGGTTGGGGAGATGCCAGGACAGGGGGTGATGGTGGCTGTACATGTGAAGGAGGTGCCTGGACAGGGGCTGATGGTGGCTGTGCAGTGGGGGGCATGTGCAAGGGTGGTGATGGGCTGTGAAGATTGGAAGGGGCCTGTGCAGATCGTGGTACAGGTTGGTGGGTGTGATGTGCTGCAGGTCGATGTTTTGGGTCCCCCTCCTTGTTTTGACCTTGAAGGGAACTTTGGAGCAGTTTCAGCATGCCCTCCATCATCTTCATGGCCAAGGCATTGTGTCTTGCACTCCCTTCCCTATGGATGGATATGATGCCATTAATCTTCTTGGATATGTCTTGCCAAGATCTATCCATCCTGTCCAACACCTGGGGCAGTCTGTTTAACACCAGAGGGATTTGATGCATGTCCTGCAGTGCATCTGACATGTTTGACAGTGTAGCCCCTATGGCCCGAATGTCCTGCCTCACATCAGCCTGCTGCTGGAAGAACTCGTCCTCCCACTGGCCCCTATGACCATCTGCTAGCCCCCTGCGCATGGGACGGGCTTGGATATGACCATCAGGTCCACCAGCAGGGGGTGGCTGTCAAATGGCAAGCTATGGGGAGGAGATTGGTGCCCAGGGGATATCTGCACCACACTAGTGGTAGTCAATCCCCCAGATGGTGGAGCAAATGTCTGGGATGCACTGTCATAGGAGGAGTGTGTAGGGGAACCACCACGTCTGACCTGGATGTGAGGGCTGTGAGGGAGTGATGGCTGTGTTGGGTAGGTGAATGCTGTGGCTGGTTGGCTGAGTGCAGGGAATGGACAATCCTCAGAGTTGGAGTGGGAGGCACTTTGATATGCAGAGCAGTTGTGGGCGTAGATGGTTTTCCATTCGGGCAAAAACAGGGACCATACGATCAGACTCTTAAACCTCTGTATTAAGTGCCAGAGCATCTTCATCCTCCTCCAATTCCTACACCTCCTCCTGTATCTCCTCCTCTTCATCTTGCGCAATACTGGCAGCTGCCATGGCTGCTTGTAAGAGAAGTGGGTTCCCCCCTGCGGTTGCCCGTTGCCAGCCACTGGTGGATGGTCCATTTTCCTCATTGTCCTCAACACCTGACAGACAGACGTTGCAACAGGAAAAGTAATTGCTTTAGTATATCATGTGGTGCAACACAAGGGTTGAGTCAAATGATCTTTACATCAACAGATGTTGCACATGTGACCTGGTTTGTGTACACCTACACATGACAGCTCACAGCGTAGCACTGAGGTGCTGAATGCAGATGTGCAATGCAAAAGCAAACTCACCAGAACCAGCTACAGCTTTGTGTTGTTTTTTGATCCCCTGTGATGTCAGCTGCCAAACCTGGCTCCTCATAAGTGTAGCAGAAGATGTGGACCTCGATCCAGGAGCTTGAGAAGGAAGTGACACCATACTTAATGATATTCATGAATTATATGCAAACATGCATACTTGACACACACATCACTGATTGCTTGTGTAGGTAACATTTTACTCACCAACTACAGATGCTATGCCAAAGAAGCTAAATCTTCTAATGTCCTTCCCCAAGGATTTTGTTATTGTGGATGATTTGAGAATCCATAGTTTACAACACTATATGGTACACTTACATGACAGTAGGATGCTAGTGGGTTTGTCTGATGCAGCCAGGATGTCTTCCAAACCCTGGGATTTTGTTTTTTGCTGCACTGGTGAAAACCTGCTAGCAGCTGTAATGAGACATATATGTCCATATTCAAGTGCACAGGATGATAGCAATGAGTTTATATGCATATGTCATTGGTATAGACCAGTCATATGCGATGTACGGCCAGGGTGCTGCATGTGGCCCTGATGACCTTGACATTTAGACCCCTGGTCACCAGAAGCAATGGGCAGCTGTTAACTCAACACAGCACTGACATCAACCAGTTATCACATTGACAGACAAACAAGTAATAGAAGGTTACCAAGAGTTGAAGGAAGGAGGTAAATAGGGTGAACTGCACTGCCTACCTTTGGAATCACATTCATTGTTAGGGCTATCAAGCATCAGAAGTATGATGTGGTCTCTCCAAAATTCTAAAGGAGTGCACCTCGACATGCAGATCTGTCTCATCTTTGCACATCAGATGATGTTGGTGCATTGCAGAGTTAAAATGTGATGTGTTCAGTTGTCAAGCAAGATTTGGGTAACGTGTTCTTCCCCCATCCCCCAGGAATCAGAATGCCCATTTTTCACTGGGAGTCACACATTTCTTCTGTGCACTTTTTGGGTGCCCTGTGTTCCCATTATACGTGCACAACATCATGGTCTATTTTACATGTAACTGGATGAGGTCTTGCACAGCACACATCCTGAACTCATGCATTTAACAGTTCGCTTATGTGAATATGGAAGAAAAGGAGGCAAGCTGACACTAAACATTTGGCTAGGATCACACATTTATGGCAAGTGGAGAAGCTGAGCTGATCGCCGCCTTTACTGGTTTTACATTGTGCAGTTCAGTCACCAATGTACATGCTTCACTTCCTCTACATCCACCTTACCAGCCCCAAACTCCCTTCCCAACTACAACCCAGCTGGCACCAGCGCGGCCCTCATCCACATCAATTCCCATACATTTTGGGCCCCGGCTTTATTAGAGAGTTTTCTAGTCATGGATTTCAATCCAATTGTGGCTACTCCTCTTAATTAGAGACAATATCAGCAATTAGGTAAGTACTGCGCCCACTTCCCATACATTTTGAGTCATCCTTTCATTGGCCTACATGGTATGAAGTGGTTTACTGTAATGTGCTCTATGTGGGCGTATGGGGATGAGTGACAACAGTCATATCAGGCACACACCACATCCTGCTAACATTTTATCCACTCTTTAGGAGCGTGAGCATTTGGGTTAGTCATTATTAGGTATACTAACCAAGGTTCCGCATCTGCCCAGCGTGTGGTGCCTGACCAGATGTCGCAACCAAACGTGTAGCAGGGATTGTTGTGGGCAGTGATTTCCTGGACAGCGTTACTGAGCCTACAATGAAATATGTGTTTTCAGTTAACATTCTATGTGATGCACCACATTTCCTAGTTCAGTTCACAGGTCTGAGACTGCTGATGGATTGTATATATTATGTCAATAGGTTATCTTATAACAATGTAGGAGTTTGGACCCTCCCCTGGCTATTTTTACATACTAGTTTGTACTCTGGATGTATGTGGAAATGGGAGAGAAAAGAGAAAAGTCAGTGACAAGAAATGTTGTACATATGCAACTTGTCACATATTTATTCCCATTTAGCAGTGTTAGGTGAATACACCTGCAGTGATGGGCCCCTGTTTGGGACTGAGGTAATGGGAGTTGTAATTTCCATCATAAAGGATTCTGGGACTTGTAGTGCAATGGACGAAATGAGACACATCAGGGTCCAACTCACCATGCGTTTTGCACATACTTGGGACAACATCAATAGTGACATCTGTAGTGCATTCCAGACATTATTAATTTAGTATTATTGTTAGTATCATCATATATTACCTGATACTACATTGAGGACATCACTCACAGGCAGCCCATTGAGCATGTGGGAGTGGATGGTGGAGAGGACATCCCTCTCCAGTTTGCTGAGACGGAGGAGGGGTCCAGATTGTATACCAGGGAGAGCACTAGCCACCTCTATCCTGGAGTACTTCTCCTTCACCTTCCTTCTTATCAAGCCACTTCTTCCTAATGGCCATTACAGTGCAGACATCCTCCCCCAATGCTGTGACCGCAGTGGCTAAATGCTTCCATGGGGATGCCTTCTTTGTGGCGCTGGTGCTGTAGGGGGGGAGACCATGGACCCTTTTGTGGTGCCTCAAAATGTACTCCAGGATCATGGTGGTCTTCTCCTCAGAACAGTTTTTCTTCCTCCTCAGTGGTAGCATTGTTGAGGCAAGGCACAGAGCAGGCAAACCAGGGCCTTGATTGTGTGCTGCCTTTATTTGGTTTGTAGTGCAGGTCTTGCAGGTTGTGTCAATTGTCTGCAGGTGTGTAAGATTGCACTTCCTCTGCTGTGAGTGCAGAGATTGCACCATAAGTGCAGAGATTTTGCCATGAGTGCGGACGGAAAGATACTGCTCGTAAATGCCCTTTGTAAATCCCGAAAGTCGTAAACTTAGACTTAACTCTAAGTTTACCTTTGTGAATCGGGCCCTCTGTGTTTATCATTGTCCTAGGTTGATTGACAACTTGACAGCGCGGGGCCCTGGGGTTAACATTTCTGAATGTTCCTCTGATGCCTATATGAGAATGTGGATCATTGTACGGGCTCCTGACCAGCACTTAGTAGGGTGTATCATGGGAAGTGGGTGCATCTCGAATACATTCCTCCAAGATGGCACCCGGGGCGGTGTGGTGCTCTACTGTCCCGAGGAAGATGAGGATGCAGCCGGTGCTTTAAATGAAATCATCCGAAAGCCCATAGATGGGGCTTGGGTTGATCATGTCTGCCTTCACCAGCGGAAAGTGAGGCTCCAGGGAGTGTACGGCCACGTAGGGCAGTAAATGGCTTGGTTCCTGTGGCACTACTACTTTTGACCACATGATGATTAAGTGAGCAAATTGGTGAGTACCTGCCAATTGGATCCAGGTTGGTTGCTTACATGAGGCACTTCTATATTTTTGAATTATTATTTCACATAATGTCACAGTCGACTGGTGTAGTGATTCCCGGGCAGTGGGCTTATTTCAAATTCAGAACACACATAGGGGTTGTTTCTAGACGGATACTAGAACAGTGCCTTCCGTGAACAGATGTCCCCTAAATGAAGAAGTGAGTGTGTTGACTGTAGTAAGGGCTTTGTTGCAGTTGATGGTTTTAAGTGGCGGGCGCCTTTGGGATACTTCCCTCATTACCCCCCCCTTTTTCCGTGCAAAGTTTACGAGGTGAAAATGGTAGCTTAAGCTGCACACACAGGCACTGCAGTAGCAGGCCAGAGCCATGTTTAAAAGGCTACTCAAGTAGGTGGCACTATCAGTGCTGTAGGCCCACTAGTAGCATTTAATTTACAGGCCCTGGGCATATATAGTGCACTTTACTATGGGCTTATCAGTAAATTAAATATGGCAATTGTGGTCAAGCCAATGTTACCAGGTTTTGAGTACAGAGCATATGCACTTTAGCATGGTCAGCAGTGGTAAAGAGCCTCGAAACCTAAAGCCAGCACAAAATGAAGTCAGAAAAACATGAGGTCAGAAGGCAAAAAGTCTGGGGAAATCACTCCAAGCATGCCAGGTCTATCAATGTCAGTAAACTGCGGCCGTTTTAACACCCCAAAAAGGTCTTGTTGTTCATAATTGATGAGTAAGAAAGGAACAATGTAAGGCCCGTGAGATGCTCGCACAGCTGAGGAGGGAGAGGGGGTGTTAATTTAACACACTGAGACCTAAACCATAAAACCAATTTAGGGCATCACTAAAAATCTATTCTGTTTTTCAGTGTGTCAGTGAGGACATTCTTCTCAAGTATAGAGGGCTTCCCTTACATCCAATAGCATAAGTAAGCCTGTATGGGTTTCATCGAAGGTTTTAAGTATGTCAGCAATAATCGGAGTTGATTTCAGCAACATTCCCAGATCTAAAGCCAAATTGAATGTGGTTGAAAGGATTCCACAGTTTTGGATGTGATCAATCAATTATTTTTATCAATTATTTTTACACTTTTTTCATTGGTTTTGGCTAAAAAGTAAAATTCTGACATGGGTGAGTGTTTTTGATTCACATTAAGGTCCTGGTGGGGTTTTCTTCATAGCATTAGTAAGTATCCTGTTTTAAGGCAATCAGTTACAAAACCATTTTGGAGGAATGCACTTACCAGCAGAAACAAGTGAGAGAGAACTTTGACATAGTTCTTCGGCTGAGGTGACCAACAGTGATGATAGTAGTGAGTGAAACTTCTGGAACTAGAGAAATGTCACTTGAATTGGCCACTTCTTTGGAGGTGATTTCTTGCTTTATGCTCACCATGTTGGAGTTTGTGCAATCACATGTATTCTTGTTGATCTTGTCAAATAAATAGCATGGATATGTATTGCATTCAGGTGATCAGATCCATCAGTCAGTTCTTGTGTTTATTGAGTAATAACCTTAAATAGCTCTTTGGATCTATTTTTTGCTCTGTTTGCTTGCGAGTTTAGACAGGACACTTTCACACTTTCACAACTTAATTATTGTATATTTTTCTTCTCCTTTTCAGCCATTGCTGAGAGATGGTTGAGTGGAATTTTCGCTTCCCCTTTCAGCTGATTTCAGCGTTTGTCTATTCAAACCAGTACCAGATTAACCCCTGTGAAGGCCCCTAGGCAGTTAAAATTTCGGGGCCCCCCTGCCAAATTATCTCCTTATACCCAATGATCCGGATTTTTTCTACAAACTGACAGCTGTCAGAAGATGAGCGTTTAAAAGACAAACTGTTATGTGAATCTAATGTCTCTGGTTTATGCACTTTAAGTTGTTCATGGGCACATTACATTAATACAGTATTTTAAGTTGTTTCATTTTTTCCCTGTCTTTTGGAAACAATATTTAAGAAAGCTTGATTGTAATTTTCTTTTAAGCTCAAATCAATATTATTTTGATCTGTTGTCACGGGACCCCTAAAAGGAGTGGGGCCCATAGGCCGGTGCCTACTTTGCCTATTTGGTAATCCGGCACTGATCCTAACTCAAAGAAAGAGAGAACCATTTGGAAGATTTGCTAATGTTGATATATCTTTCTCAATTGCTAGTCAGTAGCGAGTGTCTTAAGAGTTGGAGGCTTGGAAACAGGAATGTGCCTTTAAATAGGGATTTAGGGTGTAAAGTGGTGAATATCTCAGAGCTTAGCAGATTTTAACTACATATCTGAATTACTTCTCCCATGAGTGCTGTTATTTTGTTCGCACATTCATCAGCATGAACTAAGAATATAAAGGAAATTAGGGCATTTGAATGGTGTCAGAAACATGGTATTAGCTTTTGCCTAGCAATTATGAGGTTCAGTAGTGCCCCATTTGTATGTGTTGGTTTCATGCAGTGCTGCATTAGGATACTTGGCTGGGGGGAAAGCTTGACTTCCCCAACAATTCTGTCTGAGAGGTTATTCCATTTTAGGTTCATGAAATATTGAAAAGGCCTATTTGGAAAGAAGATAACGTGGAAGGTGAGAAGTTCAATAATCTTATTTATTAGACATGTACAGTGGGGTTGCATATCTAAGTTTATCTGTGCATGGAGCCCAGACCTGAATTTGAAGAAATTCCTAGAATTTTAAACTTGAGCAGAAATGAAAGAGCATGAAAATTGTGTTTGTGCACTACAGCTAGGCTGCAATAGGGTTTCAATGAGTTATGTGATTCAACCAGACAGATGAAGTCCAGATTATGGTTGAGTATGGTTATGTTCATACAGTGCCGCACTACTGGGCCTAGCTGAAGGCCATGCACTGAACTTTATGTCTTTATGAGGCTTGGTGTGGAGCCTGGACAAAGGAGAGGCTCTGGGTGCAACCTCGCCTTAGTTTATGGCCACTTGGCTTCATCCATCCCCTGGTGAACACTAACAAATACCATATACGCTTGGTTATGTGGACTCAGGAACTCCCAACCCTCCCAGACCACGTCCGAAACCGGAACATCACAGTTATTTCTTTGCTTATGGAATAATGTATATCACTACAAAACCCCAAAAAGTCACTGGAAAAACTTTTTGTTATTTGTGATGTCATGTGTGAAACAAAGGTGAATCCACTTTAAAAATAAGCCTTTTGCCTTTTCATGAAACGTTTCTGAACATTTGTTGCTGCCACATCTCCTTCAGTGTAAGGATGCCTAGGAAGATGTGCACTGCTCAGTATGGCTGTGGCTTTTATTTTTTTACGATGGCACATGTCTCATTTCCTTCCAATTATTTCCCCCATTTTGAGATAAATAATTGGGAATTAAGTCAGTAGCTTGTACTTATTGATACTTATGAGGAAGTGCATCAGTAGTATGAGAGATGTTGTCCAAGAACAAGACTTGTTTTGCCATCCCTTTCAAAGTAGAACTGCTGGACAGCTTCGAAGACATGAGCAGCTCTGGACAGGAAAACAAACAAAAGACGTGGCTGATTGTGACCTGACTGGAGAACAACTCAAGTAAGTAAGTCTGCCCAGAAGACACACGGATCTCAAACACGGGATGACCGTCAGTGAACTGAAAATAAGCTAGGGCACAGGTCAATACATGCATGGGATCATGGAAAGACTGTGCATGTTTATAAACTTGCACTAGCCCCTGAGCCCTGTGAACATGCATTTGACCATGTGCTAATGGAATGTGGAAAGCAAGGTACGCCAAATGTCATTCTTGCGCCTTGATGTGTGTTTTGTAGACTGAAGCAGTCAACCAAACTGCAGAACCATCTACACTATTGTCTTAAGGAATATGTTTCCAAAGTTGTTGAGGTATGAATGTTCAGTGGACCCTAGTCCCAAACCAGTGCAAGCACCCAGTTATAAGAAGAAACCAATTCATCCTCCATGTGTCCCAAGTGCTGTCATTGCCCAAACAAAAGGGAGGTTTGTCCATCCATTAACAGGCTTTGGATCTCTAACATTGATCCCTTTTGGTAGCCCACTGTGGGCACTGGTCTAACTGCCTTGACTAACAAATACCTGGACATTGAGCGTTCGCTAGATTTGCCGAAAGACCAATTGTTATTTTTATATTATTCTGTAATGTGCTTAGCTTCAGAAGAATGATTAGTTGCAGGTAGGTGTACATTTTCAATGTCAACTGCTTCTCCAATTCGTGTCATTAATAAAATGGAAGATGCATAATTGCTGATGCTGTTCATACTAGCTCTGATTGACACTTTGAAAATTGTTTCTTCTGTTCAGAGCTACCATTACCTCATCGCTACAAAATTGTAGACTCCCTTATTGATTGTCTCTTCGTCCCTGAGAACAAATACTCTCCCATTTTTCCTTAAGTGTGTCTATATCTCTCAATAATCTTGTTGTGTCCTTTCTCTGGGATTGTGCTTGTGGTGTAAACTGAAGCAGTTCTGTGTCCCTTTTTCTCTGCTTTCTGAATATGAATACTACTTGTATATGTTTGTATGCTGCCTTCTTAATTATAGAATTTAATAGACGTGAAAACGAATTGCATGCATATTGAGAACCATCTTGATTGAATGTATCTTATCATAGCTTTGGTGCTGTCAAGAATAAAAAGTTAGAAATTGATGCAGAATGCAATAACGTTCTCAGAGGAAATTAAGTTAACTGACAAGTGTAAGCAGTGTCACGTCTGATAATCAATTTAATTGTACTGACCTCAGAGGAAATTAAGTTAACCAACAAGTGTAAGCAGTGTCACGTCTGATAGTAAATTTAATTGCACTGGAAGAGATTTGCGAACCCAGGGGAGAGTACTGCATGGATCTGCACAATGCTCTCCAACTAACATCTCATGGGAACGCTACTGAAGCTTGAAATACTCTGATGCTTCTCGTCCCATTGTACAGTAATGGGAAACACTGACTAGATGCAACTTCAAATGATTATCCAGGAGGCTATGCTAGGTAGTGGTAAGTTTGCCTGTCATAGGTGATTGCTATTACTCCATTGCAATATCAAAAGCAGTGCTGTGGCGATTTGATGCTTCCATTGATACAAATGGTGAAGAAAAAGGTTCTGACTCCAGAAGCTGCACAAACTCATCCTACCTCTGTCATCAAGAGTTTATTAAAATTTGTGTTCAATACGTTCAAAAAAAAAAAACCGAAATTGTTGAACTAAACATCAAGTTGGCAGATTGAGCAATGTAAGTAGAATTAATTTCTTTTTCAATTTTTATTTGCACCTCTTCCTTTGAAACATCGCATGTTGCCATTTATTGTTTTTTTCCAGTTCTACCTAGGCTCCTCAGTGTTCATCTTCCTATCCTCCACTTCGTTCAGTATTAAGTTCCCATGCATTGACATCCTCTTCTTAAAGGATACCCTGTCTTTTGTATTCAGAAGTTACATGCATCTTTGTCACCTTATCTTCCTTCTCAGACTCTTTAGCTCTAGCTCGTTCATTCTTGATTTACTTCTGTGAAAGCATGGATGTCTGCTAACTACGAACACTTAAAACCTTTAAATACCGAGGCAATCATTCTTCTGCTGCTGGTCACTCTGTGTTTTCCATTTGGTTCTGTTGGTTTCCCTTCTATGATCCCAATTTTATCCTTGACTATTAACCACGGTGGAAGACCGGGGTGGGGGGGGTATTGGGCTGCAGGGGCCAGGCAAGATCATCAGGTTATATGCCCCCCAACTGCCCTTTCTTTGAACAGCTGAATCCTCATTTCAAATGCATTGCCTTCATCTCAAAATAAATGCAGCAGGAAGATAAAGACCAAAGCTCTGCCCTTCGTTCACGGGCATAGCTACAAGGTGCAAGGAGACTATATCACGTGTGAATCCCATAGGTCTACACAGGAGACTGGTTCTCCAAGCTTGGTCTGCCCTGGGATGTTGCAGCATGCCCAATGACGAAGCATGCCGCTATTAGTGGATAAGGGCATTTTTTAAAGCCCTGTTGGTTTTCCAGAGAGGGTGGTTTTGATTACCTCCTTTTCCCCTTTTGTGCGTTTAAAGTACAGTAGGTCAGTAACATTGGTGAAAACCTTTGTATAGAGAGCCTTGGGATTTATGTTCTACACAGTAAAAGCAAACAATTTACTCTGGGAGCTCCATGATGTTAGGGGGAGTTTCATAGGAATCAATATAAGTCAAGTTGAGACTTCATGGCATCACAACAAGGCCTACTATACTTTTCATAGGCAACAGCAATACTTCTCAGCAATGCTGGCACATTTTTTTTTAAGTGGAAGCGCCAACTCTTTTCAATAAAGCTTTCACACTTTTCATACTCACTACCAATGTTTCTCAGTGTGGTTGCATACTTCTGTTGGGACACCGCCATCACTTCTGAGCAGGGGCTTATCTATGGCGGTTCTTATTATAGAGACAGTTCCAAACAGCCAGTGACCCTTCCTGGCGTGAATACCAGCATGCTTGTTTTTTTAAAAGTTTTACAAAATGTGACATGAGTAAATTACTGTAATCAGAGTCTAGGAACACTTTTTAATATAGATTTCAGTTGTCAAAGCATAGCACCACTCCAGTGGGGAGTGCACCATTAGGCCTACAGAGTGGTGTCAGCTCTATCATTAAAACATTCTAACATTCTAAGCAGCACAGCTTGTTAGGAAGACAAGTAATGGATACGCTAATAGGTACATTTAGGGCCAGATGTATAAAGCATTTTTCCAGTCTCGCAAATGGGGCTGGTTGCGACCAGAAACCTGCTTTTTCTAATGTACAAAATACAAAATGAATTTTGCATTTGCGATTTGATATTTGGAAGGGGGGTGTTTAGGGTATCTCTTCCAAATACCGAATCAGTATGGCATGTGTTACTGTTTTGCGACCGAATTCCCGGTGTAAAACAATAATACTTTACCACCAGCTTAAAACTGGTAGTAACCCATTCACAAAGGGGAAGGAGTCCCCAAGGGAAACCTTTCCCTTTGAGAATGTAAATAATAATATGTTTTAAGAGTGGACAGCGGTCCCATGGACCACTGTCTCCTCATAAAAAATCAAATTCTGGTTCCATATTGTTCTTTTCCCTTTAAGGAAAATGGGCTGCATTTAAAAAAAGATTGCTTTATTAAAAAGCAATCACAGACATGTTGGGCTGGTGATTTCAGCAGGCTACCATCCCTGTGAGGGCTGTGATTCCTAACCAGTCACAGAATGCGACCTTCCTCATTAATATTCATGAGGTAGGTCAATTTGCGACACACTAGGACTCCCTAAATGAAACTCAATGAGCTTCATACATTAGGAATACCAATACCGGATTTTCTTAATGTAAATACATCTGGCCCCAAGTTCTGTACACACCAATGAGACTGGAGGAGCATGGCGTACATGTCATTCTTGCTCCCATGGAGTGCCCCAGAGGTTTTTTTTCCTGCACATGTTACCGAATTGCCCCCATCCCTCTTTGCCATCTCTCTGTACTGCTTTAAGCCTGTAATACTAGCTCTCTTCACTTTCGATTTAGCTGCAAAGAGTTTTAACTTTTTGGAACAGGAGCAAGTAAAATAAATGGCAAATGTCTGGCAAGTGCATGCAAAGTAGTCCAGTTACCTTCAGGAGCCCAGTGGCAGATGGAGCTACCGCCCTGTTTTCAGAGATACATCTATGAACTCTGACCCCAGAGGTCTAGCTCCTGTCATACATGTGATCACTGATGTGCATGTATCCAAGAAAATCAAAGTGAAAGAGAAGAGAGGTGAAGAGAAATAAATAGGCAAAGGGTGAGAAAAAATACTAATTAAGCACAGCCCACGTGCCTACCTTGCTTGTAATAAAAACGTTTTACATAGGAGTATGAGGTAAGTTATCCATTTGCATGGCTTGATAGGGCTCTATTACTGAAAAAGACTCTGGTGCGGTGTAGTGGGCAATGATCAGAGTCCCTCAATACCCAGCTGAACACGATAAATCCACAATGTAGTATTGCGTGGATGCTTGTGAAGCGCAGCGGGTCTGAGCGCTTGAAATCTAGTTACTGCCGTAGTACAAGACCTTCTCTCTAGGAATAGAATGCGCACATTTCCCCAGCTGGCCTGTCATGTCTGTTCGAAGGGAGAGCGCTCAAACGTCTGAGCAGAGCAGATATGCAACGAGGGTGCTATGCCTTTCATGACAAGGTATCGGGACTTGTTGGCAGTTGCCGGATTAAATGACCACAATTTGAATTCATGTCTCGCTCTTCACATCAGTGCTGATGCACACTGGTGGGCAGTACCAAGCATGTTTACAGGTATGTAGACACACCGGCGAGACTGTTTTCAAATGTATTAAAACTGTCATCATGATCTCGGCCATGGCTTAACAAGCAAACGGTTGACAGTGCACAATCCTTACTAATCTGTTAGAGAAAGTTCTGTCTGTACTTTCAATGTCTAGTAGGGTTGAGGAAGATTCGACCATAAGACTTATACTAATAATGCTACTGACATTTCTCCAGCCATAAACCTATTTCAGAGCCACTGAAATTAGCTGTGTGGGTGAATGAATCTCTTGTGTTTCTTCTGCAGAACTCCATTCCGATCCTGGGGAGACAGTTTGGTCTCTTAGCGTGACTTTCTCTGTGTTCTCTATGTTTAATGCTTTGAGACACCAAATCAGCGCACTGTGTTAAATACATCTGGGGTTTGCATGTTTCGCAACGATTGATGGTTTAATGCAGAAGCTAAAGTGAAAACTACAGCATCCACCTATTGCCTGTGTGCTTTGGGACCATTTGCTTCACTAGCTAAAAGTCTTTATTCATTGTTATCTATTCTTGAATTATCTCCTCCATCCACTCCTCACTCATCCAACTGTTCATTCATTCATTCACTGAGCCCTGCTGCAATGTCTGCAGTCGCCATCCACCTATTCAATGAATGGAAATTGTTCTATAATGATAAATGGGGTGTAAACCTCACCTTATATTTGCAATTATTTTCAAAACTTTCTTGTGGTCAGCCTTGCTCTCTGCGCTCTCTTTCTACATGCAGTATGAGGGCATTCCAACCAAATTTGTGAGGGCTGCTTTTGGTTGCTAGTCCGGTCCTGTGGGTATGTAACGTTACACACATATCTATCTATCTATCTATCTATCTATCTATCTATCTATCTATCTATCTATCTATCTATCTATCTATCTATCTATCTATCTATCTATCTATCTATCTATCTATCTATCTATCTATCTGCCTGTCTATCCACAAACATAAACACACAAAGTCATATTTAAACATTTCAATCAGTGAATGGTAGGTGGCAAGGTGCAATGGGAAGGAGTTCTCCAGTCAGAATACACTATTATATGGGAAAATACCAGGATATTTTTAAGCATTCACTCGTATTAATAATGGCAAGGTGGAGTGTCTGTATTGTTTTCTGTGTTACTTCCTGGTACATTCATCAGCTGTGGTGGTGTGGCCTGGGTAGGAGGTGCAGCGGGCAGTACAGAGTTGGGAATGGGCTTCATTTGACCCCTTCTAGAGAACCAAAGAATAAGCAGTTAGTCTTCACGTTGAAGTAATATATCTGCACCTATTTTGTTTAAAAGAATCAGGGTCAGGTGTACTAAGAGACATGTCACAAAAAGTGGTCATTGTAGCGCGGCGGGGCCTGGGTATCTAGGCCGCAGCAGCGCTTAAATCAATGGCACGACACAGGTGCTTTGGTGCTCATGACCGGAAGACCCCGAGCGGTCTCCGGCCGTTTATTTATCCCCTCGGGCGAGCCCGCCCCAAGGGGTGTGTGGATGCGTGAAGTGGCAACAATGTAGTAGAGGGCCCGGGTGGCTCTCTACATCCCTCCTTTCTTTCGGCTCTAGACCATCACGTCATCCCAGTTCATGGAGAAGTATATACAAAGTCTGGCAGTTGCTGACTTGGCGCCGGATTCGGCCGGAGACCATACCTCTGGCTCCGGACCCTGTAACCAGCCGACACACCAGATGGGACACCCCCAGACGACCCGGCATCGGGGTCCTGACTCGACAGTCGTGTAGGGCCAGCCCCGTCCTGGCCAACTGGCCGGGGTACCTCTGGTGGGGTACTCCCCATGCTGGGTGAGGAAGGAGGGGAGAAACTTGGAAAAGAGTCTTGATCAGTAGACACTTCTTGATCCAGCACCCTCTCAGTGGTCTTCTTGAAACTGGACACATTCCTCGTTACAGATTGCTGTCCCTTGTTAGCAGTGACCATGGTTCCTTGAACACCTACCACGACCCATACTTCTGGCTCGTATGGTGTCCGGAACTTCCACCCGGGGTGTCGGTCTTTGATCACCACCCGGTCTCCCACTCTTAGCTGAGGTTCTTGTGCTCTCCGGGCTTCGCTGGCTTTCGATTCGTTGTCTCCCTCCTTGTTTGAACGGGCGCCATCATTCCGCTCCACGGGTACCCACGTCGGGTCTGACGGGATACGATCTCGGGGAGCCCGTTTGAACAGTAGATGGGCCGGAGCACACTTGGTGGTGCTATGAGGGGTCTGTCGGTACGCGCCGAGAAACTGGTCGAGAGCTACTCGCCGTCTTCTCCGCTATCGACTGCGATGCGCAGTGCACGGTTCAGTGTCCTCATCAGGCGTTCTACTTCCCCATTGGCCTGGGGCCATAGCGGGGTGATCTTCCGATGTCGGAATCGCCTGGCTCTCAAGGTAGTCCTGAAACTCTCGGCCCTGGAACGGGGGTCCATTGTCGGACTTAACCTCATCCGGTAGTCCCATCATTGCGAAGGTTCTCTCCAGGACCTTCTTCACCTGGGGAAAAGCTGTCGACGACACCACCTCAACAATGGGGAACTTCGAGAACGAGTCAACCATGACCAGCATGTGACGTCCATCCGGGAAGCTCCCAAAGTCCAGGCTGAGGTGTGTCCAGGGAGTCGTGCTTGGTTCCTCTGTGATCACGGGTGCCGGCGCTGGGTCTCCTCCGGTGATCGTGCATGCGTGGCACTGTCGAACCATCTCCTCTACCATGGAGTCCATCGCCGGAAACCAGACCTTGTCTCGCAACCTGGCCTTGGTCTTCGCCATTCCCTGATGGCCGACGTGGGCCAGGGTGAGGATCCGCTTCTGCAAACTCTCCGGGACCACGAGCAGGTGCCCTCTCAAGATGACTCCATTTTCCCCCACACTGAGTTCGTTGCGAACATGCCATAGCTGTTGGCGGGCATTGCTAACCTCCGGCCGGAGGACGCGGGCTCCGTCCATGAAATGGGCCCATCCATTGTTCTCCAGTGCTCCTCTCACCCGGGAGAGAGTGCGGTCTTCCTGGGTGGCTCGACCAATCTCTTCTAGGGTCATGGCTGTGGGACACGCCCCTTGTGACACCATATTAACGAAGGCTTCGGTGTTGCAGGTGTCCACCGATGGGCCTGATGTCATTGTGGACTCCGGGTGACGGGGACAGATAGTCGGCAGGGTTGTGGGCCCCGGGACGATAGATCACCTTGAAATTGTATGCTTGCAGCTGCACTGCCCATCGTTCGATCCTCGGTGGCGCTAGCCGGGATGAGCCTGCGAATAATGGGAGCAGCGGTTTGTGATCAGTTACGACGTGAAACTCCTGACCGCACAGATATAGGTGGAAGTGCTGACACGCCCATTTGATGGCCAACGCCTCCCTCTCAATTTGGGCATATCTGGTCTCGGTGTCCGTTAGAGCTTTGCTGGCGTATGCGACCGGCTTCCACACTTCTGAGCCATGTTCTTGAAGGAGGACTGCTCCTAGGCCCACTGGGCTAGCGTCGACGACCAGTTCCGTCCGTCTCCTCGGATGGAAATAGGCCATTACCGTCTTGTCTAGCAGCCCTGCCTTGATGTCTTGAAACGCTTTGTTGGCTGCTGGCGTCCACTCCCACTTGTGGTCATGGCGCGTAAGGACCCGTAGTGGCTCTGACATGGCTGCGAGATTGGGGATGAAGCGCCCGCAGTACGTGGACATGCCGAGGAAACTCCTCACCTCGGTAGGATTCCTGGGCGTACTGGCCGCTCGGATGGCTTCGGCCTTCTTCGGGTCCACCAGGATCCCTTCTCGGGTGAACGTGTATCCGAAGAAGTCAACACTCTCCTGATAAAACATACACTTGGACTTGTGCAGAGTCAGCCCGCAGTCTGTCAGCCTCTTTAGAGTGGCCCGTAGGTGAGAGTGGTGTTCTTCTAGGGTGTTGGAGAACACCAGTATATCGTCACTGAGGTTGATCACCCCCTGCAGCCCCGACAGTGCTTCTCTGATGGCATTCTGGAAGACCTCGGCGGCTGATAACACTCCGAAGCTGAGCCTTTTGTACCTGCGGAGGCCAACATGCGTCGAGAAGGTGGTGATGTACCTACTCTCGGGCTCCAGCTCTAGTTGATGGTATCCGGCGTTCAGGTCTAGCTTGGAGAACCACTTTGCCCCGTTGAGGTCCGCCACAATGTCGTCCATTGTAGGGGTGATGTGACGTTCCCTCTTCACCGCAGTATTTGGTAGCCTCATGTCAACGCAGAGGCGAATGGCTCCGGGTTGTTTGGGTTTGGGCGCCACGACCAGCGGGGACACCCATGGGGTGGGGCCAGAGACCTTCTCGATTACATCCAGCTCTTCAAGCTTCCTCAGCTCCTCCTCCACTTGCGGGCGTAGGTTGAAGGGCACCCGCCGGTGCCTGAGGGCCACGGGATGCACCTCGGGGTCGATATGGAGCTTGAACCTCTTGCCCTTGAGCTTCCCCAGTCCTTGGAAGAGACCCGGAAACTCCCTCAGCATCGCTTCCTCGTGGGAGTCATGGATCTGGTTGGCGAAGAAGACAAGTCCTAGGTCTTCGGCCGTGTGACAACTGAGTAGGGTTCCTTTCCTGCCCTCTGTGACGTGGAACCTCGCCGTGGTGACATGGCCTCCGCTGGCAACGGTGGTCTGGATTACACCACGGAGAGGAAGAGGGTCAGTTCCTCCATACGTGTAGATCCGGGCTGCAGACGGTGTCAGTGGGGGTCGCGGTGACAGGCGGTCATACTGTTCCGAATCCATCACATTGACGGACGCACCAGTGTCAATGAGGGCCCGTACATCAGTGCCTTCGACGGAGACAGAGCACATGGGAGGTGGCCTTTGACGAGTGCTTGTCCTGCTGATGTACGATACCACGAACACCTCTTCGTCCTCATCCTCATACACCGGGCGTCGTCCCTGTAATTGGTCTTCCGCTATTGGTGGCATTTCATCCAGGGAGAGCTGGCGAATCCGTTGGGGCATGCTCCTGGACCTCGACGATGTCTGTCTGAATCGCCCCCGCGGCACACTTTGGCATAGTGATTCAGCTTCCCGCAGCGGGAGCACGCCTTCCCCTTTGCCCCGCAGACGGCCGTCACGGGGTGATCCTCGCCGCAGTATCCACACGGTCCACCTGATGGCGGTCTGGGTGGCTGGCGAGGTATGGTGGGGCGTCTCTGGATGGCGTCCACCCTTTCCTCTTTGATCGGCGGGTGTCTGGGCGCCTGTGATGCGGCAACCGGGGTGTGTAAGGCGGCTTCCATCTCCTCTGCTCTGACGTCCGACAGCTCGTGAGAGCGGGCGAGAACCAGGATCTCGTCCAGCGAGATCCCTGGTTGACGAAGGATCAGCTTTCGCAGGAGTTTGGAGCGGCAGCCTAAGATGATTTGGTCCCGTATTTCCTCCCGCTGGTCGGCGAAGCCGTGCATAGAACATATCGACAGATTCCGAGTCCATCTGCCACGCCCTTTTGAACTTGAATTTCTCAAAGTCAGGGTTGAGCTGAGGATCGAAATGCCTGTTGAGCGCGGCAACCGCAGCCTCGTAGTCATCGTCATCTCCCATGTTGGGGAGCGTCTCGAACAGGTCATAAATTTCTCCGCCCCCATAGTAGATGAGAAGAGACCGTTTTACCGTGCCATCAGTCTCCCGTGTCCCCTTGAAATAGTGGTTGAGCCGCCCGACCCACTTCTTCCACCTTGGCGCGGCAGTTGCAGGGTCCGAGGTCTCACTGAAGGGCGGCAGCGGTGCGATCATCGTGTGGCTGTGTCTTGGGGGAGGCGGCTCAGCGCCACCATCATGCTGTGCAGCAGCTCCAGCCGCCGGTTGGGTGGTCATGGTGCTACGGTGCGTAGGCGCAGGGGTGTGGCCAGTGCGCAGAAACTCCGCTTCCGCACGTAGCCTCGCGCTGCGGGCCGCTCAAGGGCTCCACGTGTGTGGAGAGATGCAAGATGTCCTTTTACACCCACAGGTGCACCTGCCAGGCTTCTGTCAGCCTTGTGTGTTCCTGTCTGTCTGATGTCCCCCTCACCACTGTGAAGGACACCAGCGAGCCCTGCAGCCTGAGGTGGGGAAAATCCGTGCGCAGTCTTAACTGGCCGTCCAAAGCAGGGGCCACAGCACACTAGCAACAGGCAGGGGAGGGCCCCTTGTAGCGCTGAAGACACCCGGTTGTCTATTCCTTTCCTTCGTTGGTTGTGTCCACTGCCTTCTCTTCGCGCGGCAGCGCTGAGGCAGGCGAGAGTAGAGCAGGCTCCGATGCGCGCCGACAGGGGGCGCCCGGCCGCAGCGAGGCGCACGCTGACTCCGCACTCGCGCGGCAGGCACTTACCCCCGACCTGTCGGGCGATGAATCTCCAGCCACCAGCGCCGCCAGCTGAACACGCTCCCACTGGGCAGGGAGACGCGTGGGCGGGCGCAACTCGATGGGCGGAGGCAGCAGCACAGGCCAGCACCAGCGGAGGTCACGGGCAGCCGGGGCTCCAGCGAGCAGCGAGCTCCGGTCGGCGTGAAGCGGTGCGGGTGGGCTCCACGAGCACCCAGCGCGGACCGGGCAGGCAGGCAGGTAGGCGGGCACGCGTGAGGTGCGACCGGCCTCGTCGCCAATGTAGCGCGGCGGGGCCTGGGTATCTAGGCCGCAGCAGCGCTTAAATCAATGGCACGACACAGGTGCTTTGGTGCTCATGACCGGAAGACCCCGAGCGGTCTCCGGCCGTTTATTTATCCCCTCGGGGCGAGCCCGCCCCAAGGGGTGTGTGGATGCGTGAAGTGGCAACAATGTAGTAGAGGGCCCGGGTGGCTCTCTACAGTCATTAATTGGGCATTGGCTTTTTGGAACTTGACTCTGATTTTTCAATGCGACCTATATACTAATAGGTTGCATTGCAACATTTCCAGTTGCAAGCGGTCCCAAAACGACCTGCCTATTAAATATTAATTAGGACGGGAGTTATTCAGGACAACCTGCTAATGGCTACAAACCCTGGGATGGTGCCTGCAAGGAAGAACAGACAACCATCCTTGTGTTTGCATTCCTAAATGGATTTCTTTAAAGTAGCACCTGTTCAGTAAAGGAACCATTGCTGCATTCAAACATTTAAGTTTCCTGTTTCGGAACATTTGGAGGGGAGAAAGGAAGAGTAAGCATCGGTTCTTCAGACCACTGCCTACTCCTTCCCAAAATTTGATATTTTGGAGTGGTTTTCTTTACATTTTTTGATGGAATGTGTTTTGTTCTGATTTAAGTGCAAGGAAAAATGTAAGCAACATAAAAGGCACAGTTTCATTTCAGCTGCCAAGATCAAGCACAATTTTCAGTGCTAGTAGCACTCTTTATTCTAGAGAATTCTCTGATCGTTTCTTTTTGCTAGTACTGTTTTGATGCAGGTATGTTTTTGAGTAACACTCCTGTTGCTGGTATCACTTTTATCCTATGTGCATTAAATTAGTAAATACACATCTTCTGCATACATATTCTCTATCATTTTTGACAAATGTTTTAGAACCTTAATGTACAGTGATTATTTACATGATATATTTTATTGCGTGGTAATGCACAACTAAGGCCTCTAAAACGAGAGCCTCTTAATTTCTCAATGCCTTCCACAAGCACCAGCTTGCGCAGGCATTGTACTTACAAGATGTGCAGAGTTCGCCACACGCAGGGGGTCTTTACAATAGCGGTAGGACCAACAGGACATTGGTGGCGGTCACACTGCCGACAGACCGTTGGTTTGAACGCTGCATTGTATATGTATGTATATATGTTATTTATAAAGCGTGACTATCACTCTGCAGGAGTACCTTGGTGCTATGCAAAAACAGACAGTGTGCTTAGATGGATGCTGCTATCCCAACTATGGGTAAATTAAATAAGAGAGAAGCAGAGAGAATCCGTGGCTCCAAAGATCCAGGTTTTGAATGACTTTCTGAAGCAGGGTTCTGAGTGAATGAAACAGAGATGATAGGGGAGAGTATTCCATGCTTTTACCCCCAGAACGGCTACTGATCTCCCTCCCTAAGTTCTACATCTAAACGGTGTGGATTTTAGAAGATTTGCTGATGAAGACCTAAGGGGACGTGCGATGACATGGGGAGTAAATCTGTCCATTAGGTATTTAAGGCATTAAGATGAATGCGGTCGGACCGTCAGCTGTCAAGGGACAGACCGCCACCTCCACAAGGATCTAAGATCCCGTTGGAGCAGCCGTTGTAATGATATCCCTTGAATGGCGGCTGTGCCTGTGCAGGGACTGCCGTCGGGATTACGATGTCCCTTTCCCACAGCCTTTTCATAGCTGTCCTTATGCCATGAAAAGGCTGTCGGAAACTGACTTTGGGGGCCCCCAAACCACATGGGCCACTGTTAAGTGGCCATGGGGGCACATGTAGTGCCCCCAATCACATCAATGCACCGTGTGCCAGCACCACAAGTTGCCTGGTACACAGTGCATGGATGTTCAGTAAGTGCACTTTAACACTGCTGCTTGTACTGTGGCCCTTTGCCTGGGGCGCAGGACAAGCCGCAATGTTAAGGTGCCCTTTGCGACCGCCAACCTGGCGGTTGCATTGTAATAGAGCTGTCAGACCACCTGCGTGCTTGTCAGCGGTCTCCTGACCGCCGCAACTGCAGTCGGATGTCCGACTGTGAGCCATGGTAATGAGGCCCTCAGTATTTACTGGAAAAGATAAAGTCCGCACTCCTGCTATTTTCCACAGATAGATATCGGCAGCTAAAGCCTGCAAAAATGTACCTCGAGAAGATGTCTGAATTCTTGGGCATTCTGATTTTGGCACAATTTGTATGGTATGATGCATTTTGAATAGGAGAGAATTATCATACCTGTTCAATTCTAAACCCCAGGTTATCAGATTTTGAAATGTACAATTATTATCATGTCCAGAGCTGGTTCATTTCCATTTATGCTCTTTAAAAAAAAAAGAAATGACATCACGCTCAGGGTTGTGTTACATGGTGTTTTGTGCATTTTACCTCTGTGCACTGGATTTCTGGATCTGAGTTACTGTAAGGCTCCAGTTCAGCTGTATGTTTACCTATTTGGCAGTTGACTCGGTTACCTGTGTATTGGCAAAAAGCTAGGAATACCGTGTATTATTGAGTTCTATTAAAATATTTTGATGGATAGTGTATTTTGATGTTGCTAATGGTTGCCTGTTTAGAGCAGATGGTTTGGTGCAGTTCATGTTACAGAATTAATGGATTTAGTACTTTCCATTCTTAGTGAGGTTATTTTATTGTGGTGATGACCACACAGGCTGTGAGTTGGATGCCTTACCAATGTTATAGGTATGGCCTCACAAGAGGTGAATGTCCATTTGCATTATATCTTGGTACAGACATCTTTAGTAGTCAAGGAGATCTCGTCACCAACAAGTTTAAAATTCACTTGTAAGAGTAGTATTGAGAGAGTGAATGTGTGTGTTCTTTGGTGTGTTTTCTGCCATGTTGACATTTTAATTACTAGTTCAAGGCTTTTTGTTTAGGTAGCTTGTCCTGTTTGTCCTTATGCAGACTATTTACCAATCACTCTTGCATGATCATTTGTTTTACTTTCCTTTCTTGATATCACATTGTTGGAGTTGCATTTGCTTGTTTACAAAGTAAAGACATTCACCACACATGCACAAGCTTACTTACAGCTTTATTAAAAATACTGGCTAACTAATAAAGTGTTTACTATGCAATATTTTGCATTTAACCTTTTTCTGGTCACCACTTACAATGCAACCTTCACCTTCTGACTCCTTTTTCTCCCATCTAGGGGGGTAGAGCCTAAATTTGTTAATGTAATCTGTTCAAGAATAGGGTCCTACTTCCAGCTTCCATATTGTTGTAGCCCATTATGGTATTCTCTTTCTGGGACAACTAGGAGCAACACACGCAAAGTAACCCAATTATTACAAAGCACTTGCCTAAGCAAAATGTCTGCCCCATTAGCATTGCCACTGTATGTTTAAGAGAAGTGAGAACTATTGGATTTGTCAATGCTTGTTGTCTTGGTATACCCGAATGAGCATAGAGGTAGAGTTCTTTGCTGTTGTGCATCAGTGATCATAGTTTCCATTTTAATGAGATGTGCATCAGTGAAAGTAGTTTCTATTTTGCTGAGAATGTTGTGATACATAGTTTTATATTGCTGAGAAAGTCAACCACTTCTGAGTGTATCTTCAGCATTTCTGAAACATTTGTTTGTCCGCAGTGTAGATTCTATATTACAAAAATAATGTTCACTACGATTGTGACAAATGTTGCATGTCTGTGAGCAAAAGCTTCTCTCTTTAGAGAATACTGGGCACCGTTGAACAAGCCAAATGTTGCGTCCCTGTAAGTGCATTCAACATAATTTCTGTATTGAAGAATGTTGATTGCAAGTGATTTTAACTCTGACTTTGGTATGGATTTATTTAGCTGTGTGCATTTTACCCATTTTACTGTGTATAAAGTGAAGAGTTACCTTTTGTCTGGTTTTTACCATGTGTCTCTATGCATTTGTATTCTTTTTGTGTTCTCCTCTTGCCTTGCAAATAGAAAGAGATGTGCCCTGTGCTACTGTGTTTAAAGGACTGGAGAGTTGTGTCTTGTGTTCCAGTATTGGTGTAAGTGAGAGTACTGGTGTGTACTATAGTGTTCCATGCTCAGTGAGTGGACTTTGTGTGATTCTGTGTATCTTGTAGGTATCATTGTATGTAAGAGTGAGGTTTGATGTAACATTTCTTCCCCTGAGAGAGCGAGTGCATCTAGTGGACCAGAAGCATCTGTGAATCATGTGAGTCACCTGAATAACGAAGGTTTGCTGCACCTGACGGTGTGGAATCCATTTGGATCAGCTCTGCCTATTGCAGTTCGGCCTGCTCCTATTCAGATAATTTTCACTTTGCCTTAACTTTTTTCCATTGTTAAGAACTGACAGGGCCCATGCTGAGTGAGGATTCAGACCATGTTGTGTGAGACCTGTAGGTTTTGCTATATTTTGTTTTCTTGAAACCTAGGGGCAGATTTACGAGCCCCTTGCACCATTTTTGCGGCGCCGTGGCGTCACTTCTGTGACGCAGCGGCGGCGTAAACCATGCGCCACGTTGCGCCCTATTTACAACGTGACCCATCTAGGGAGATGCGTCATGTTGTAAAGCCCTGCGCCACATGAAACCTGCGTCAGGTTTGATGTGGGCGATCCGGCGCAGGGAGGGGTGTTCCGGCGCAGTAAAGCCTCGGAAAAGTGCCTGAGTGAAATCTACAAGATTCCACTCAGTCACTTTTCCGACGCCGCTGCGTCAAAACCTTGCGCCTGCTTGAAGCAGGCGTAAGGCGTGACGCACCACGTTATGTATGGGCAGGCCACGAGCATTACTGGAGTTGCGTTGCGCTTGCGACACGACTCCAGCAATGCGCCACCCTTCCGACGGGAGATGGGTCACGCATCTGTTTATCCTTGTGCCACGATGCGCCGCATTGTAAATGCAGCGCATCTGTGGTGGTGCAAGGGTAAACTTGCGTGACGCATCTTACCTGGCGCATCCCTGCTGATTTGCAGGGATGCGCCAGTCGTCATAAATCTGCCCCCTAGTTGGTATGACGCAACTCCTGAGTCTAAAACCACAATAGTAAGAGAGAATGAGGTAGGTGTTTGAAACCAACCCCATGTAGATCTCTGATGGAACAACAAATGCCTTTACCATACATGCCTGAACAACAAGGCCTGAACAATGAACCTGCATGAATCACGCACGCCTTAACCACACGTCACTACCACGCATACATATAGGGAAATATTAAAAATACCATTACAGTGCATACCATTACCATGCATACTGTTACTATGCACCACTAAAGAATAATTATTATTTAAAATGTGTAAAAAATAATACATAAATAAAAATATAGTTTGTTCCTAAAAAGTAAGAAAGGTAAGCCAGCGAATAAATGTTACTCAAACTTATTTCAGCTATAAACATTAGCAAAAAACATATTACAATACATCTATTACTTAAATAAATGCATTTCAAACTATCCCGTTTCCATAATAGTCCTTCCTTTATTTTGACACTTCAAGTACAGTTTATCCAAAAGTAAAATGGCTGTCGTTCTATTTGAGGAAGTCAATTTTTTGCATCTAAGGAAATAAATACACATTCTGTCAGATTCTAACGCATGTTAAAATACACATCCCAAAACATATTATTGTTTGAAATATGGTTTACCAGTGAAAAAACATATGAAATGAGCCATCCACAATTTTGAAGACAGTGGTACACTGACTCTGTCCAAAACACCCACTTCTGCGAGTCTCTGAGGAACAACAGTTTGCGCTGGAGCCACTGTCATCTACCAGTCAAAGTAAGTACAACGTTAACACAAAACACATTATAAAATAACCAGATACATCCGATAAACCTAGTTTACATTTTTATTTTTCTAAATTCTCAAATTGCTGACAGATTTTCTACATGCCTTATTTGCAGTGCACTAAATGGAAATCTATTAATGTAAGTAAATATATAATACATTTTACCAATATATTTTAAAAAAAATTGACCAGGAGTTTCCAACCATTTTTAATTTTTCAAAAAAGTACATAAAAAGACTCATGTTTGAAAATATACATTTTCCTGTGAGTGGGTGCTGGACAGTGACAGGGGGCTAATTTACTACTTCTAACTCAGCTGGAAGCAAACCTAAGGGGACATGCTGAACAGTGATGTGGGTGCTAAATTAATATTCTAACTTCACTAGAGGCATATCTCAGGGCAGGTGCTGGACAATGACTGGGGGGTAATTTACTATTCAGACTCTGCTGGGGGCATACCTCAGGGCAGGTGCTGGACAGTGACGTGGGGCAGATTACTACTTCTAACTCAGCTGGGGGCATACCTCAGGGCAGGTGCTGGACAGTGATGTGGGTGCTAAATTAATATTCTAACTTCACCAGAGGCATACCTCAGGGCAGGTGCTGGACAATGACTTGGGGGTAATTTACTATTCAGACTCTGCTGGGGGCATACCTTAGGGCAGGTGCTGGACAGTGATGTGGGGGCAGATTACTATTCTAACTCCGTGGGTGGAATACCTCACAGCAGGTGCTGGACAGTGACAGGGGGCTAATTTACTATTCTAACTCCACTGGGGGCATACCTCAGGGCAGGTGCTGGACAGTGACTGGGGCTAATTTACTACTAAAACTCCACTGGGGTTATCCCTCATGGCAGGTGCTGGATAGTGACTGGGAGCTAATTTACTTTTCTAACTCCACGGGGGCAATCCTCAGGGCAGGTGCTGGACAGTGACTGGGGGCTAATTTATTATTCTTACTCTGCTGGGGGCATACCTCAGGGCAGGTATTGGACAGTGACGGGGGCTAATGTACTATTCTACCTCTGCTGGGGGCGACCTCAGGGCAGGTGTTGGACAGTGGCGGGGGCAAATGTACTATTCTACCTCTGCTGGGGTTAATCCTCAGGGCAGGTGCTGGCAGTGACTGGGGGCTAATTTACTATTCTAACTCTGCCAGAGGTTTACCTCAGGGCAGGTGCTGGACAGTGATGTGGGGGCAGAGTACTATTCTAAATCTGTGCGGGGAATACCTCAGGGTAGGTGCTGGACAGTGATTGGGGGCTAAATTACTATTCTAACTCCACCAGAGACATACATCAGGGCAGGTGCTGGACAATGACTGGGGGCTAATTTACTATTCTAACTCCTCTGGGGGCATACCTCAGGGCAGGTGCTGGACAGTGATGTGGGTGCTAAATTAATATTCTAACTTCACCAGAGGCATACCTCAGGGCAGGTGCTGGACAATGACTTGGGGGTAATTTACTATTCAGACTCTGCTGGGGGCATACCTTAGGGCAGGTGCTGGACAGTGATGTGGGGGCAGATTACTATTCTAACTCCGTGGGTGGAATACCTCACAGCAGGTGCTGGACAGTGACAGGGGGCTAATTTACTATTCTAACTCCACTGGGGTTATCCCTCATGGCAGGTGCTGGATAGTGACTGGGAGCTAATTTACTTTTCTAACTCCACGGGGGCAATCCTCAGGGCAGGTGCTGGACAGTGACTGGGGGCTAATTTATTATTCTTACTCTGCTGGGGGCGACCTCAGGGCAGGTATTGGACAGTGACTGGGGCTAATTTACTACTAAAACTCCACTGGGGTTATCCCTCATGGCAGGTGCTGGATAGTGACTGGGAGCTAATTTACTTTTCTAACTCCACGGGGGCAATCCTCAGGGCAGGTATTGGACAGTGACGGGGGCTAATGTACTATTCTAACTCTGCTGGGGGCGACCTCAGGGCAGGTGTTGGACAGTGGCGGGGCAAATGTACTATTCTACCTCTGCTGGGGTTAATCCTCAGGGCAGGTGCTGGCAGTGACTGGGGGCTAATTTACTATTCTAACTCTGCCAGAGGTTTACCTCAGGGCAGGTGCTGGACAGTGATGTGGGGGCAGAGTACTATTCTAAATCTGTGCGGGGAATACCTCAGGGTAGGTGCTGGACAGTGATTGGGGGCTAAATTACTATTCTAACTCCACCAGAGACATACATCAGGGCAGGTGCTGGACAATGACTTGGGGGTAATTTACTATTCAGACTCTGCTGGGGGCATACCTTAGGGCAGGTGCTGGACAGTGATGTGGGGGCAGATTACTATTCTAACTCCGTGGGTGGAATACCTCACAGCAGGTGCTGGACAGTGACAGGGGGCTAATTTACTATTCTAACTCCACTGGGGGCATACCTCAGGGCAGGTGCTGGACAGTGACTGGGGCTAATTTACTACTAAAACTCCACTGGGGTTATCCCTCATGGCAGGTGCTGGATAGTGACTGGGAGCTAATTTACTTTTCTAACTCCACGGGGCAATCCTCAGGGCAGGTGCTGGACAGTGACTGGGGGCTAATTTATTATTCTTACTCTGCTGGGGGCATACCTCAGGGCAGGTATTGGACAGTGACGGGGGCTAATGTACTATTCTACCTCTGCTGGGGGCGACCTCAGGGCAGGTGTTGGACAGTGGCGGGGGCAAATGTACTATTCTACCTCTGCTGGGGTTAATCCTCAGGGCAGGTGCTGGCAGTGACTGGGGGCTAATTTACTATTCTAACTCTGCCAGAGGTTTACCTCAGGGCAGGTGCTGGACAGTGATGTGGGGGCAGAGTACTATTCTAAATCTGTGCGGGGAATACCTCAGGGTAGGTGCTGGACAGTGATTGGGGGCTAAATTACTATTCTAACTCCACCAGAGACATACATCAGGGCAGGTGCTGGACAATGACTGGGGGCTAATTTACTATTCTAACTCCTCTGGGGGCATACCTCAGGGCAGGTGCTGGACAGTGATGTGGGGGCTAAATTAATATTCTAACTTCACCAGAGGCATACCTCAGGGCAGGTGCTGGACAATGACTTGGGGTAATTTACTATTCAGACTCTGCTGGGGGCATACCTTAGGGCAGGTGCTGGACAGTGATGTGGGGGCAGATTACTATTCTAACTCCGTGGGTGGAATACCTCACAGCAGGTGCTGGACAGTGACTGGGGCTAATTTACTATTCTAACTCCACTGGGGTTATCCCTCATGGCAGGTGCTGGATAGTGACTGGGAGCTAATTTACTTTTCTAACTCCACGGGGGCAATCCTCAGGGCAGGTATTGGACAGTGACGGGGGCTAATGTACTATTCTAACTCTGCTGGGGGCGACCTCAGGGCAGGTGTTGGACAGTGGCGGGGGCAAATGTACTATTCTACCTCTGCTGGGGTTAATCCTCAGGGCAGGTGCTGGCAGTGACTGGGGGCTAATTTACTATTCTAACTCTGCCAGAGGTTTACCTCAGGGCAGGTGCTGGACAGTGATGTGGGGGCAGAGTACTATTCTAAATCTGTGCGGGGAATACCTCAGGGTAGGTGCTGGACAGTGATTGGGGGCTAAATTACTATTCTAACTCCACCAGAGACATACATCAGGGCAGGTGCTGGACAATGACTGGGGGCTAATTTACTATTCTAACTCCTCTGGGGGCATACCTCAGGGCAGGTGCTGGATAGTGACCGGGGCTAATTTGCTATTATAGCTGTGCTGGGGTATCCCTCAGGGCAGGTGCTGGATAGCGACTGTGGGCTAATTTACTATTTTAACTCTGCCAGGGGCAATCCCCAGGGCAGGTGCTGGATTAACTGGGGGCTTAATTTACTATTCTAATGCCGCATACCTTAGGGCAGGTGCTGGAAAGGGACGTGGGGCAGATTGCTGTTCTAACTCTGCAGGGGGAATACCTCAGGACTGGTGCTGGACAGTGACATGGGGGCAGATTACTATTCTAACTCCATGGGGGAATATCTTATGGCAGGTGCTGGACAGTGACTGGGGACTAAATTACTATTATAACGCCGCTGGGAGTATCTCACAGGGCAGGTTCTGGACCATGACTGGGGGCTAATTTACTATTCTAACCCCGCCGGGTGCAATCCTCAGGGCAGGTGCTGGACAGAGACAGGGTGGGTGAATAAAACACACACCCAAAAAAATCTATCTGTTTTTTCACACAGCTAAACAAAAAGTTCAGGCAAAGAAACTCCCGAGTTTTCACATAACATCACAAAATCCTCACAAAAAAATACCTTGGTTGATGTAAGTGAAGTAAAAAAACATAGCATCCATAAAGTAAAGCAGAACAATTCCAAAATGTCTGAAATAAATAACATATTTCATTTTTTGTCTTTACAAACAGAAAACTTCCAACAGGAAAATTCCAACATTGTGTAAAACCTCTTCCAGGGCCAAGACTCCAAGATTCATAACTGCACCTCAAATTACCAGAACAGACCATACTCCACGTAAATAAACCTGACATTCCATTTGCCTTGCTTAACAAAATAAAATTTTCTTGGTGAAACAAGTAACAAACAATACAACTTCACTTTTCAATAGGGCATTTTAACAGTTTACTATCTTCACAGGAAGCCAAAACTAACAAAATGTGTTGCATTTTTCTCAGAAGGCAAAATAACCGAAAAAAAAATGTAAATCAGAACAATATACATACAAACTTATACATTTTTCTGTTTCTTTTTCTTAACAGAACCAACAATAATGGCATCAGCTCATCAAGCAAGCTTTGCAAAGTAAAGAAGAGGCAATAGGCTCTTAAAGTATGGTGGCTGCCTTTATTGTAAGGATAGCTTGACTGAGTCCAGAAGTCATTGGAGGTGTGTGCAGTTTTTTTTATACCATTGCACAGGCAGAGTGGTTACTCTAGGGGACACTGTTGAAAGTGCCTCCAAGCACAACTAATCTGCATCCTCAATGGAGACTGAAGTACAAGAAAATATTCAACAAAGAAAAGTACATGTATCCATCTCCAATGAACCCTGTGGCTCAGTTTTGAGGGAGGTATCACAAAACATTCCCATGCATATACCCAGTAATATGCCCACAATACCCAATCTTAGAAGTGTAATCTAGAGACAAAAACAGGCAAGTAATCCACAACGAGTATAACCCCACAAACCTACTCAGACATTAAGATTCCCCATGAGCTAACAATTACTTTCACTAATGAAACTTTCCTTTTGCAAGACAATGAAAACCCTCAGAAAGGAATACTAATATTTAGCACAACCCATAACCTGGTAGCCCTTGAGAATAGTGATATTTGGATAATGAATGGGACTTTTAAGTCCACACCCCATCCATTCGTCCAAATATACACTATTCATAATAAAATAAATAATGCAACAGTCCCATTAGTGTACAGCTTATTCCCTGACAAGCAATCCTCAACAGACACTGAATTTTTAACAGTGATTCAAACTAAAACATTGAATAAAAGCCCTAGAAAAGTGATAACTGACTTTGAATTAACAATGATTGTCACCATTTGCAAAATGTACCCCACCATCCAAATTCAAGGATGTTTATTCACTTTTCACAGGCATATTGGCATACATTTTAAAAAACATCTTTAGTTGAGGATTGCATGTCAAACAGTAAATTGCAATTTGAATTACGAAAACTAACTGCATTATGTTTGTACCTCCTGGGTGTGTGGACGAGTTCTACACATCAATTACTGAATCTGACTATTTTACCCAAAACGAGGACAAATTGGCCCCAATACTAAATTATTTTGAGGACACACAGATTGGCCATCTCAGCAGGTCGGGTCACAGGAGGAAGCCAAGGTTCCCCATTGACTGGTGGAACTGTTCCGCGACCTGCTTAGAGGGAGGTGCAAAGACTGACAATGCCATTGAGGGATGGCACAACTCCTTCAATAAATCTATTGGCAGACATCACTCTAACCTATATCATTTCTTGGAAATTTTGAAGAACAAGCAAAATTTCCAATAAATGAGTACTGCGCAATCTGCAACAAGTAGTCTGAACCCCCCGATTTCCCAAACCAGTAAAGAAAAGTCAGAAAGACTATTGGCAAAAATCAAAGTTTTTTCTTTGATGGATTCTTCAGACTGGCTGTAAAACATTGCCTGCATCTTACACTTCTAACCCACTCTAACAAACTCTAACATTACTTGCCTGTTTTAACAACAGTTAAATTGTCTAGTGTTCCTACCTGAAGAAGTCTTCTATCTTCAGCTCTTGGTGACGTTTTCAAACCACCTGTCACTAGAGCCTTCTGAACTCCAATAATCCAGACAAGGGATCTGAGACCAAAAAAGCCCAAATCCCGAAAAATGTATTTTGTGAAAAATCGCATTCTCAACTCAAAAATAACAACCCACAACATAAAAAGAAGTGCAAGCCAAACTCCTGTTCCAAAATCCCTCAATAAAAACCTAAGGGTCTGATTATGAGTTTGGCGCACCGCTGTCAGTCCGACCGCCATATTATGAGACATGTGGTTACGTAGATGAAAGACCGCCACGGTCCCTCCGCAACCGCCAGGCAAATCCAACTACAGAGGCATTGGAATAGGCCAATGAGTCTGTCAGAGGCTCAGGCCACCATTGTAACTGCCAGCCCAACTACGAGCTGCCTTACAAACGGCTTGACCAGGGGGGTTCAACCACCACCTCTGAGCAGGCGGAAAGGGAGGTCTATAAGGGTGAAATTCAGTACTACTCACCTCTACACGTTCTGTGCCACAATGGAGACAATCGTACACGTCCTGCTACTGCTGTACCTGCTTTATCGAGTCCAAAACTCACACCATCATGGACGCAACCAACGGTAAGTCATACTAATCCCTGTTTCTATAGACTCCTCAGCAAAATTATGTTCCGCCATGTACCAGGCAAGGGTGTTGGGTTGGCTTGGACAAACATATTTACTGGGACCCTGCGTGGGGTTATTTGAAATGTATAACCCAAATGCATCGGTATGATGCCCTCCGTCCCCAAATCACTGTTACTGTACATGCCCATTGTACACAAATGGATATGTATTTACAACTCATAATCAGCAATAGTGATGTGTGCATTAAATTGTCACACAACAGCACCTCCTCATCAATATCACACCTATTAATCTCTGTGACACATTGCTCACATCCCGGGTCCTGTTTTGATGTCAAAGATACATCTGCATGGAAGTGTCATTAAAGTGAAACATATCTTCTCTGCTGTAACTCTGTATTGGACTCTCAAACATCACCCACATTGGATTTCAAAGAATCAGTGTGAGAAGTATTCTAAGGGCACAATGGATACACTCTCTGCAGAATATGTATGCCTCTATCATCTGGAACCCTGAAAGGCTGGGGCCCTGGGCCACAGTACATTTTGCACATGGATGAAAAAGTCAATGGACACAGGACCTGTGATTTGAAGTATATCAGGGACAACCAATAGCATAACCAAGTGTCATGCATGTGTAGGTAACATGTACATGTCAGTCATGAAAGCAAACACAGCACTAACAGCATTTGTCACACATCTATATAAAGTAGGTGTAAGGTACATACTGGAAAATGGACACATTTTCATACAAAACTTCACAAAGGTATAACAATTTAACACACTGTGTGGATAAACAAATATCTAACTTGAACACTTCAAACACATATCCAACCTACATCATAGGGAGAAGTGCAACCTAAATGATGTTGACAGTGGCCAGGCCAAGCTGAAATAATTACCACATAACATGTCACCCAATGTAATGTCTGGCTCATTTGGTTTCCAACCCACATAGATATCAATCCAACATTTCTGCTTGTCCTGTGTAACTCCAGCACTGGGTCAAAGGTCAGATCATACTAACCCCAGCAACTGGACCAGCAATCAGAGATGAAACAAACACAACTGTAGTCACACATCACTTACTATACAATAACATCAAATCATTAGAAAAGTAATGGCAGGACCAATGTCTTCAAAACTAGGAAAAGGTTTAATGAATATAATTTTGTGAAACATAATGTCCAACAAAGGCCAATGGCCAGTCCATGTATGATTCATGTGCTTAAGCACAATAGTGTGCCAACAATTCTTGCCCTTTCTGACACTACCAGGGAACCTCCTCACAAAGGGGCATCCCTAGGACACAGCAGGCACCTCGAAGATGGTACTTGGGAGGGGGGGCTCTGGTTTAGGGAGGGGCGGGTTTAGTATTGGGACGGGTTTTCTTGGGATTTTTGGGTTTATGGGCTGGGTTCAGTGGGGTGGGGATCCAGTTTCTCAGGGATGGAGTGGGCTGTGGAAGAAATGGGTTGAGCTTTGGGAGAGTTTTTATTATTTTTTTGGTCTGGGTTCAGTGGGGTGGGGATCAGGAGCCAGATGTACGATGGTTTTAGAGTGCGCAAACGGGTCTTAGACCGGTTTGTGCACGCTAAAAACCATGGGCCCATGTACAAACAGTATTTTGCGAGTCGCAAATAAATTGTGACTCGCAAAATACTGTTTTGCGACTTGGTATTTGGAAGGGGCGTTCCCTTCCAAATAGCGACTCTATAGCCATGTACTAATGTTTTGCAGCCGCAATTGTGGTCGCAAAACACTCGCAAATTACCACCTACTTCAAGTAGGTGGTAATGCATTCGCAAATGGGAAGAGGTCCCCAGGGGACCCCTTCCCCTTTGCAAATGCATGCAAAATTATTTTTTTAAGGGCAGGCATTGGTCCCAGGGACCACTGCCTGCCCTTAAAAAATTAAACGGAAAAGTTTAATTTTCCTTTTTTTTAAATGCATCCTGCTTTCCTTTAAGGAAAACGGCCTGCATTAAAAAAAAAAAACAGCTTTATTTAAAAGCAGTCTCAGACATGGTGGTCTGCTGAGCCCAGCAGGCCACCATCCCTAGGAGGGCCAGCCATTCCAAATGGGGTCGCAAAATGCGAGTGGCTCATTAATATTCATGAGCCTCGCATTTTGCGACCCCATTGGGAATAGCAAACAGTGTCCAAGACACTGTTGTACATGCCAATTAGCAAGTCGCAAATTGCGAGTCGCAAAAGCGACGCAATTTGTGAGTCGCTATTTGGCAGGTCATACATCTGGCCCCTGGTTTCTCAGGGGTGGAGTGGGATGTGAAAGGGATGGTTTGGGCTTTGATTGGGCTTTTTTTGTTGTTGTTTTTGGTCTGGGTTCAGTGGGGTGGGGATCTAGTTTCTCAGGGATGGAGTGGGATGTGGAAGGGATGAGTTGGGCTTTGGGTGGGGGCTTTGAGATTTTGGTAGGGGTGGGCTTGGGTGTCACAAGGCTAAAGGAAAGGGCAAGCAACACATCTTCATGGGAAAAATGGGAAAGATGTTTGGGATGGAGTTCAGTTTGGGAGGTAGAGGGAGTGCAAGTGTGAGCTGTGTGTGCTGTCTGAACTGTGTGTTGTGTTGGTGTTTGTTGTATGGGTGACTGTGAGTGTTTGCGTTTTTCGCCTGTGTGAGCTGTGGGCATGCTGGGTGTTTTGGAGGGGTCTGTGTCTGTTGCTGTGGTGCCTAGGAGTATGGTTGTGGGTGTTGAGGGGTCTGTGTCTGTTGCTGTGGTGCCTGGGGGCATGCTTGTGGGTGTGGAGGGGTTTGTGTCTGTTGCTGTGTTACCTGGGGGTATGGTTGTGGATGTGGAGGGATCTGTGTCTGTTGCTTTGGTGCATGGGGATATCATTGTGGGTGTGGAGGGGTCTGTGTCTGTTGCTGTGGTGCCTGGGTGTATGCTGGGGGTGGCAGGGGTAGTGAGGGGGTGAGTGCTTGTATGTTTGTATTTTTGTATGTTTTGTGTTTGTGTGTGGTGCTTGTGTCTGTTGAAGTGTGTGCTTGCTTAGGTGTGCATGTGCTTGGGACAGGAATGGGAATAAGGAATTTGAATGGGGAAGGGGCAGGAGGTGAACCCAGGGTGGAAGGTTGGGATGGGTGGACGGCTGCCTTGAGGGAGGGGGTCTGAGCCTGAAAAGATCTCTGTAGACCAGAAATTGCAGTGTGAATCAATCAATCAATCAATCAATCAATCAGGGAACTGTTAGGCACAGCTACTCACCTGCAAGGGTCTCAAGGCGCTGGGGGGGGCTCCGTTGAGTGCTGAATGCCTCAATAGCCCCCTGACTCAGGGCAGGGGGCTTGCAGATGCTGAGGTGCCAGGAGCAAAGGAGACTGCTTCCCTCTTAGGGTAGCAGGGCTGGCCAAATTGTTGGGGGACAACAGAGAGGGTGGCGATGGAACTGGGGGTGGTGGATAAGGATGAGGGTGGTACTGATCCTGTGGGGTCTGCTACTACTCGGCAGTATCCACCGGAGGATGACTCAGATGGTGATGAGCTTGGGCTGCTGTCCTCCGTGGCACTCCTCACACCCTCCTGGTCATTGGGTCCTTCCGTGTCTGAGGTCTCACATCCGGAACCACTGTGACCAGCTGTGTCCCCCCAATGTTGGGCCCTTCTCCTTTGCTTGCCCTGGATGTATCTGAAATGACATGTAACATGGGCTTATTGCAACTGCGTTGCCACACCTGACCATAACTAATCAACAGAAAACATTGATGAAGTGCACATATCAGACCAGCATCATCTTTCACTCTATAGGCTTCAAATTTATCATGAGCACATGCATGCATGATACATAACCTGCAAACAGTTGGGCCTACTCATGCATAACCCCAGACAGGCCCACATACATTGATGGAGATGGCTACACTCCATCCTTATGTCCATACTTGGATAGTTGATCACATTGCATATTTTGGCACTTGTATCATACCATTTTAAATAGGGCTGGGCGGAATTTGCGTAGTTCCACTACGCAAAATTTTGGAAAAAAAATGTGTGGAAAACGTGCGCACGTCCTGAGGGTCCTTGTGCCCGGGACAGGGGTAGGGCTGGGCGTAGTTGGCGTAGCGCCACTATGCAGAATTTTGGAAAAAATGTGTGGAAAACGAGCGCACGTCCTGAGGGTCCGTGTGCCCGGGACAGGGGGTCCCTCGTGCCTGGGCAGGCTCCCTGATCTCCAGGGGTCCCTCGTGCCTGGGCAGGCTCCCCGATCTCCCCGGCCTGGCTGGGTTGAGAAGCAGGGACCGGCCCCGGGGACTGCGTTTCGGTCAGGGCCTGGGGTTTGGGAGCCCCCGTCCTGCTGCCTGCCAAGTGTCCATCTGCCCGGGACAAGGGTCCCTGGTGCAGAGCCCCGGAGACCTGCAAGGGCAGGCGGGAGCCCTACCGCTATGGCTCAGCTCGGGGTGGGCAGATGGCAGTCCTTTCGGTCCTGGCCATCTGGTCGCACCTCTCCCTCGGCTATCTGGTCACACGCAATGCTTTCCAATGGGGCGGCCAGATGGCTGGGCCGCCCTGGAAGTCCCGATGAGGGATCATTTGCCTCCCGGATCCCAGCCAGGGCTCCAGGAGGTCGGGCACGTTCGCGCCCAGGGTCCCCTGAGCCTCGCGGTGCGCACGGATTCCCAGAAAGCGGAATAGCCTTCCTCCGGATTACTAGGGACAGGGTACTCTGGGACCCCTCTCGGCCTAACGGTCCTCAGCCGGCAGCTGGGCGGGCCAGGATGCCGCCCCAGCCCTGGGTCCATCCATGGGCCTGCCGCGTGGCAGGCTGCCCTGGATGGGGTCTGGCAGGCCCGGGAGCCTCCCCTGCTGGGCTGGGTCCAGGGGGCCTGGGGAGTGCAGCCTCCCCACCCCAGGGTCTGTCCTCGGTCCTGCTGAGTGGCAGGATGCCTGAACGAGGTCCCGCGGGACTGGGGAGCCTCCCCTGCTCGGCTGGGTTCAGCGGCTCCCAGGGGCCCTGGGGAGGGCGTCCTCCCCACCCTGGAGCTCCATCCTTGGTCCTGCCGCATGGCAGGGTGCACGGGATGGGGTCCGGTGGGCCCGGGAGGCTTCCCTGCGCCTCTGGGCCTTTGGAGCCCCGGCTGGGTCCAGGGGCCCCGCCGGGCCCCGGGTCGGGTGCTCCGGCCCTGGGACCTGTCCCCCACCCTGCTGCACTTCCAAAGGCCGGGAATGGGGTTCCGTTGTGCCCGGGGACCCTCCCCTTGCTTGGCTGGGTTCAGGTTCTCCAGCCGGGGCCCCTGAGGGCCCTGGGGAGGGCGGCCTCCCCACCCCGGGCTCTGTCCTCGGTCCTGCCGCGTGGCAGGGTGCCGGGGACAGGGTCCCGTGGGCCCGGGAGGCTTCCCTGCGCCTCTGGGCCTGGGAGCCCCGGCTGGGTCCAGGGGCCCTGTCGGGCCCCGGGTCAGGTGCTCCGGCCCTGGGCCGCGTCCCCTGGCCTGCTGCTCTACCAAAGCCCCGGGACGGGGTTCCGTTGTGCCCGGGGACCCTCCCCTTGCTTGGCTGGGTTCAGGAGCTCCGTCCGGGGCCCCTGAGGGTCCCGGGAGGGCGGCCTCCCACCCCGGGCTCTGTCCTCGGTCCTGCTGCGTGGCAGGGTGCCCGGGACAGGGTCCCGTGGGCCCGGGAGGCTTCCCCTGCGCCTCTGGGCCTGGGAGCCCCGGCTGGGTCCAGGGGACCCTCCCTTGCTTGGCTGGGTTCAGGAGCTCCGTCCGGGGCCCCTGAGGGTCCCGGGAGGGCGGCCTCCCCACCCCGGGCTCTGTCCTTGGTCCTGCTGCGTGGCAGGGTGCCCGGGACAGGGTCCCGTGGGCCCGGGAGGCTTCCCTGCGCCCTCTGGGCCTGGGAGCCCCGGCTGGGTCCAGGGGACCCTCCCCTTGCTTGGCTGGGTTCAGGATCTCCGGCTGGGGCCCCTGAGGGCCCTGGGGAGGGCGGCCTCCCCACCCCGGGCTCTGTCCTCGGTCCTGCCGCGTGGCAGGGTGCCCGGGACAGGGTCCCGTGGGCCCGGGGAGGCTTCCCCTGCGCCTCTGGGCCTGGGAGCCCCGGCAGGGGTCCAGGTGCCCTGTCGGGCCCCGGGTCAGGTGCTCCGGCACTGGGCCGCGTCCCCTGGCCTGCTGCTCTGCCAAAGCCCCGGGATGGGGTTCTGTTGTACCCAGGGACCCTCCCCTTGCTTGGCTGGGTTCAGGGCCCCGGGAGGGCAGCCTCCCCACCCCGGGCTCTGTCCTCAGTCCTGCTGCGTGGCAGGGTGCCCAGGATGGTGTCCGGTGAGCCCGGGGAGGCTTCCCCTGCGCCTCTGGGCCTGGGAGCCACGGCTGGGTCCAGAGGCCCCGTCAGATCCCTGGTCGGGTGCTAATGCCCTGGGCCGCGTCCCCCGGCCTGCCGCTCTGCAAAAGCCCCGGGACGGTGTTCCGTTGTGCCCGGGGAGCCTCCCCTTGCTTGGCTGAGTTCAGGAGCTCCGGCCGGGGCCCTTGGAGAGGGCGGCCTCCCCAACCCGGGCTCCGTCCTCGGGCCTGCCAAGTGACAGGGTGCCCGGGACGGGCTCCCGCAGGGCCGGGGAGGCTTCCCTCGAGCGTCCGGGCCTGGGAGCCCCGGCTGGGTCCAGGGTCCCCCCCCGGGTCAGTTGCTGCAGCCCTGGGCCCCGTCCCCCGGCCAGTCGCTCTGCCAAAGGCCAGAGACGGGGGTTCCGTTGTGCCCAGCGAGCCTCCCCATGCTTGGCCTATCACCTCGGCCATCTGGTCGCGCCTATCCCCTCGGCCATCTATGTCGCGCCAATCCCCTCAGCCATCTGGTCGCGCGCGCAATGCTTTCCAATGGGTCGACCAGATGGCCGGGTTGCCCTGGAAGTCCCTATGAGGGCTCATTTGCCTCCCCGATCCCATCCAGGGCTCCAGGAGGTTGGGCGCGTCCGTGCCTTGGGTCCCCTCAGTCTCACGGTGCGCACAGGTTACCAGAAAGGGGGGTACCCTTCCTCCGGATTACTAGGGACATGGGGCCAGATGTATCAAAGAATAGTTTTGCGATTCTCAAATAGCGATTTTTAGAGAATTGCAATTTGAGAATTCCAAAACTTCTTTCCTTAGATTGGAGCGCCATCTAGAGCAAGTCCAGTAGGGAAGGTGTTCGAATATTCCTTAGGTTGGAGCGCCATCTAGCGCAATTCCAGTAGGGAAGGTGATGGGATATTCCTTAGGTTGGAGCGCCATCTAGCGCAAGTCCAGTAGGGAAGGTGATGGGATATTCCTTAGGTTGGAGCGCCATCTAGCGCAAGTCCAGTAGGGAAGGTGATGGGATATTCCTTAGGTTGGAGCGCCATCTAGCGCATGTCCAGTAGGGAAGGTGATGGGATATTCCTTAGGTTGGAGCGCCATCTAGCGCAAGTCCAGTAGGGAAGGTGATGGGATATTCCTTATGTTGGAGCGCCATCTAGCGCATGTCCAGTAGGGAAGGTGATGGGATATTCCTTAGGTTGGAGCGCCATCTAGCGCAAGTCCAGTAGGGAAGGTGATGGGATATTCCTTAGGTTGGAGCGCCATCTAGCGCATGTCCAGTAGGGAAGGTGATGGGATATTCCTTAGGTTGGAGCGCCATCTAGAGCAAGTCCAGTAGGGAAGGTGATGGAATATTCCTTAGGTTGGAGCGCCATCTAGA